>CM065638.1:43207639-43701843 GCA_033220585.1 Dipteronia sinensis | reverse complement strand
GCTAAGTGACCCGGTTGGGGAATACTCCTTTGCCTATCTCATGACAAAAAGGGGGAGTAATGTGGTTTATTTAAGGGGGTTGTATATTTGGAGGGATTATCCCGTTGAGGGGGTGTTAACCTATTTAGGGGGAGCATTTGCATGTTGCATGTTGCAGTTTTCTTTTTTTATGCAAATTGCTTTTATTTATTGTCTCTCTTGATCACCTCACATACACTTGTCTTGGAAAGTGTAGTCTCATTGTTTTGTAGGGAAGGTGGCTATTCTACAAGAGCTTGAAGTTTTGAAGACCTAGTATCTAGGTATCTATTTGTAATGTAGAATATCTTTTTGTTGACCTTTAGTTTATATTTTTTTTGTGAGGATGATTTGTAAGTGGTGGCTTTGTCACGAAATAGCCAAAGGGGGAGATTGTAAGTTCCTCGTATTTTGATTGGCTTATTTCGTTGACAAACCACATTGGGGAATAATTTTGTGAGGGTAAATTAGGCCTCTTGGGTGTGATCAAGCTTCAAGGACATCATCTCTCTCAAGAGCACTTCAAAGGTATCTCACTTGCTTAACTTTCTTTGAAGAGATCTAGTTGCACACTCTCACTTGCATGCATTATGTTCTTATCTTCATGTAATTGAATGATGTATTGTATGTCACTTTTCACACTCCACACTTGCACTTTTTGCACATCACTTAGTGTGTTGTGTTTGCCCCGAAAAGAAAATTTCTTCTCTTAGCGCAGCCTAGACCGCTTGGCAAGACATGCTTGCACCGCGGCATACAGAGCGGTATACCTCAGTAGGGTCATGCTTCTTGTACCGCTTCTTGTACACTTGCAGGCATAGTGATCCAAGTCGCGGTGTTGTCCAGTAGGCCACTGTTGCCCATACCGCGGCCTATGCACTTGCATGCACAGTGCCCTACACCGCGTTGTTGTCCAGACGGTGCACAGGTATCTGTACCGCGGTCTGGACACTTGCCTGCGACGCGGTCCATCAAGCGGTATTGACGGGATTTTGTGCCCTAAGTTCAAAACGACGCAGTTTTGACTAGGGCTCCCTATATATATATTCTCTCTTCTTTCTTGCTCATTTTTTGTGAGTTCAAGAAGCCATTTTTTGAGAGGCCAAGCTTCCTTTAGAGAGAGAAACTCCCAAGAACTCATCTTTACTCAACCAAACACAAATCCATGTGCATCTAACATCTTACAAGCATTATCTCATCATGGATTCTTCTTGCTTTCATTGACTAGGTAACTTGAGCATGCCCTTAATCTCTTTGTATTTATTTATGTTCTTGTTTGCCTAGGGTTAGCTTTTTTATATGATTTTATTGCATATCTTTATGTTTATTAGCATTTATAACATGTTTGAGTTGTTGTTTGTTGGTTGAGAGCTTTGTTCATTGATAGCTAGCATTTAAGACGATTTTACCCTTCTAGCTAAATCTTCATGCATTTGCATTTAGATATTAATATCTAGGATTTGAATTTATTGACATCTTTAAATCCCTAGATAAGCTCTTGGTGTAGCCTAGCATTAATTGCATGATAGAATATTGTCACATATTCACATAGGTTGTTTTATCTCTTCATTGATTGTTAACCTTTGTGACTAAGTGGATTAGTGCACAAGCTTGTGGTCTAGAATCACTATTAAAGGCCCATTAGGTAGAGTGAAAGGGTTAGTGACCAAGTAGGTATGACTTGAGGTCAACCTAGGTTGTAAACTTTCATTCAAATAGTGGATTTGAGGACTGTATGTGGCTAGAAGGATAGCCCGTGAGTTTTGCCCAGTTGGAGGGTTTCTCACGTAAATCAATCCTTGTGTTTTTATTGTTTTCCGTATATTTATATTGGATTGGTTGATTGCTATTATGGGGTAGGACTATTAAAATTGATTAAGTCGAAAAGTTGGTAATAAATCAACTAAAACCTATTCACCCCCCCCCCCCCCCCCTCTAGGTTGTATTAGACACATTTTGTGTATTTTCAATTGGTGTCAGAGCGGGTTCCTAGATACACTTAGGTGATCCTTACTCTTTGTGTATCTTGTATTTTGTTTTTGTTTGTTGCATCATTAACATTCATCTCATTCATACCCAAACACTATGAGTGGGAACGGAAGTGGTAATGAGGGAGCCTCTAGCACAAGACCCCTTTTGCTCACCGGAGTAAACTATGCCTCTTGGAAAGGCAAGATGGAGTCTTACATTTGCCAAATAAATGACCGAGCATGGATGGCAATTGAAGATGGCTACACTCCTCCAGAAAAGACTCTTGCAGACAAAAGTGTAGTTCCGAAGCCAAAGTCGGAATGGTCAACTCAAGAGTTTGAAGCATCCAAGTGGAACAACAAGGCTATGCATGCCATTCTTTGTGCAATGGATGACAATCAGTACAAATTGATCCAAACCACAAGAATTGCAAAAGAGGCATGGGAGATTCTAGAGACGGCCCATGAGGGAACCGAGGTAGTCAAGGACTCCAAGCTTCAAGTCCTCCAAACACAATTCGAGCAAATTAGAATGGAGGAGGATGAGTGCTTCAACAACTTTCAAGTGAAGTTGATGGACATAGTCAATCAAAGCCATCAACTTGGTGACCCCTATTCGGATAGGAGAATCAAGCAAAAAATTATGAGGTCGCTTCCAGAAAGATTTGAGTCAAAAGTAACGGCTCTTGAGGAGAACAGTGATTACAAAAACATGAAGCCAAGTGAAGTTATAGGAAGACTTCTAGCATATTAGTCTAGGTGGACTTCTACACCTACACCTCCAAAGAAGCAAAAGAGTATTGCTCTGAAAACTTCCAAAGTAGAGAAAGAGGAAGATGACTCAGATGAGGAGATGGCCCTCATGGTGAAAAGATTCAAGAAGTTCATCAATTTTGAGAAGAAGGGATTTGGATCCAAAGGAAAGGAAATGAAGAAGAAGACTCATTTCAAGAAGTTTGGGTCAAGTGAAGACAAGCCCACAAGAAAAGGGATTCAATGCTTCGATTGTGGAGGTTTCGGACACATCTCCACGGATTGTGGCAATTTAAAGAACAAGAAGAAAGGAAAGGCCATGGCCGCCATGTGGAGCGATGGTGATGACTTCGAAGAAGAAGGAGAATCCTCGGATGATGAGGATCATGTGGCAAACTTTATTGCCTTCGCATCTTCTCTCAAGAGTAAGGAAGCAATAGATGATGAAGAGGTAGAGAAACAAAGTGAAGATGACTCTAGTGATGGTGACTCTTCATCCCATTCAACAAATATGGATGTAGGAAGAATGGATCTTGAAGGCTTCATTGAGCATTTTCAAAGCTCAAGATTGAAGATGAAGAAAGAGATTCAAAGGATAAAATGAGAGAATCCCAAGCTATCTACCGAACCTACTCACTTAAATAAAGAAGTGAAGATAGCCAAAAGGAATGAGGAACTGATAGAAAAGGTGCTTGAAGAAGCAAAAGAGATCATTGCTAAGATGACTTCAAGCACGAAGAAACTTGACCACATGTTGGGAGTTGGCAAGAAGCCACGTTATAAGAAAGGTCTTGGCTATGAAGAAGACAAGGAGACCCCATCCTTAAGCAAGACTGTTTTTGTCAAGAGCTTGGATAACAAAGAGCCTTCACCTCCACAACATCCTAGGAAGAAGATTGAACTAGAAGAGTGCTATAAGGATTCCCAAGTCAAGGTGGCACAAGGGAAACAAGCTCAAGCTCAATCAACAAGGGTGCATCAAGCAAGTTTCCCTCAACCCAAATACCATCAAGCCAAGAATCAATTCATGCAACGTCAACCAAGGAAGCAATCCATTCCAACTCAACAACAAAGAAGGAGAGAACCAATCCAACACCAAAGACAAGCTCAAATGCATGGGAAAGCCCTTTTGTATTCACAAGGGCATGGTATGTCTTCTTATTTTATTCCCACTTATCACTTTTGTGGTGTTGATGGTCACATTAGACCTAATTGCTTTAAATACATTGAACTGTGTAGAATCAAGAGCATGATTGAAATAAATAGAGCTAGAGCCAAAATGCATGTTCCTAGTAAATCTAGAGTCAATTTGCATGATCCTAGGAAATCTAGAGCCAATGTGACTAATACCACTAGGAATGAGAACATTTCACCTTGGTGGATTAGAAGAGATGACTATTTTTGCTATGTGGCTCAAATTTCCTTGAAGGCAAATGCCTCTAACACTTGGTATTTGGATAGTGGGTGTTCTAGGCATATGACGGGGAACAAGAGTTTCTTTAAATCCCTTGTCTTGGAGGATGGAGGATTTGTCACCTTTGGTGATGGATCTAGAAAGAAAGTCATAGGGAAAGGAACCATTTCCATTCCCGATTTACCCTCTTTGTCCAATGCTTTACTTGTTGATGGCTTGCAAGCCAATCTTATAAGCATTTCTCATCTTAATGATGATGGACTCTCCGCCTTGTTTAATAAAAATGATTGCTCTATTTTAATGCCAAATGGACAAACCTTGCTAAAAGGAAAGAGATCTAGTGACAATTGCTATTGTCTTGAAGCTAGTGCTATCTCTTGCAATATGTCCAAGTGTGAGGAAGTTGAGTTGTGGCATCAAAGACTTGGCCACATGAACTATCGAGATTTGAGGATCTTAGATAAGTTCAAGGTCGTGCGTGGCCTCCCTAAGCTTGGGAAGAAAGTCGATGGCATTTGTGGACCTTGTCAACAAGGGAAACAAACCAAAAGTATGCACAAGAAAGGCAAGTATCTTGCCACCAAGGAGCCATTAGAGCTTCTACATATGGACCTTATGGGTCCCATGCAAACCGAGAGTCTCGTTGGCAAGAGATACATTTTTGTTTGTGTTGATGATTTCTCTAGATTCACATGGACATATTTTCTTACAGAAAAATTTGAAACATTTGAAATATTTTAAATGCTTTGCACTCAAATTCAAAATGAAAAGAACTCACACATTAAAAGCATTAAAAGGATTAGGAGTGACCATGAGAGGGAATTTGAAAATGCTTGTTTTGAAAGCTATTGCAATAGCTTAGGCATTTCCCATGAGTTTTCGGCTCCTCGAACTCCTCAACAAAATGGGGTTGTTGAGAGGATGAATAGGGTCTTTCAAGAGATGGCTCGTGTGATGTTGCTTGACAACAATGTCCATAGGAACCTTTGGGCCGAGGTCGTCAATACGGCTTGCTACATAGGAAATAGAGTCTTCCTCTTCCTAAGGCCCGGTACTAGGCAAACCTCCTATGAATTATGGAAGGGTAGGAAGCCAAATGTTAGCTACTTCCACTCATTTGGGAGCAAATGCTACATTCTAAATGACCGAGATCAACTTGGCAAGTTTGATGCCAAGAGTGATGAGGGGATTTTCATTGGCTATGCCCTTAATAGTAAGGCCTATAGAGTTTTCAATTTAAAAACTCGGAGTGTCATGGAATCATCTAATGTTGTCATAGATGATTGTAGGCCTAAGACTAGAGACCATGATGAGAAGGTCATTGTGCTTGATGATTCTTCCTTAGAGAAGAATGGTGAGACTTCAATTGATGTGAAGTCAAGTCTTGATGAAGAGGTCATTCAACCTCTTGATAGAGAACCATCATTGGACTCTAAAGAACCCGCTCTATGGGTTAGACATCTTCACAACAAGAATGACATTCTTAGAGATATGAATGAGGGTGTTAGGACTAGGCGTCAAATAACTAATCAAATTAGCTATACTTGTTACACCTCTCAAATTGAACCCAAAAAGGTTGATGAAGCCTTGAATGATGAGTTTTGGGTTCTTGCCATGCAAGAAGAGCTAAACCAATTTGAAAGAAATGAGGTTTGGACTCTTGTTCCTAGACCCAAGGATACTAATGTCATAGGCACCAAATGGGTATATAGGAACAAGTCGGATGAGAATGGAAACATTGTGCGCAACAAGGCTAGACTTGTAGCACAAGGATACTCTCAAATTGAGGGTGTTGACTTTGAGGAGACTTTTGCTCCGGTTGCCCATCTTGAGTCCATAAGGCTTCTTTTATCCATATAATGTGTGCACAAGTTCAAATTGCATCAAATGGATGTTAAGAGTGCCTTCCTCAATTGTTTCTTGCATGAGGAAGTGTTTGTTGAGCAACCCAAGGGGTTTGTGGATCCACACCACCCCAATCATGTCTATCGCCTCAAGAAGGCTTTATATGGGTTGAAACAAGCACCTAGGGCTTGGTATGAGCGCCTCACTTAATTTCTTGTTGACAATGACTACACTAGGGGTAGTATTGACAAAACTTTATTCATCAAGAGAAACAAAGATGAGCTTTTCATAGCTCAAATTTATGTTGATGATATTGTTTTTGGCTCCACCAACAAATCCAAAGTCCAACAATTTGTTGATGTCATGTCCCATGAGTTTGAGATGAGTCTTGTAGGGGATCTCAATTACTTCCTAGGTTTGCAAATCAAGCAATTGCATGATGGGATTTTCATATCCCAAGCTAAGTATGCTAAGAACCTAGTGAAGAAGTTTGGCCTTGAGAATGCCAAACATTGTGACACACCCATGAGTACTACCTTGAAACTAAACAAGGATGCTAGTGGCAAGAGTGTGGAACAAAGTCTTTATCGTGGCATGATTGGTAGCTTGCTTTACTTGACCGCAAGTAGGCCCGATATAGCCTTTAGTGTGGGTGTGTGTGCTAGGTACAAAGCGGATCCCAAGGAATCCCATCTCTCCTCTGTGAAGAGAATCATTCGATATGTGAATGGGACATCCAACTATGGGATATGGTACTCTTTTGACACTAATGCTAGCTTAGTTGGCTTTAGTGATGCAGATTGGGCAGGAAATTGTGATGATAGGAAGAGTACATCGGGCAGTTGCTTCTTCCTAGGCAACAACTTGGTCTCATGATTTTGCAAGAAGCAAAATTCCATTTCTCTATCCACAGCTGAAGCGGAATACAAAGCCGTCGGGAGTGCTTGCACACAACTCCTTTGGATGAAGCAAATGCTTGTGGATTATGGCTTTGATCAATGTATTCTAACCCTTTATTGTGATAACATGAGTGCAATTAACATTTCAAAGAATCTGGTTCAGCACTCTAGGACAAAGCATATAGACATTAGACATCATTTCATTAGAGAACTAGTTGAAAACAAATGCATTACACTTGAGCATGTGGGCACTAATGATCAACTAGCGAATTTATTTCCAAAGCCTTTAGACTCAACTAGGTTCAAGTCACTTAGTAGGTCTATTGGAATTTGTCATATGCCTTGATGAGTTTTGGTTATTGACCCCTTATGGGGAGCTCAAGCAAAGAGAGCAACCTTGCATGTTGAAATAAGCAAAAACTTGATCAACTTTATGCTTCTTTATTAATTGCTTGGGTATTTTTGGTTGTGCTTATATATTTTCGTATATTGCTTTTTATTCAATAAGTGTGCCTTGCTTGGTTTGTAATCCATGTCACCTCTATGTTCAAACATGAATTTTTGGATTAGGATAATTGATTGGGAAGTACATTTGAATGACCTAAAGTTTATCTTCATGACATGTGACTTGATTTTGACATGCTAAAATATTATGCATGAATTGTGTGTGCAAATGTGTGTGGAAGCACCTTGACAAAGCTAAACGCAATAAGGACCTTGTGTCCATGCAATAAATAAGGATGTCTCATCCAATTTAGCTTTGGGTCTTTTCTTAGTGGTTGAACAAGACAACAACCAATAAGGATTCTATATCCATTCAATTAATAAGGATTTTATATCTATGTCTTGATTGACCATTAAGGATTGACATGGTTGCTTGTGTGTGCTCAAACTTTTAAACGCTATATCTTGTTTAATTATGGCAAAAGGGTGCAAATTGGTTTGAATTCCTTTGGAACCTTTTTGATGTTCTCTTTACCAAATACCATTTGCTTGAACTATGATGTTACATGTCTTACATCCAAAGTAACTAAGTCACACATTTTCTTCTTAAAAATAAACCCTCAATGATTCTCTCTCAATTAATTAAGTTGCATAAAGTTGTTGTATATGATTATGCACTTATCTTGCAAATAACTCTCTTTGCTAAAGTGACCCGGTTGTGGAATACTCCTTTGCCTATCTCATGACAAAAAAAGGGAGTAATGTGGTTTATTTAAGGGGGTTGCATATTTGGAGGGATATTCCCGTTGAGGAGGTGTTAACCTATTTAGGGGGAGTATTTGCATGTTGCATGTTACAGTTTTCTTTTATTGTGCAAATTGCTTTTATTTATTGTCTCTCTTGATCACCTCACATACACTTATCTTGGAAAGTGTAGTCTCATTGTTTTGTAGGGAAGGTGGCTATTCTACAAGAGCTTGAAGTTTTGAAGACCTAGTATCTAGGTATCTATTTGTAATGTAGAATATCTTTTTGTTGACCTCTAGTTTTTATTTTTATTTTTGTGAGAATGATATGTAAGTGGTGGTTTTGTCACGAAATAGCCAAAGGGGGAGATTGTAAGTTCCTCATATTTTGATTGGCTTATTTCGTTGACAAACCACATTGGGGATTAATTTTGTAAGGGTAAATTAGGCCTCTTGGGTGTGATCAAGCTTCAAGGACATCATCTCTCTCAAGAGCACTTCAAAGGTATCTCACTTGCTTAACTTTCTTTGAAGAGATCTAGTTGCACACACTCACTTGCATGCATTATGTTCTTATCTTCATGTAATTGAATGATGTATTATATGTCACTTTTCACACTCCACACTTGCACTTTTTGCACATCACTTAGTGTGTTGTGTTTGCCCCGAAAAGAGAATTTCTTCTCTTAGCGCGGCCTAGACCGCTTGGCAAGACATGCTTGCACCGCGGCATATAGAACGGTATACCTCAGTAGGGTCATGCTTCCTGTACAGCTTCCTGTACACTTGCAGGCATAGCGATCCAAGTCGCGGTGTTGTCCAGTAGGCCACTGTTGCCCATACCGCGGCCTGTTCACCTGCATGCACATCGCCCTACACCGCGTTGTTGTCCAGATGGTGCACTGCTGTGTGTACCGCGGTCTGGACACTTGCCTGCGACGCGGTCCATCAAGCGGTATTGACGGGATTTTGTGCCCTAAGTTCAAAACGACGCAGTTTTGACTAGGGCTCCCATATATATATTCTCTCTTCTTTCTTGCTCATTTTTTGTGAGTTCAAGAAGCCATTTTTGAGAGGCCAAGCTTCCTTTAGAGAGAGAAACTCCCAAGAACTCATCTTTACTCAACCAAACACAAATCCATGTGCATCTAACATCTTACAAGCATCATCTCATCATGGATTCTTCTTGCTTTCATTGACTAGGTAGCTTGAACTTGCCCTAACTCTCTTTGTATTTATTTATGTTCTTGTTTGCCTAGGGTTAGCTCTTTTATATGCTTTTATTGCATATCTTTATGTTTATTAGCATTTATAACATGTTTGAGTTGTTGTTTGTTGGTTGAGAGCTTTGTTCATTGATAGCTAGCATTTAGGACTATTTTACCCTTCTAGCTAAATCTTCATGCATTTGCATTTAGATATTAATATCTAGGATTTGCATTTATTGACATCTTTAAATCCCTAGATAAGCTCTTGGTGTAGCCTAGCATTAATTGCATGATAGAATATTGTCACATATTCACATAGGTTGTTTTATCTCTTCATTGATTGTTAAGCTTTGTGACTAAGTGGATTAGTGCACAAGCTTGTGGTCTAGAATCACTATTAAAGGCCCGTTGGGTAGAGTGAAAGGGTTAGTGACCAAGTAGGTATGACTTGAGGTCAACTTAGGTTGTAAACTTTCATTCAAATAGTGGATTTGAGGACTATATGTGGCTAGAAGGATAGCCCATGTGTTTTGCCTAGTTGGAGGGTTTCTCACGTAAATCAATCCTTGTGTTTTTATTGTTTTCCGCATATTTATATTGGATTGGTTGATTGCTATTATGGGGTAAGACTATTAAAATTGATTAAGTCGAAAAGTTGGTAATAAATCAACTAGAACCTATTCACCCCCCCCCCCCCCTCTAGGTTGTATTAGACACACTTTGTGTATTTTCACTTTCCTGGCTCGAAATTGGTCCAAAGACCACTCCTTGCTCCTTGCAATTGTTGGGGTTTATGCCCTAAAGATGTAATTTGTAAATGGATTTATGAAATAAATAAAAAAGAAAAGTTCAATTCATTCTTGTTGTGTTGTTTATTTTATAACTTGTGCATATATTAACATCCTTGATTGCCAAATGTAATCTCAATCTGTGTATATGAGTGTCAAATACATATGGATACGGTAAGAGACGTACAATTTAAAGAGTCTGTAGATAGCAAATAAAACTGGTTACTTTATTTGTGGTTAATCTATAGCTGCGGTCCATTCCGTAATGTACGGTGATTCTATCTAGAATCATTTATGAACTACAGTGGAGGATCACACCATGTGTAATAGCTATATCAATGGACACCGAGTTGTATCGGTCTGTGTAAAAGCGTCTGCAGTTGAGAGAGTGCAACTTCGAGTTTTTAGTGGAATAACACCGTAGTTAATAATCAAGGAATAATAATTAAAGAGTTTAATTAATGATTCCGAGGATTATTGGAGCTCAAAATACTGTGGGTCCATTAGATCCCCTTACTAGCTCGATCGATTAAGGTAACAACGGTCATAGATAATTAATTGGACAGTCCAATTAATTGTGTTACGAAAGTGACACGTGTCAGGAGTTGATTGAGTAATTGGGTTATTCAATTGATTAAAATGACAATTATGACAATAAAATAATAAGATTATTTAATGATGTAATTAGTCATATATGGAGGGTTTCATTTGTTATTTATTTTGAATAGTGAGATAATGAGATTATCTCATTTATTAAATAAAATAAATTGAAATATATTTGAATTTAAATTGTTTAAATTTAAATATACATAATATCTTTTTTGATAAATAAAATGTAGATTTTATTTTAAAAGATAAGGTGTGGTTTTTTGAAAAAGATATAAAAGAGTTTTATATTTTTTGAAAAACCTTAACCTGATATGCATGCACATATATTAGTGTTGGTATATGATACAAATAATGTGTGTGAATCAATTTGAGAAAGAGAAACAAAAAGAAAAAAAACGCATTGATGTGCGTGTGATTTTTATTCAAGAGAGTAGATTTTGTGTGTGCAATTTTTGTTGTGTGTGTGAAAAGAAAGAGAGAAAGAACAAAGTGCAGGTCGTGCACTATTTCAAAAAGAAAATAAATTATAAAATTTCTTTTTAACAACTAGAATTGTTCTATTTTTTTGTATTCTCTTGGAAGAAATTATTTCTTCTTTATGTCTCTACATCTTCCTAAGTTCCTGAGTACGTGTCGCGCCCACACGCAGTTACCAGTTCCAAGAATAGCTAGGAAGATCAGTGGTACAGACCAGGAGCGTATCGTAAAGTGAAGGAGCCTCTAAACGTTGGTAAGGTTCTAATTTTTTTTTTAATATTTTGATTACAATTTCATGTGTTTACATATTGTATGTATTAGTTTGGAAAAATAATTGAGATCCTAAGTTCACTGGTCCCAGATCGTTTATGATTTGTATAAAAATTTTAAAACCTATTTCCGCTGCGTTACCAATGATCGGGGTTCCAACAGCAATATACTCTAAGATGGATGGATGTAGTGTAAAAAGGGTGGTAGAGATGTATGGTGAGCCCCCATGGAGGATTTTTCCTCCATGGGAGCTAGTTTCTCTAACTTATTTTGTGAAGAAAATGGAGGAGGAAGAAGATGAATAGAAATGAGAAATGGGGTGTCGGTTGTGTGGTGAGAAGAGAGGAAAGAAAATGTGTTGAATGAATTGATTGAGTGGGGGATGTAGAGAAATGATAAGGTGGGGTGTAGGAAAAGTCAAGGGAGAAATGTGATTGGTGGAAGGTAGAGAGTGAGCTGGCTAGCATCATGGAAGATGGGAGAAAATAGAGTGTTTCTAGAGTATGGAAATTAGGGTAAGAAATGGGGTGTGAAAGGACAAGAATGCCCCTTAAAAGTGGCTAAAAATTGGCTGAAAACAGGTCTGTCCAGGGGTGGGTCCGTCTGGTCTTCCCGCGGAACCTACTACCCTAATTTTCGCCGGTAATTTCCCGGGTGATTTGTCGGAACAGTTTTCTGCTGCGCGCACCATTACGAAAATGGACATCCTCTAGAAACCCCAGAATTACAATTTGTAAAAACCGTTAGAAAGTAGACATCTGAGGATTTTTGAAAATAGGTAAAGGAAAATGTAGTTCGATCTAAATATAGAGGTATGGCCCCTGAAAGTTGAGTGTACTGCACGAGCAATCCCAATTTCAGCCCTTTTAACATCCAAAACTCTTCGATTAAGCTTAAAACCTTATTTTAAGGGATATAACCTACACAAGGCTCACAAAACACATTATATACAAAAATACGCTCGAAAACAAAAGCAAACGATAGGAAATGGGGACCTGAAAAGGTGTAATTTGTAATGTTATCACTGCCTCTGGACCACTATCATGCCGGTGGCTCCTTTCCATTTGTACCAGGCCACTCAATGCCCTAGCGAGCCATCGATGTCCTGATCAGTTTGAGGAGAGCCAAGAGGCTTCCAACATTTTCTAAGGCCTCCTACATGCCTAAGCAAGTCTCTTGAGCAGCAGCACAACTGCAAGACTAGTGGCACCTCACCTTTTGTACCGGGGCGGACAACGCCCAAGTGAGCCATTAAGGTTTCAATTCTTTCGATGAGGATCCAGAGTCTTATTCAGTTTCGGGGGACTTGTAGTATCCTAGGCCAGCCTGTGGACCACTATAATACTGATGACTCCTCTCCGTTTATACCAGGCCCGTCAACGCCCTAGCGAGCCACCGAAGTCCCGATCCGTTCAAGTAGAGCCTAGAGACTTCCCACATTTTCTGAGGCCTCTTACATGTCTAAGCTAGCCTCTAGAGCAGCAGCACCATTGCAAGACCGGTGGCTCCACACTTTTTGTACCGGGTCGGTCAACGCCCAAGTGAGCCACTAAGGTTTTGATTCTTTCGAGGAGGGTCTAGAGTCCTATTTCAGTTGATGGGGACTTCTTGTATCCCAGGCCTGCCTCTAGACCACTATCATGCAGGTGGCTCCTCTCTATTTGTACCGGGCCACTCAACACCCTTACAAGCCATCGAAGTCCTGATCCATTCGAGGTGAGCCTAGAGGCTTCCCAAATTTGCTGAGGCCTCCTACATGCCTAAGAAAACCTCTAGAGCAATAGCATCATAAGAGGACCAATGGTTCCTTACCTAGTGTATCGGGCTTCTCACAGCCCCCAAGTTAGCCATAGAGGTTCCGGTTCATTTTGGTGAAATCCAGAGCCTCATTTCAGTTGCTAAGGTCGTTTTGAAGCCCAAGCATTCCTCTGGACCAGTACCATCAGAGGCGGACTGGCGGTTCCTCACTTATTGAATCTGGCCTCTCACACCGTCTAAGTGAGCCACTAAGGTCCCGGTTCGTTCAAGTGGATTCTTAAGCCTAATTATGATTGTTAGAGACTCTTATCTACTCCAAGCAGGCCTTTGAACCAGCTACATTACTTAGGGACTAGAAGCTCGACATTCTCTCTAGTACTCCCTGATGAGGTCGTCGTTGTGGCTACCAAAAAGATATTTCTAATTAAATCTACCTCACAAATGCAACGAGTCAAAGGACTAGTATAGCATGTAAGCAAGGGTCGTTCCTACAGAGAGGTAGTATCCATATAACTGTCTCTAGCTAAAGCGTTATTGAAAGTGATGTAAATAGAACATGGAAAGGGTGAGAATGGTGTATGTGAAGTGTATGCATAATGCGGATGGTGTGTGTGAAGTGTATAAACTAAACTAAATTAAAGTACACTAAGGATGAAATGTAACCAGGTGCTTGCCTTTCTAAATCTAGCTAAAGATGGAAATCAATTACACTACAAAGCAATATAAATTAGTCTACTCCTAAAGGCAAAACACCCTAGCTACGAAAATAAATGTGGCTTGGAGAGATGCAAGATAGTGGTTACAATAGGTACATAAGTTCACCAAACACACAAGCTAGTAATGTTGATTATAAACATTTAAGCACCATTCAACATGGATTCAAGGGCTAGTTCTCTTGATTAAGGATTCCGAAACCAAATCATCTATTATTACGAATCATTTGTTGATTAAGGAATACCGAAATCAATTCTCATCACTCAACCAAAGGCATGGAATGAGCAATTGTATCTAGGTCTAGACCCATTACGCACAAGAATAATACACCAAAAAACCTAATCATCTAGCATAAGCATGCATAAATCAAGTTCTCTCTATTCAAGAGTTGACAATAAAGATCCATTCACAGTTAATCAACCGGAACACGGATGTGCTCTTTCACTCGATCAATACATACATATCGATTCCCTTACGTCACCAACATGTAAACAATAGTGAGACTCTACTTTTACACTACATCATTTGTTTACACTAAGTTACACTACATCATTATTTTAATCTAAAGTCTCACTTATGCAAACATTTCAATTTCTACTCATTGACCAACATACATGTCAAGAAAAGAGATATAGCAATAAGCTCAAAGAATAGAGTCAAGATCCAAGTTGAATCTAAGTAAATACCATATATAACAAGCTCAAGTGTTGGTTTACAAATATTCCCTAATGGGGATTACACATCAAAGAAATAGAAAATAAAACAAAGAGAAGAGTTTAGAGATAACCAAGATCTTGATTTCGTTTTGCTCTCATTTCTCCTTGGATCTACTTCAAAGATGGATGGAAGAAGTTTAGAGGTGGTGGTGGTGAGACATCCATGGAGGAAAACCTCCATGGAGGAAAACCTCCATGGAAGCCTTTGAAGCTCCTCTCTCTCTTTTGTGGTGTAAGATCTAGAATCTAGGATATTAGGTTGTTGTGCACACTTGAAAAAGAGTCAAATGGGTGTATTTATAGTGTTTGAAGGTTAGATATTTAATTGGGTGTGAAAAGTCAAGTTTGCCCTTAAAATCATGTGATCTGCAAGTGGATAAAGTTCTGCCGACACAAATCCGCGAGTTGGAACTCGCAAATTCATCTAGCAGATTGATTTTGCTGGTCGTAACTCGCAGATCTAGATGGCAGAAGGTTCTAGGAAAGTTTTGAGACCGAAATCTACGAGTTCAATCTCGTAGTTCCAACTCACAGTAGATCTGCTACTTTATTTTGCTAGGTCTAACTCACAGATTATTCTAGCGGAAGGCTCTGGAATGGATCTGTGACTTCAATCTGCGAGTTGGAACTCGCAATTCCATCTAGCAGATTTTTCTCCTTCGCGCAGTAGTCCCTGAAATGAGCATAACTTCTTCTAGAAAATCTGGAATTGTGTTCTGTAAAGTTCAATGAAAATTAAACTTCTGGGGCTTTCTGAAAACATGTAGTACAACACCTAGTTCAATTCAAGGAGTGAGATATAGCTTATGTAAGTTAGACATTCTGCACAAGCCATCTCAATTTCAGCTCTTTTTCCTCCTCTTTGCCTTCAAACCTTTACTTTAAGCTCAAACACCTAGCTTATGGGAAATGAACCTACACAAGGCTCAAACACATATTATATACCCAAAAACTCTAGAAAACGAGAACAAAAGCTAGGAATAAGGAGCCTAAAATAGGTACATAAATGTACCGATCACTCCTCATGAGATGGGCGGTGACCCCAGCATGCGAAGATTTTTTGGAATGACGGGTCTACAATGTGAACAAACATTTTGCCATGGTATGCAATATTCAAACAAATTTATAAAATCCCAAGATGCACTCAAACAAGAATAAAACTAGTATGCAGCAAGTATGGGTATCGTTCCGCAGGGATCAATCGATAGTTACGAATAGACTGACACGTTTGTAAAAGTATGTAAAAAGTGAATTTATATGGTTTTGAAAAGAAATGAAACTAAAATGCAAGCTAAGCTTAAACTAGCTAAAATGCACTAATCTAAAAAGTAGGAATATATGAGATGTGATTAAGGAATTGATGAATTCAACTAGCAAACAATGGGTAAAGAATGAACTTACATTTAAGGTCATAAACTAATGTAACCACCCTAGGATGTATAGGAGAGATTATTTACCACTTGTGAGTGCCCAAACCATCATGTATAGCATTGGCCACCCACAATTGGTTAGGCAATAACATCTATCACATAAGGGACAAATCTCTTTGCTAATATCATCAACCTATCATGTATAGTGTTGATGCTTAATCTGTCACATGCAACCAATCCTAGGATGTATAGTCTTGGTTACCCATTAAAGATTAGAATTAGGTGAGATTAATAAGTCTGGATCTGACTTGAGTCATGTACTCTTGTTTGATCCTCCTATTCAATTAAGCTTAGAGAACCAAGCATCATGTATACTTAATTCTCTACACATATAATTTCTCAAACAACTCATGAAGAGAGTCATGTACAATCAAACACAAATTGTTTTCGAAATCAAATAAAACATTAAATAGAACAAATTGGATAGATTTTAATAAAAGAAATTGAGTTCATTACAAATACCCATATTTACAATTGAATCACATCAATCCCTTAATGGGATTTAGCTACTCATAACAAATAGAATACAAGAATGAAAAGGAGGGAAATAGAAAAGACCCATGTAGAACCTTCTTTCTTCAAGCACAAATCCACATCCAATGTCCTTATGAGTAGCAATCTATGAAGATGATGATGGTTTTTGGTGAAGTATTGAGAGAAAGATGTTTTTAAGATTTAGAGAGAGAGAGAATGAAATGAATGGGTGTATGGTCGTGGGTCCCTCCTTTGAAAAATCAGATATGAAAACTATTTATACTTCCTTCAAAAATTGGGCCAAAATGCTGATGTGGCGAGCTGGGAATCACATATAGCACGGGTGAGGTACCCGTGTAGTTACCCGTGCAATCTTCATTTCCTTCCTGACTTGTGCAATGTGCACAGGTTATTACACAAGTAGGTAACTTGTGCATTACCCATGCAAGTTACCCTAGCCAGAGGCTTTGCTCCATAGTCTGGTGGATTGCACGGGTGGTTGCACGGGTAATACCCGTGCAGTTACCCGTGCACTGAGATCTTCCCAAATTCCATATTCCGGTGCACGGGTGATTGTACAGGTAGTGCACAGGTGTGCTACCCGAGCACTATTGCCTTCTTCACCTCATTTATGCACCAATTAGTCCTTTTTGCCCCTATTCATGCCTTTTCACCTGATACCTGCAATGACGACCAAAAGAGCCATAAATACACATAAAAACACTAAGAAGAAAACAAAGAGAAAGGATATGAGGGCCAAAATGTATGACATTTTCGGCTAGATCAAATACCCCCAAACCAAACCTTTGCTCGTCCTCGAGCAAACTCCAGTAATAACAAGATATAGACTCCAAACACAAATCATGACTCGATCTAAAAATACTTAGACTTAAACAAATAAGCTGCAAGCCAACTAACTGAGAGATAAGTCAGAGATCATGAGGGTAATGAATATGCTAATGCAAAATGTTCTAAATAACTCTAAGGCACCACGAGAGGGAAACTCACACGACACGAATCCCTCACTTTAAGAGCCCTTGCCTTGGAAACTACTCACTCTCACGCTCCGAGCATAATTTGCTTCAACCTAGTTCTCACATTGGATCACTCTTATTTTTCCTCTCAGAACCTAGGTTCACACTCATGCAATATGTATGCAAAAGAGTTTGTGTAATGGAATCAAAATAGTTGCATACATTCATACAAGATAAACACTTTTTTTTAGTGACGCAGTCTCATAAAAGAATCAAGTGCCATGAACGTGGAAAGATGATGCATCGACAAATATTCCCAAACTAGACTTTCTAAAGGATCAACTAGGTCTTTCCCTTAGGTTGTAATACGGCCATGGGGTTTAATGTGGTGAATAAGGAAATAAGGAAATTTTGAGTTCAAAAATCACCAATCATGTTTACACATACTCACACACACCCCATACCAAGCTCTACTAAACATTCACACACTAGCGTCTAGGCATTCAATTAAACACACATTTGTGCTACACAATTGTACTCAATTTTGAGTACTTACAATTAATTCCAAGGCTCATTTTCTTTGCCTTTTTGCATTGGTATATTTTTTTCTTTTTCTTTCTCTTTTTTTTTTAGCTTTTGCTTTTCACTTTTACAATTTGAGCCATTCCTTTCACATTTACATCATTGCCTAAGTACACGTTAACTTCACATGTAAGAGCTCACACCTTTCAACACCCCTTACGCACACAAAACCCACATGATTGGCAATTAACGGGTTGGTTTGTGTTTGGCTTATGGCTATATGGTTCATTGTGGTTCCAAAAGAAAAGGTAAGTGTTTGGCCTCAAAATTGGCTATGGAGCACACATAAGGAAATGGAAATGTGTTTGGGCTATTTTAGTAGTTATGCACACACATTGCCTAGGATCATTTCCAATATTCCATCTAAAAAGGGAATAAAAGTTTCAGTCAAGCCGTCCACATTAATGATGCATGTTCTATGACACATGATGATTTTAGTGTAATGAGACTATGGATGGTGTTTGAAAAGTGTTTAAAGATTTGAAAAACAGTTTCCCTTAAATTTCACACTTTTGGCTTGTGTTTGTGAAACTCACAAGGGTTTGTCTCCACTATAAGGACAAGGGGCTTGAGCATCGAGTCCCCTCAACTTAGACACCAAAAGATGGGACTAACCCATGTAGTGCAAGTGAGACCCCTAAAGTGACTAAGAGTTAAGAACAAGAACACAAAGCATGCACAAATTCACCACAAACACTTTGCTCAAGATTATCTCACCAAGCTAATTAAAGCTCAAAATTTTTGGCTAGGCAGCAAATTTGAAAAACTGACTAAAAAAAAAACAAAACAAAAAGACGACTCGAAAAGGCGTCTACATCCCCAAACCAAAACCCAACATTGTCCTCAATGTAGAAGACAAGAGAGCCCGGTCTAGCGGTGCACACCAAACTAACGCAAAACACACAAACATCTAGGCATTAATCAAGCACAACCAATGCCTAACAAAATAAAAGATGCAACAATGGCTCATAATAAAATACGGCATCCTATGTAAACATGGCAATTACCCTTTAAAATTCACCCACATCAAACATCTATTCACCAAATTATCGGAATGTGGGTATTAACCCCCAAATCGATTCCTATCATATGCTCATTCAGTACAGATATATGCACGAATTCAAAACCCCCAAACCGAGTTTGGCTATATAAAAGAAAGCCTATATATCCACAAGAGCCTTTGACTCATCCAATCAAGAATGAATAAATCAATAAATTCATCTTTTGAAATCAAAATTGTATCAGCAATCATAAATATATTCTCTCATTCAAAATTATCCACACATTCAACCCAAAATTGATATTTACTGAGAATATTCACATTCATCAAATATCCACACATGCCTAAAAAAAGAAATATAAAGTTAAGTGCAAGGATTTGGGTTGAAAAGATTAAACCAATGTGGGAGCTTGTTGTAGACTCAAAATGAATAAGTTCTCACCCATTTTATGAGCACTCTTGGCTTGCTCGTCCCTCCAAGACTTACAAGTGGCAGGTGTGTTGAATCCAAGAGATAAAGAACCTAGCATTGAAGCACCATTTTTTCCCACAAGGGTTAATCAACCATATAAAATATCTCAAACAAAAATATCTCTCAAATAGAAATAATATCCACAGTCATCCAAACTAAATTGTCCTAATTATTAAACAAGCTAAGCAAATTAAAAGATGCAAAGAAAAATACTAAAGTTCACTCCTAAATAACTAAAGAAATTCTAAATAAATTTTCACAAATAAGGCAAGATAAATAAATCAATCATCCTCATAATCTAACTCCTCCTCTATCATAGGTCCCTTCTGTTTTGGATCCTGTTGTGCCTTGACCTCTTCTCATGCTCTCTCTTTGACATCTCTATAGCTGTCTAGAGTCCGGATAAATGGTAGGCCCTCCCGAGGTGTACTCTCGATGAATGGTTGGCCTCTTCCTTCTCTGATATAGAATCATGTTCAAATCCTTTCTCATTCCTGTCAATTTTCCCACAAGTCTTCGATGCTGCTTTTGGCATCCCTGATCTCTGAGGTGAATGTGGATCTTATTGAGTCTATTGAGGTCTGAAGACTTACATCCTTGAAATCAACTGCTGCCAAGGTACTTGATGACTCCCAACTGCTAGTTCTGGTATTGGACCCTCCTAGTAATACTCTATTTGCTCATCATTCATAACCATGTCCTCCTGATGTTGAGTGCTTGAACCTGCTCCAATCTTAGTCTTCTTTCTCCTTATTTTCCTCTTGCTGCTTGTCAAATCCCGTTCTATATGCAAAGTGCGCAATGTCTTGATGTCCAAATCCTCCTGCGACCACTCAAACTTTTCATAACTAAGATCTACCCCTTGCTCCCTAAAAAATTCAGTGATTAGGCATAGGAAGATCAATGCCTGCTTGTCTAATCTCTTGTTCCCTACTGCCAAGATTTCTGCCTTAATGATCCATGCTACATTGATCAGCTGGTTATGTTGTATACAGTACAATATGGTGGCCGTCTCAAAAGATACATTCGTCCTGTAAATCCTTGGCCTGAGGGGGTGTGAAATGAACACATGCCCGAAACCCAATTCAATTTTCAGGTTGTTGTGTTTGATCGGGAATGTTGGATTCACGCAAAAGTCCATTGGGTTCATAACCAGATCATTGGCGAGGTCCAAGTTTTTCTTTACAAGACAGTCGTCCCAAGTTACTCCATTTCTCATTCCACTCAGAGTTTGATGGTAATCTGGGAGCACTGTTCGTAGGTACCTCTGGACGTTGTCTATAATCATATGTACCTCTACTCCTCTTACCATTACAACCACTCCTCTCAGGAAGTCATCGGGAACCATTCCCGCATAAAATTCCTGCACTATTCTTCTGCAAAAATAGGGCGGTGAGCTGACAAAAGCCTGCCAGCCTCTCTCCCTCACTCTGGTAGGGATTGGAGTGTCTTCAAGCTCTGATAAAGCTATGCCACGCTCTTCCACAATATCTCTCTAACTAAAATACTCCAATCGTCTCTCAAAATCTCTGTTCAAGGTGCATGGTGGTAGGGGAGGCCGCTTTTTCTTCTTACTTCCATTTTGTCCTTATTTCTTTGCAGCACTCTTAGTTCTACCTGACATCTGCAAAAGAAAATGCTCAATTAAAGATATACATTATGGCATGAAGGAAACACTGATAAGCAAACTTTAAACAACCAAAAAATAGGCCTAATTGCCCAGTTTCACGGGTAGGTACCCGTGTAGTACCCGTGCAGTTTCTTAGTATCGCAAGTAATCTCCTTGTGCACGGGTATAGCACGGGCACCTTACCCGTGCAGTTACCCGTGCTATTACCTATATCTGCACTTTTTCCTTCGAAAAATTCCTTTTTCATGTAATCAAAACATTTTCAACGATCAATTGTCCCACCATGGTGTATTCAAACACAAATAACACATAAATGGCATCTGTTACATGCTTCTATGGCTTTAATTAACTCAAGATAAAACAAACCCTAGAATTCCTAATTGTATGCAAGAGTGGTCATATTTCCTTTTAAACCAAATCACACACTTTGGCATGAAATAATCACACACAAACCCATCAATAATCAGCAAAGAGTATGCAATAAAACTTGAAAAATTCCATAGGTTATACCCAATTTATATTCATGACTATTGAGAGTGATTGAAGGAGAAGAGAATTATGTAATCCATGTTAAATCAATGAAAAACAATTTAAATGAAAGAATCCATACCTTTTCTTGTAGAAATTTAAAACTTGCTGCTCATGGAATACCTTTAGGGTGTAGCAAGAGAGGAGAGAGAAAGAGTTTTGTAAATTTTGAAGTTGTGAGGCCTACCACGAAAGGGACAGCATATATAAATGTGCTCGATAGCATGGGTATAGGACGGGTGAGTTACCCGTGCAGATACCTTAAGTTAGCCTGCATATTCTTTGTAGCACGGGTAGGTACCCGTGCAGTTATCTTCATGTTCAGCCTTTCCCGGGTACACGGGTGACTGCACGGGTAGTGCATGAGTAAGATACCCATGCACAGACCTTTTTGTCACCCTTTTGCACTTTTTCTTGCCCTCTTGAATTTCCGTGCCTTGAACGGATTCCCTGCACATGAAAAATATGTTTATGAACTATACTTGCCGTATTCATCAGGTAACAAATCTAAATACTCACATTCACTCCATCAAATTCCATTATTTAAATCACTAAAGGATTTCACAATAAATTTTCTCTAGACTAAGAACCACCTACACTTTTAAATGCTCATGAGGATACTGAACAATCAAGGTGACTCAAAATGCATGAGAAAATAAATTGTGACATCCAACAATACTTAAGAATTTAATCAATGTAAAGTATGGTCGGTGGGATTTTTGTCAACCACGTGTGGTTTGTCCGAGTGAAGGAATCCATTTCTCTTGACCACCTATATGGGTGTCAAAGTTCTGTCTAAAAATTCCTACCCCTTAGTCCTCACTTCATCCACTAGGTCCTTCCTAACCCATATCTTCCTATACTCACTTGGGATCCTTCTAGACCTAATTTGATTGTTCTTAACCCTTCGAAACTTGTAATAATGGGCCTTAATGTTCCCCAGCTTTGAACAAAATTAACAAGTTGGAAGGGAATAAGGAAAACTCCCTCTTTGATTCAAGCTTTGAGGTTCCCTTGAGTGTTGCACCTTGAGTGACTTGACTTCCATCTCCACTTTCTTTAACTCCACTATGTAGTCATATGCCTTTACTTTTGCAATCTTCAAGGCCTCCTCCTTCGTCTTGAGTGTTTCCTTCACCTCTCCCAAAGCATTTGACTTCTTTTCAACCTCCATCAAAAGTTTCCTAGTTTTTCTTGCATATTCTTCTTCAAACTTGACAGATGGTTTTTCTCTTAGTGTCGTTTTTAAAAAGATCAATCCGTCAACAATATTTGATAAAACCTCACAAGTCTAAATTAGTTTGAAAACATAGATATAGTGGCAAGTGGGGTGTCGTCCACAGGGAGCGGAGTTAGCTAAATTAGTTATTGCTAAAGTAATGATATGTATATATATAATATCGAAACATGAGTTGGTGAAAATGTAGGTGGTGAATTACACTAAAAATAACACTAAATTAATTATGCAAACTAAATGAAGGGGGAAATGGAATGAGGGATATATATATAGATGATGGAAACTAAGGAGTTAATGGATACGAAAGTAAATACTGGGCAATGCAACAAACTTGTCAATAGCACGGCTATTCAAGGTAACCGACCTAGGATGTATAGAGTCGGTTATTTATCCCTAGAAGGTGGCCAACCTAGGATGTATAGTGCAGACCACCTATTAGGGATTAATCCTTCATAAGCTACCAACCTAGGATGTATAGAGTTGGTTATTTATCGGATTCTAGAAATGAAGCTCGTCTACCTAACAATGACTCAACCGATTACAAATAGTCACCCTAGGATGTATAGTGATGACTTCTAACTCTTTCACGGGTTCCGACCTAGGATGTATAGTGCCGGAAACTCGATCGAGGTTAGATTAAAACCGTTGTTTAAGAGTCAGAATTCGTGACTTTTCGTCTATTCTTAAGAGCATTAAACAACTAAATAGGATGTATATCTAGATGCAATACTCATACATAATACAAAGACATCTTGCAAAGAGGATGTATGTACACAAGAAATCAATGATAAACATTCGTAACAAGAATAGATCAATGAAAGATAGACATGAATATCAATATAATATCAAGTTTATGTACAAGCCCAATATTCAACTAACTACTCCATCAACCCCTTAGAGGGGATTTAGCTACTCATTACAACTAGGAAACTAAGAGAAGGGAAAGAGAAAGAACCCTTGGAGAACATCTCCTTCCTTGAAGTGGCTCCAATCTCCTAACTTCCTTGAAGTTGAGTAGAGAATGTAAGGATGAGAGAGAGAGAGAGATTCTAGATCTAAAAGTGTTTAACCTCTGCAAAACGGAGTCAAAAAGCTCCCTAAAAAGTTTCTAAACTTTTCTATTTATACAAGATACAAAAATAGGTCACTTAAGCTTTGAAAATAAAACTGGCACGCGCGGAGTGCGGGTGGAGTACGAGTGATTTACTCGTACTGTACCCGCACTGTATGGGTTGTCTGCAACTTCAGTTCTCGGATCAGGGCATTAGTGCGGGTGGAGTGCGGTTGAATTACCCGCACTTGACCCGCATTTGGAATCGCACTTGAATCGAACTTCCCTATCAGGTGAAAAATCTACCTTCTATTCTTGGTGCAAGTGCGGGTGGAGTGCGGTTTGATGACCCGTACAGTACCCGCACTCTAATGTCAGGTATAATTCTGCTCTTCTGTTCTTGGTGCAAGTGCAGGTGGAGTGCGGTTTGATGACCCGCACTGTACCCGCACTCTAATGTCAGGTGCAATTCTGCTCTTCTGTTCTTAGTGCAAGTGCGGGTGGAATGCGGTTTGATGACCCGCACTGTACCTGCACTCTAATGTCAGGTGCATCTTCAACTTCTCTGGTTTGGCATTAGTGCGGGTAGAGTGCGGTTGGATGACCCGCACAGTACCAGCACTTTATCGTTAGGTGCAACATCAGCTTCTCTGTTTTGGCAACGGTGCTGGTGGAGTGCGGTTGGATGACCCGCACTGTACCCGTACTTTATCTCTTTACTTGCATCCTGCCCCGGCTATGAACATGAGTGCGGCTAGAGTGCGGTCGGAGTGCGGTTGTGACCCGCACTGCACCCGCACTGTAGAGCTGTTTGTACTCTTTTGCCTTTACTTTCGCCCTTTTTTCTACCGGAATCACCGTAATATGCTTCCAAACCTGCCTCTGCATCATTTCCTACAAATAAGCACAAAATAACCCATAAGAGATACAAAAACGCACGAAAAACAGAACATAAGGTAAGGATCTGAGGGCCTAAATATACTACATATTTGGCCCGATCAAACACCCCTAAACCAAACCTTTGCTCGTCCTCGAGCAAATCTAATCGAAACAGTAAGACTGCCAACTGAATTTAAATTCTAGATACCTAAACAATATCTCAACAATGCCGCAAGTCCAATGTGTGATATGATACAAATAGGTGTGATAGAGAGGAGGAAATCATATACACAAGATCGAGAGCAATTTGGAGACACCCAAGGGAGGCTCGTACGAACACGAATCCCACACCTAAAGGCATTCATGAATTAGGACAACTTACTCCCATATCTTGAGCATAATTCGCTTCAATTCTAAAGCTCACATGGATTCTCTCTTTTCTTTCCTCAAGAGTCCTAAGTTCCACACAACAAGTATGCAAAGAGGATTCTGCATAAGATTTAACAATGAACTATCCTAGGAACGAGTCACCATGCCATGGATGTGAAAGATCGTGCTTCAACCGACATTCCCAAACTAGACTTACATGGATCAAAAAGGGCTTTTCAACCGGTTATAGTGTGGCTGTGGGGTTGAATGAGTTTAAACAAAAATATGGACATTTGGAGTTCAAACTCACCAATCATGCTAGAATACATCCATACTACCACACCATGTTCTTTTCTCGCTTAAATGCAACCCTCTAGGAAACCATTTAACCCATATTTGTTTCTTCAACATTGCATTCCGTTTGAGCGATTTTAGCATAAAACAATCCCATTATGGCACTTCAAGTACAATATTTCTTTTAAATTTTTTTTTTCTTTTAACAATTTCCCAATCACAATGTTGTACTCCATTTGGGTTGTTACAATTTCCCTTTCTTAGGCATTTAGGGCACATGACTAAGGTTCTTACCCCTTTCCTTGCATATTTTCAACAATTATTTCATTTTATCCGTTAGGACCCTTTTAACCCTTTTCATCACTACCATTTCCCATCCTAACATGATTAGTACAAGGATAGGCATGTGTTTGGGCTATTGGGTATATGGTTGAATGTGGTACCAAATGAAAGAGTAAGTGTTTGGCCTCAACTTGGCTTTGGAGCACACAATATGGTATATGGTGTTTAGGCTATAGAGGTAATTCGATACACATACATTCCCTAATCTCACTTCCATAACCATCTAAAAAGGGAATGAAAGCATCCATCACACAATTCACAGAATTATATGCAAGTCCTATGGCACATGACATAAATGACGAGAGGCGTGTTTAAGAATAATCAATAATGCACTCAGAACACGCACTTTCATGCTTGTGTTTGTGATCTCATGGGTATCTCCACTATTAGAACAAGACATGGGAATAAAGAGTCCCCAATACTTAACACCAACGGGTGGGACAAACCCATGATGGTGCAAGCGAAACCTCAAGTGGCACCAAACTATATCACAAGGTCAAAGCACATATAAGGAACTCTTCAAAAGCACACTCTAGAGGCATCATACCCATACTGGATATAGTTTAAAAAATGGACAAGCGACAAAATTGAAAAATTGGACACTGAACTGTACAAGGCGTATGAGTAGTGCACCCCCAAACCAAAACTCAACAATGTCCCCATTGTTGGAAATAACAAGCATGATCTCCATAAATGGCGGAATGAGAGTTCAACACCCCTAAACCGAATCTAGAAATACATTCGACCATGCTCATTCATAATAACAAAAACTAAATTGCATTCATTGAAAGCTTAAGTACAAAATTCGAAGGTAGAAAACTCCCTTTAGAAGGAAGATCGTTCGATGTCCATGCGTGTTGTTGTGTGCTTCCCAAAAGATGCACAACCTAGCTTAAAACTACATAACAACTCTACCAAACGAAGAATCAAATGCGAAAAGAAAAGAAAAATAAGTCTAAGCCGTTTAAAGAAAAACACAAATACAAGCAATAATAGTAAGAAGTCCTAGAATAATACAATAAGCAAAAAGGAATGGATGGTCAATCTTCATCGGCAAACTCCCTCTCTGGTTCACTGGCGATCCCTTTTCCTTTGGGGTCGATCTCTGATTGGATCCGCTCTTCATGCTCCCTCCTGGATCTCTCCATTGCAGCTTGGAGCTCTCCCCCATGTGGGTCGATGTCTGGGCCCCCTGAAGGAGGTGAGAAAGCAGCTGGCCTCTTCTTCTTCTATGGATAACTTGGAAGACTGAGTGCCTCCCTCATGTCAGTGAGGTTGCCCCAAAGGTCAGTAAAATACTCATTGGCTTCCGCCCTGCTCTCAGTAATCTGCCTCCTGTTTTCGACGACCTCGGTCCTGAGGTTCTCCAATCCTGTAAGCAAGGTCTGCCAAGGGACCTCTCCAAACGTCTTCCTGCATGGGTGGGGAAGCAGCGGGCCTATAATCACCATATTCGAGATAAACCGGCTCCAAATCTGGTTGTTCCGGGATGTCTTCAGCCTGTCTGCTCGTGCTACCCTTTCGGGCAGGTTTCCTCCTCCCTGTTCGGACCCTGACACCAGAGGGGTCCCGCTCTCTGACTTGGTCATTCCTTGTGAAACGCCCAACTGGCCCCAAACCACATTCGAAAGGGTCGGATCCAAAATCCACCCCGGCAGTCATGTAAAATGCAGTGATGAGGCTAGGGAAGATGAGTGGCAGCTTGTCCACTCTGACACCTCCCAACTCAAGTATCTCCCTCTTGACTAGAAAGCCTATGTCGATCAACTGATTCTGCTGTATACAGTACATGATCATTGCAGCATTAAAGTTCACTGAAGTTCTGTGCTTTCTGGGGATCAGCGAATGGGAGATGAACACGTGCCAAAATCCTAACTCACTCTTTAAGTTGGTGTGTTTCATACGGTGATCAGGCGCCACCCAAAAATCCATTGGACAGATCACTAATTGATTTGCAAAATCCACATTTTGTGTCACAAAAAATTCACTCCAAGTCACCCCCTGCTTTAGACGTCCGACTACTTCGGGATCAACTAGAAGCTCAGTCCTATAGTACCTGTTAATGTCCGCTATAGTCATCCGAACCTCTACCCCGCAGACCAGAACCGAAGAAGTGCGCTGAAAAGTTTCAGGTACCATTCCAGTAAAGAATTCCTCGACCATACGTCGAAAATACATCGGGGGGGCTAACAAAGGTTTCCCATCCCCTTGTTTCAATCATTAGAGGAATTGGGGTGCCCTCCAACTCTTCAACTGCTATCCCCTTTTCCACCACGACGTCTCGCTCCCTGAAATATTCTAAACGGTCCTCAAAATCAGGGTGTCTGATGCATGGTGGTGAAACTTGGGGTCCCCTCCTCGGTCTTTGTTCGGAACCCTGACTACTTTGCCTAGTTGATTTCCTGGTTCTTCCTGACATCTACAAAATAAACAACAGTTTTAAGGCAATATTCGGATCAAAGAACCATGAGGTTATGATGAAGGAATTTGAAAGGACACATATTCTACCAGGAGGATAAAGTGCGGGTGAAGTGCGGGTGAATGACCCGCATTGTACCTGCACTCTAACTCGTTCCCAGATACCAGCAAATGCTGAATTGCTATTCATGTATACAATTCATAATCTCAGCCCATCATCGACCAAGTTAACACCAATATGACTCTAATTCATGTATAGAATTCCATTCAATCGTAAAAACCCAAATTCATAATTTGAATATCCAATTGCAATAGAAAATCATTGTAACAATGAACACATCACATGCAAAAGTAGACAACACCCATCATTCCATCCTCTTAGACATGCAATAGGCAGTTAGACATTATCAATAGCAAAAACAAAAGTTCAAAGCTCTGAATCATGAAGTTCATGCATGAGAGGAAAAAGAATTTTGATAAAAAGGGTTAGGGTTTTGGATTAGAGAGATATGTAATGAAATTAGAGGAAGAATTCATACCTTGATTGCCGAAAAATCGAAAACGTGGCACACACGTAATACCTTTCAGTTTAGACGAGGGAACAATTTTGAAATTTGCTGTTTTGTTTGGCTTTTGTGGCAAGTGGAGCCCTAGAAAACGACAGGCGGTATATATACTGCGTGACCAATGTGTGGGTGGAGTGCGGGTTACTGACCCACACTGTACCCGCACTGTATTACCTGATGCCTTCGAAGTGTGGGATGAGTGCGGGTGACTGACCCGCACTATAACCGCACTGTTCTCCTGGACTGACTCCTGAACTCTGCCCTGCAACTGCATCAGCACCAAAACTAAAACCTTTACACATTGTCAAGCATTCTGTACCAAAAGTTTACAAAGACAAAAACTAACCATCCGAAAAATAAAAATAAAAATACTAAACTTATTTCAAAAGTGAGTGCAATGCACTCAAAGTGGGACCCGGTCAACCAAATGAGGTTTGACCGGAATGGGGAGCACATTTAACCTGGCCACCCAAACCGGTGCCAAATGCCTATGCACTGCATCTCTCCCCACTTTCCTCATTTGCCCAACTAGGTCCTTTCGAACCCATATTTGTTTAACCCTTGGTGGGTTCATCCTAGATCCTACTCTAGTTGCTTTGAACCTTCGGAAACTAAAGCAATAAGCCTTATTGTGCCCTCTTTTGGCACAAAAGTAACAAGTAACAGGACGATTAGGGAAACTCCCTGTTCGATTGTTGGCGTGGGCCCCTTTTTGTTGTTCGTATCCGAGGGATTTGACATTGTTTTCTATCACCGCTAGTTGCTCAATCAAATCACACTCCTTGACCTTGGCCCGCTTCAACTCATCTTCATTGGTGCTCAACCGTTCTTGCAATTCTCTTACCCCGTTTGCGGACTCCTCCACACCTAGTTGAAGTTTCCTTGTCCTTCTCCCATTGTCTTTCTCAAATTCTTCGGAGAGTCTTACCAACTCTTCTAGGTTCTTGGAGACTAACTCCTCTTTGGTGGCAAGCTCCACTACTTGCTCCTGTAAACCCTTGTTCACTGTTGAGAGATCATACAATTTCTTCTTCAACTGTCCATTTTTGGTCTTAAGTAAATAAACCTCCAGTTTGAGCTTTGTGTTGTCTTGCTCAAGCTCTCCTAATTGTTCGAAGATTTCAGTACTGGATTCCTCCTTTTCAAATTCTGACTCTTGCCTTTCCTTAATGCAGTCTTGGTTTCCCAATTCCATCTCTTTAACTCCCTCAAAAGCTTGCACAAGGGTGAGCACCCGGCTCCTTTTCTTTCTGGAATTTGGTGGTTCCAAGACCAAACAATCTCTGACTTGGCTTATTCCGAGGGGTGTTACCTTGAAGCTAACACTTTTGCCTCCACAGCTGAAGGAGATGTCCCTAGAACAAATATCAACTACCATACCCGCTGTGGCCATGAATGACCTCCCCAAAAGTAGTTTCCAGTCCCTACCACTGGATTCTCCTCGTATGCAATTCAACACGACAAATTCTACTAGCATCATCAAACCGTGCACATTCATATAAACTTCTTCCACAATACCAACTGGGGTGATGGAAGAATTGTCCGCCATAATGAGGGTCTGGGAGGTAGGCTTGATCGACTGAATCTTCAGCTGTTCGTATACCTCTAATGGCATCATATTGATGCTAGCCCTCATATCAAGCACCGCTCCCATCTTTGCTGAATTCTTAAGTTGTACCTCTATGACGAAACTCCCGGGGTCCTCAAGTTTAATGGGGGAGTCTATGCCACTTCCCCTATCTTCATTAACTGCCACCTCTACCATGCTTCCTTCGGTTTCATCAACTCCCAACTGGACTGCCTCTAACACGTTAACATGTTCATCGGAGTTTGATGCCTTTTCCTTGTTCTTGACCAGTGCATCAAAAATCTGTGCCAACTGATTTTCCATCTTCTTCAGTGACGCTCCATGACTATTTGCTCTCTGATCATTGGACTGCATGTAAGCTGACATTCGTTGCTCAGAGGCATGCAAGGTGTTCTTAAGAGCTTCTGACCCGATGCCAACTGTTTTGATCACTGTGCTCACTATCTCCTCTAGAGACTTGTCCTTTGGTTGGCTGGCGGAAGCTTGGGAATTAAAGTTGGATGGTGGGTTACTACTTGAACTTCCCCATTGATTGTTGTTGTTTGCCCCTCCTTAATTGTATCTATTGTACCCACAGTTTTGGTACCCTTGACTATTATTTCCACCTTGGAAATTGTTGTTACCACTTTGGTAAGTGTTGTTGCCTCCTTGGTAAGTTGTTGCTCCTAGGTGGTTGTTGTTGGACCAAGACAAGTTTGGGTGGTTTCTCAACCCTGGATTATATGCGTTCGAATATGGGTCATTCCTTGGCCTTGGAAATTCCCCAAGGGCTTGGGCTTGCTCTTCTTGGCTGAAATGCCCTTCTTCTCCTTCTATCTCCCCCATGACTTGACTTACTCCTTGGGAGGACCCTGGTTTTTCGGTTATAAGCTCCTTGATTGATTGGAGCTCCTTGTTCATTCTAGACATCTGAATTTGAACTTGGTTATCCTGACCCACTTCTATTCTTCCACCCTTTCTCACGTGTGATGTCCTCTGTTATGAGTTCTGGGCAATCTTTTCCAAGATGTCATACGCCTCAACTGCTCTCTTATCTGCTATGGTGCCTCTGCACGCATTGTCCACAAGCATTTGTGTTATCGGTGAAAGTCCACTATAGAAGGAATTAACCTTCAACTCTGGGTGGTACGTATACGGTGGCATTTGAGCTAACAACAAGTTAAACCTCTCCCATGCCTCATGGAATGGTTCACCGTCCTCTTCAACGAAGGATGCTATCTTCAACCTTAGGTCTTTGGCTTTCTGTGATGGAAAATACTTGTTGAAGAAGACCTTGCACACCTGACTCCATGTCACCAGTGATCCTGGCCTCAAGTTCATGTACCATGTCATGGCGGCATCTTTCAGACAATACTGGAAACATCTGAGATGAAGCTGCTCCCTTGTCAGTACTGCTTGGTGAGCCATTACCAGGAAGGTTTCTAGGTTGGCCCCATACTGCTTCATTAATTGGAGGTAATCCTCGGTAATCCGCCCACTAAACGATGGTAGGAGGCTAATGTGTATAGTCTTCAACCCATACTGCCTTGTTACGTCATCCAGTACTATGGCAGTGGGCACATTCCCTACAAACGGGAGAGTGTACTCGCCCATGGTAAGACCCCGCTGTTCATCCCCATGTACACTTCCCTCATTCTCTCGAGCCTGCTGCTCATTCTGATTCTGATCGTCCATGTTTCCTTCTAACTGCTCTGTTCTCTACCCAACTGATTGATGTTATTGATAACTGGCAACACTGTTCCTCTTAACGATCTTCTCCCGTGCATATACTTAGAATCCTGAAATTTCACAACCAATAACGCACAACGTAAACGAGAAACAGATAGGGCAGAGCAGAAATATTACTAAACTATAAACTTTACTTATGCAAAACTAATTAAACTAAACATGCCGCTCCCCGGCAGCGGCGCCATTTGACAGATGGTTTTTCTCTTAGTGTCGTTTTTAAAAAGATCAATCCGTCAACAATATTTGATAAAACCTCACAAGCCTAAATTAGTTTGAAAACATAGATATAGTGGCAAGTGGGGTGTCGTCCACAGGGAGCGGAGTTAGCTAAATTAGTTATTGCTAAAGTAATGATATGTATATATATAATATCGAAACATGAGTTAGTGAAAATTTAGGTGGTGAATTACACTAAAAATAACACTAAATTAATTATGCAAACTAAATGAAGGGGGAAATGGAATGAGGGATATATATAGATGATGGAAACTAAGGAGTTAATGGATACAAAAGTAAATACAAGGCAATGCAACAAACTTGTCAATAGCACTGCTATTCAAGGTAACCGACCTAGGATGTATAGAGTCAGTTATTTATCCCTAGAAGGTGGCCAACCTAGGATATATAGTGCGGACCACCTATTAGGGATTAATCCTTCATAAGCTACCAACCTAGGATGTATAGAGTTGGTTGTTTATCGGATTCTAGAAATGAAGCTCGTCTACTTAACAATGACTCAACAGATTACAAATAGTCACCCTAGGATGTATAGTGATGACTTCTAACTCTTTCACGGGTTCCGACCTAGGATGTATAGTGCCGGAAACTCGATCGAGGTTAGATTAAAACCACGGTTTAAGAGTCGGAATTCATGACTTTCCGTCTATTCTTAAGAGCATTAAACAACTAAATAGGATGTATATCTAGATGCAATACTCATACATAATACAAAGACATCTTGCAAAGAGGATGTATCTACACAAGAAATCAATGATAAACATTCATAACAAGAATAGATCAATGAAAGATAGACATGAATATCAATATAATATCAAGTTTATGTACAAGCCCAATATTCAACTAACTACTCCATCAACCCCTTAGAGGGGATTTAGCTACTCATTACAACTAGGAAACTAAGAGAAGGGAAAGAGAAAGAACCCTTAGAGAACATCTCCTTCCTTGAAGTGGCTCCAATCTCCTAACTTCCTTGAAGTTGAGTAGAGAATGTAATGATGAGAGAGAGAGAGAGAGAGAGATCTAAAAGTGTTTAACCTTTGCAAAACGAAGTCAAAAAGCTCCCTAAAACGTTTCTAAACTTTTCTATTTATACAAGATACAAAAATAGTTCACTTAAGCTTTGAAAATAAAACTGGCACGCGCGGAGTGCGGGTGGAGTGCGGGTGATTTACCCGTACTATACCCGCACTGTATGGGTTGTTTGCAACTTCAGTTCTCGGATCAGGGCATTAGTGCGGGTGGAGTGCGGTTGAATTACCCGCACTTGACCCGCACTTGGAATCGCACTGTGATCGCACTTGAATCGCAATTCCCTGTCAGGTGCAAAATCTACCTTCTGTTCTTGGTGCAAGTGCGGGTGGAGTAGTGGTTTGATGACCGGCACAGTACCCGTACTCTAATGTCAGGTACAATTCTGCTCTTCTGTTCTTGGTGCAAGTGCGGGTGGATTGCGGTTTGATGACCCGCACTGTACCCGCACTCTAATGTCAGGTGCAATTCTACTCTTCTGTTCTTGGTGCAAGTGCGGGTGGAGTGCGGTTTGATGACCCGCACTGTACCTGCACTCTAATGTCAGGTGCATCTTCAACTTCTCTTGTTTGGCATTAGTGCAGGTAGAGTGCGGTTAGTGACCCGCACAGTATTCGCACTTTATCGTCAGGTGCAACATCAGCTTCTCTGGTTTGGCAACGGTGCGGGTGGAGTGCGGTTGGATGACCCGCACTGTACCCGCACTTTATCTTTTTACTTACATCCTGCCGCGGCTATGAACATGAGTGCGGCTGGAGTGCGGTCGGAGTGCGGTTGCGACCCGCACTGGACCCGCACTGTAGAGCTGTTTGTACTCTTTCGCCCTTTTTTCTGCCAGCATCACCTCAATATGCTTGCCAAACCTGCCTCTGCATCATTTCCTACAAATAAGCACAAAACAACCCATAAGAGATACAAAAACGCATGAAAACAGAACATAAGGTAAGGATCTGAGGGCCTAAATATACTACATATTTGGCCCGATCAAAACTCCTCCGAGAGCTTAGCTAACTCAACTAGGTTTCATGAAATAGCCTTTTTTCTCCCTCTACCTTTACAATTTTCATCTCAATCTTTTTGTTGACATCGGTGAGTTCTTGTACTTTCTTCTTCAAAGTCTCGTTCTTTTCCTTAAGGAGTTTGATTTCTTGATGAAGCTTTTTGTTCTCATCTTCTAACTCCTTCTCTCTTTCTTGCTCAAAATCTCTAGATACCTCTTCAAGTATTTTCTCATCAAAAATTGCCTCTTCAATTTTTAAGGCTTCTTTTTCATCAATGTCGTCTTGATGCCCTTCTTCAATCTCTGTGGCTAACTCAAATGTCTTTACAATGTCACCCACTATGTTGTTCTTCTTTCATCCCTTCGTCACTTCCAAAACAAAACATCCTTCGAAATTTCTTTCATCAGTTCGGTAGACATAAAACTCAACTTTGTTCCTACCACAGTTGAATGATAGGTGCCTCGAAACCACATTTACTTCCAAACTAGTTGTGGCCATAAATGATCTTCCTAGAAGCAGTTTCCATTTCCTCTCATAGGATTCATAATCTTTCACTTCTAGCACAATGAAGTTCACTGGGACCTTTAGTCCATGGATGTCTAGTTGTACGTCCTCAACTACTCCACAAGGAGTCTTCGGAGAGTTGTCAACCATCTTGAGTTCGATTGGAGTGGCCTTCATGGACTATAGCTTCAACTGCTTGTATACCATCAAAGGCATCATGTTGACACTTGCTCTCATATCTAGCACCGCTCCCATTTTTTCTAACTCTCCAATGGTGATTGGAATGATAAAGTCACCAGGATCCTTCATCTTTACTAGACTAGTTTCTTCTGACTCATCTGTCGTCTCTTTTACAGAATCTTTAACAACAATTTTGAAGTCTTGTGTTTCCTCACCTAAGGCCAACTTCTCACTCTTCTCTAGAAGTACCTCCATTACCTTAATATGCTCATTGTTACTCTGAGATTTCCCTTTGTCCTGCTTGTGCAGAGCCTCTGCAATTTGAATAACTTGAGTCTCCAATCTCCTGATCGAGGCATCCATGTTATTCACCCGTTGATCATTTGACTGTATGTAGTTTTTCAACATTTGCTCATTTGCACTTTGGAGTTTCTGATAGCTATCGAAGCTTCATCAGTTGCCTTGATAAAATCTCTCAATTCTTCTCTAAGTGATCTAACTTTTGGTTGGTACACATTTGCCTGAGTGTTGAAGTTGCCCTATGGGTTATTACTCGAGCTCCCCCACTGGTTGTTGCTTGATCCGGCTTGATTGTTGTACCTATTGTACCCTTGATTCTGATACCCTGGGTTGTTTGCACTATTGTTGTTGTTGTTCCAAGAGAATTTAGGGTGATTTCTCCACCCTGGGTTGTATTGGTTGGAGTAAGGGTCATTCCTCTGCCTTTGGAACCCTCCGAACATCTGGGCTTCTTAATGATCCAACTAGCCCTCTACTCCATTCAACGTGTCCTATGTGATGTGGTTCACCTGAGCTGTTGGCTTGAAGATATTCTTCATCAACTCTTTTACTGACTGCATTTCCTTAGCCATTCTTGACATCTATATGGCTATTCATGTATTCCCATCAATCTCTAGCTTTCCACCCTTCCTGATGTTTGATGACCTTTGTTGTGAATTTTGGGCTAGCTTCTCCATGATCTCATATGCCTCTTAAGCTCTCTTGTCATCAATTGTACCCCCACACGCATTGTACACCATAATCTGAGTAATAGTAGAGAGACCCTGGTAAAAGGAAGTGACCTTCAATTTTTCAGGATAGGTATGTGGTGGAACTTGAGCAAGCAAGAGATGAAATCTCTCCCATGCTTCATGAAATGGTTCCCCGTCCTCTTCATTAAAGGTGGCGATCTTGATCTTCAATTCTCTTGCCTTTGCAGTTGGGAAAAACTTGTTGTTAAACACTTTACGAACTTGGGGCCAAGATGTGAGCGTTCCCGGCCTCAATGCCATGTACCACTAGTTTGGCATGATCCTTCATACAATACTGGAAATAACGAATCTGCAACTATGCCCTAGTCAATACTCTGTCCCAGACAATTGTGGGAAATGTCTTTAACACTGCGCTATACTCCTTCATGAATTGAAGACAACCCTCAGATGGAAGCCCATGAAATGTCGCAACAAGTTCACATGCATCCCTTCAACTCGTATAACCTAGCGGTGTCATCTAAAACAATAGTTGTTGGTTGCTCATCTCCAATTGACGAAAGAGTGTACTCCCCAATATTGAGTCCCAAGTCTTCATCATTTGTTCCTTGTTCCTCAACTGGTGTATTCTATGGATTTCCGTCAGCCATCTCATTTTCACAGTTGTTGTTCTCAAATTGTCTAATCAATCTTCCAATCCGATGAATATTGTTAAATCCCGGTACTAATTCACCTCTCAAGGAACGTCTTCCATGCATGTACCTATGCACCTGTAAATTCAAAACAACAAATGCAAGCAAAGTAAAAGAAACTCAAATAATAAATAACTAAACTAAACTAAAACTAAATCTAATCACAACTATGTACGCCGATCCCCGGCAGCGGCGCCATTTTGAACAAGCATTTTGCCGTGGTATGCAATATTCAAACAAATTTATAAAATCCCAAGATGCACTCAAATAAGTATAAAACTAGTATGTAGCCAGTATGGGTATCGTTCCACAGGGATCGAGCGATAGTTATGAATAGACTGACATGTTAGTAAAAGTATATGAAAATTGAATTGCTATGGTTTTGAAAAGAAATGAAACTAAAATGCAAGCTAAACTTAATCTGGCTAAAATGCACTAATATAAAAAGTAGGAATTTATGAGATGTGATTAAGGAATTGATGAACTCAACTAGCAAACAATAGGTAAAGAATGAACTCATATTTATGGTCATAAACTAATGTAACCACCCTAGGATGTATAGGAGTGATTATTTACCACTTGTGAGTGCCCAAACCATCATGTATAGCATTGGCCACCCACAATTGGTTAGGCAATGAAAGAACATATATCACATAAGGGACAGATCTCTTTGTTAAAATCACCAACATATCATGTATAGTGTTGATGCTTAATCTATCACATGCAACCAATCCTAGGATGTATAGTCTTAGTTACCCATTAAAGATTAGAATTAGGTGAGATTAATAAGTCCGGATCTCACTTGAGTCATGTACCCTTGTTTGATCCTCCTATTCAATTGAGCTTAGAGAACCAAGCATCATGCATACTCAATTCTCTACACATATAATTTCTTAAACAACTCATGAAGAGAGTCTTGTACAATCAAACACAAATTGTTTTCGAAATCAAATAAAACATTGAATAGAACAAATTGGATAGATTTTAATAAAAGAAATTGAGTTCATTACAAATACCCATATTTACTTGTGAATCACATCAATCCCTTAATGGGATTTAGCTACTCATAACAAATAGAATACAAGAATAAAAAGGAGGGAAATAGAAAAGATCCATGTAGAACCTTCTTTCTTCAAGCATAAATCCACCTCCAATGTTTTTGTAAGTAGCAATCTAGGAAGATGATGATTGGTTTTTGGTGAAGTATTGAGAGAAAGATGTTTTTTAGATATATTGAGAGAGAGAATGAAATGAATCGGTGTATGGTAGTGGATCTCTCCTTTGAAATATCAGATATGAAAACTATTTATACTTCCTTCAAAAATTAGGCCAAAATACTGATGTGGCGAGCTGGGAATCACGTATAGCACGAGTATAGCACGGGTGAGGTACACGTGTAGTTACCCATGCAATCTTTATTTCCTTCCTGACTTGTGCAATATGCATGGGTTATTATTTGAGTATGTAACCCGTGCATTACCCGTGCAGTTGACCATTGCCCGAGGCTTTGCTCCCTGGTCTGGTGGATTGCACGGGTGGTTGCACGGGTTTTGCACGGGTGTGCTACCCGTGCACTATTGCCTTCTTCACCTCATTTGTATCCAATCAGTCCTTTTTGCCCTTCTTCATGCCTTTTAACCTAATACCTGCAATGACGACCAAAAGAGCCATAAATACACATAAAACACTCAAGAACAAAACAAAGAGAAAGGATATGAGGGCCAAAATGTATGACATTTTCGGCTCGATCACAATGAAAGCGTCTTTGTGGAAGATTTGATCAAGTGACTGATCTATGATAAAGCACCTATACCGGGATTCCTGGAGAAGGAATGCCAGATGCCTTGGACTAGGGATTAGAACCCGTTCAAGAAGTGATCTGGTGCCAAAGTGGCCTTAGTTGCATACCACGATCATCTCCTGAATACCGGGATTCTTGGAGCAGGAATGTCCGATGCCTTGGATTGGGACTAGACCCCCTCCAAGAAAAGACCAGGTGCTAAAGTGGCCTTAGTTGCCTACCATAATTTTTTCACCTGAAGACTGCCACTCATCATGGCTTGTTAATTATGAGAAGCCAAGAATGCTGGAAGCGGTTTTCTTTCCTAGTAGTTGTTGTCAACATGGTAGGATGAACAAAATCCTTCAAGTGCTACAGATATCCTGACTCCAACCCCAACTAGCTATCGTTGTTCAAGTTAAGGGGACTTCTGTTAACCGTCTAAAAAGACAGGAGGTCAAAGAAGGATTTCTTCTCTTCCACTGAAACTGCTCAAGGTAGGGAGCGCTACAAGAAGCATCTGGCCATCCTAAGAAAGGACCCGGATTAGCATGACTACAGCCAGCCACGTGCAAACTAGAACTAGGATCGGGGTTACCTCGTTCCCTGGTACCAAGAAACGTTGATGTCACGGTCCAGAGAGCCCCGATGTCACAGCACATCGGTTACCCGATACCTAAGAGCTCTGGTACCATGTTCCATGGTACCCGATACCCCATTACTACGGTTCCTGTCCCAGACCGGTCCACCAAGCATTTCCCTTCCACCTAGCATAGAGGGCGTTAGTGAGGGAAGTAAGATCATGTCTTGAGGAAAGAAACGTATAATAGCATAGCACCTCCAGCAGAAAAGGAGAGAAAGTTGACATTTTCCCACCATTCACAACGCCATTAATGGAGAAAGTCAACCCCATCAATCCAACCGAAGTGGAAGCAATTTACTTGATTCTAGGGACAATTCACGTGCTTAAACACAACCACCATGTAGGGAAAAATCGATATAAAACGCAGCGGAAGAAACGAAAAATAGATTTCGTATGGTTTTAAAATTTTTCTCAAAGTTGAACCTTAACCTTTTAATTAATTAAACTCAAATATATACGGTTAGAGTTAAATACCTCTTGACGAGTGATCCGATTGACTTACGTCGATTGGTAATCCGCAAAATCTTTTCTGATGCCCGTGAACAGTACCAGCGTGAACAGTACCCGCGTGAACAGTGATCGTGAACAGTACCGCGAGATCTTCCAATCCGAACACGTACGAGAATCACCTAGGAGCGTGGTCTCCCTTTTTCTTTGAATTGCAAACCTGAGAATGGATGAACAAAGTTTTCTTTTTCTTTTGTTAGTCACAAAACAATCAAAAGAAGACAAAGATTATTTTGGTCACTTTTGAGTTCTCAATCTAATGATCGAAACTCGCATGAACCTAATTCGATGTTGTACACACAAGCTTATTGATGAACAACCAATCAGTGTACTATCAAAGAATAATCTCTTCTCTCTTTTATGTTTAGTAGAATAAAAATTATCCTTTTCTATGAATTGAGGAGAAGAAGAAAAATTGAATCATTCAATCAACTATGGTGGCCGAATTCTATATGTGGTATTATATATGTGGCCAAAATTTTGCTTCTTCTTCTATTTAGGATTGCCGAAATCTTCCTCTAAATGGACTAGGGTTGCTGCAAATCACATACCAAAAAGAGTTTGTGTTGCACCCTAATTTCCATCAACCTTTAGACTTCAAAAACTAATCCAACTCATAGATATTTTTTTTATTCTTTTATAGACTAAATAAAAAGACTTCTTATTTGATTAAATAAATAAAATTAATTATTTATTTTCTTATCAAACAAGTCTTTTACTTTTAATATATTACTAACAATAGTATAACTTTAGGAAATATATTTCCTGATCAGAAAAAGATTTGTTTCTTAATTAAACAATTAATTAATAAATTAACTAATTCTTATTTAATTAAAACAATGAAACAAAATAATATATTAGGTTAATATATACACCTTGCCGCCCCACTTATATAAATGGGCCATATATTATTTTCTTATTTCATTTAATCCATTGGACTTTAAATAAAAGCCCACATGTGAACCAGACCCATTCTTACTAAAAGAAACAAGCCCACATGTCTCCTTTTAATATATTAATATAATAGTGCAGCCCATTAATTAAATAATAGACATATTATATTCTGGATATATTAAAAACAATTCTAGATGGACCCTTAAATCGGCCCGGTAGAATATATCAAGTGATCCATGCAAATACGTGTGGATTGCGGATCTTGGCGGGCTATCTAAATTTAAGCTTCAATAGACACAACCTAATCACAATCAACAAATGATTCACTTAGGTCCAATCTATTAATTTTAACTCATTCCACTAAAGAGCTAAAATTGAACTCTTAAATAAAGATAGAATAAGGAGATGTTTCTCATTCATACCCTAGACAATCTTATAGGAGATGGTGTATCCTCGTGAATAATATCGGTAATCGCCAAGAGCTCATAGACCGCCTATAGCTCTCCAAGTTACCATATTTCCTCATATGACCACATTTCGAACTTGGATACTTTGACTTGTCCAGAAGCCATGTTTTCAATAATCATTATTGAAAACTCAAAGTTGAGATTTAATATCCAATACCTCAAAACATCCATATGATGATATTATACTCTCATTTAATAAATGGAGCCACGATGTCCATATCTATAAATGAAATCCTCTATCGATTAACAAATGAATACCACCAAACTATCGAGGATAGACTATGCTATATAATCGTACTCATTGATAGCTCTAATGATAACACTTGCAACCATAAGTCCATCATTTATCTCAGGATTAATATAGACTCTCTGATTGTCCTCTTTAATGAAAAGACTTATATCTAGTGACGGTTCTAGATAAAGTATTTCATTGTGATCCAGTTTAATGCACCTAGTGCACTAGATTCTTTTACTCGAAAACCTTTCGATGATTTTAGACTCATCGTATTCATTTGATCCCACTCAAATGCTAGTAAAAGAATTCTACAACTTTAACAAGATAGAGGTGCCCAACCTTTAACTTAAGTTGTGAACGTTATTCAAGACTAACTAAAGAATTGTGTCTACCTCATACATATCCGGATGTATGAACAATTCTTCATATCTCATAGTCTTTTGACCTTATGATTATTTACCTTGACACTTATAGTAATAAATGCTATAAGTAATTGTAAGAATCAGAATTCACTTTATTAATATGAGAAGATTGTCAATTACAATATTACACTCTTGCAATTGAGCATAATCCTAACAATCTCCCACTTGCTCTATAGCAAGTGTGTCATATCTCTCATTCCCATGTTCTCTAGATGTCCATCAAAGCTCTTCTGAGGTAGAGCCTTTGTGAAAGGATCTGCTAGATTTTCTGCTGACGTGATTTTGGTGATCGTCACGTCTCCCCTATGAACAATTTCCCTCAAAAGGTGATACTTTCTTTCAATGTGTTTACCTCTCTTATGACTTCTTGGTTCTTTCGAATTAGCCACTGCACCACTGTTGTCACAGTGTATAGTGATCTGCTTATTCGCACTAGGAACCACTTCTAAGTCAATCAAGAATTGGCGGAGCCAAACAACCTCTTTGGCAGCTTCCCATGCAGTAACATACTCAGCTTCCATGGTGGAATCAGCAATACAAGATTGCTTGATACTCCGCCATATGACTGCTCCTCCTCCAATGGTAAACACAGATCCTGATGTGAATTTTCTGGAGTCAGAATCTGACTAGAAATCAGAATCTGTATACCCAACGGGAATTAAATCCCCTCTAGAGTATACAAGCATATAATCTCTAGTTCTATTGAGATACTTGAAAATATGCTTGACTGCCGTCCAATGATCTGGACCAGGTTTCTATTGAAACCTGCTAACTATGCCAACAACAAAACAAATATCTGGTCTAGTACAGAGCATTGCATACATGAGACTTCCAACTGCCGAGGCATATGGAACTCTACTCATGAATTGCTCTTCATGCTCATTCTTAGGTGCTTGACCCTTAGAAAGTTTGATTCCATGTCTAAAAGGTAACATACCTTTCTTGGAATCTTGCATGGTGAATCTAGACAAGATTTTATCAATGTATGAAGCTTGGGATAATGCAATCGTTCTATTCTTTCTATCCCTTATTACTTGGATACCAAGAATATAACTTGCTTCTCCTAAGTCCTTCATATCAAATTGTTTTGCTAACCATTCTTTTACGGATGTCAATACACCTACATCGTTTCCAATGAGTAGTATATCATCAACATAAAGAATGAGGAAAACCAACTTTTTGCCTTTGATCCTCTTGTATACACAAGGTTCGTTGGGGTTTTGAATAAATCCAAAACCCTTTACAGCTTGATCGAACCTTATGTTCCAGGATCTGGATGCTTGCTTTAGTCCATATATGGACTTTTGCAACTTGCATACTCTTTCTTCTTGGCCGTTTTCAATGAATCCCTCTGGTTGCATCATGTAGATGCTCTCGTCAAGACTTCTATTAAGGAAAGCTGTCTTGACGTCCATTGGCTAAATCTCTAGGTCTAGAGATGCTGCAATGGATAAGAGTATCCTAATGGATTTAAGCATGGCCATAGGTGAGAAGGTTTCCTCGTAATCGATACCTTCTTTCTGTGTATAACCTTTATCTACTAGTCTAGCTTTAAAGGTTTCCACCTTACCATCCATACCTCTTTTCCTCTTGTATACCCACTTGCACCCAATGGGTTTTATCCCTTTAGGCAAGTATACAAGGGACCAGACTTTGTTATTGAACATCGATTCAATCTCGGATTGCATTGCCTTTTGCCAATGACGACAATCTACATCCTCCATAGCTTCCTCGTACGTGTAGGGATCATCGTCGTCCGGGAGATTCTCAACAGATTCTCCTAGACCGATGTATCTTTCGGGTTGTGTTCTAACCCTCCCACTACGACGAGGAATGGTAGGTTGTTGATCTTGTGTTGGAGTGGAACTTACAATTGGGCTGGGTTGTGAAACCTCTTATGGAATTGTATCTCCTGACATCTCATTCAGGACAATTCTACTTTTGGGCACAAAATTATTCATATAGTCCTTTTCTAGAAATGAAGCATTTGTTGAAACAAATACTTTTAGATCAGAAGGACTATAGAAATAATATCCTTTAGTTCCTTTTGGATACCCCACAAATGTACATGTTTCCGAACGGGACTCCATCTTTTCTGTCTTTCCTTTCAACACATGTGCAGGACAACCAAATATCTTCATGTGTTGTAAACTAGGCTTTCGCCCAGTCCACAATTCATGTGGGGTTTTAGGGACAGATTTAGATGGTACATCGTTTAGAATATATATTGCTGTTTGTAGATCATATCCCCAAAAAGAAATAGAAAGTGTTGAATAACTCAACATTGATCTAACCATCTCTAAAAGAGTCCTATTTCTCCTTTCTGCTACCCCATTTTGTTGAGGTGTACCTGGTGCAGAAAGCTGAGAACTATCCCATTATCAATAAGATATTGCTGAAACTCTCCAGATAGATATTCTCCACCACGATCAGATCTCAAGATTTTTATATGTTTCTCAAGCTGATTTTCTACTTCAGCTTTGAATGCTTTGAACATATCAAATGCATCCGACTTATGTCTCATGAGATACACATAACCAAATCTTGAGTAATCATCTGTGAAGGTGATGAAGTACTCATATCCACCTCTAGCTTGAATGCTCATAGGACCACATACATTAGTGTGTACTAGTCCTCAACATTCAGTGGCTCTTGCACCTTTGGTATTGAACGGCCTTTTGGTCATTTTACCTTCCAAACAAGATTCACAAGTTGGTAGATCATCAACCTTTATGTCACTTAAAGGTCCGTCACATACCAATCTTTTAATCCTATTAAGGTTAATGTGACCTAGGCGTAAATGCCAAAGATAGGTTTCATCTTTTGATAATTTTACTCTTTTATGATTAGGTTCCGTTATTTCTGTGTCTAACGAGTGAGAGATATTTCTATGCAAAAAGAATAAACTGTTTTCCAATGTACCTTTGCAAACAACTTTGTCATTCTTACTAATAATAAAATTTTTATTAAAAGTAACCGAATATCCAAACTTATTTAAACAAGAAACTGAAATTAAATTCCTCTTGAATTGAGGTACATAATAAACGTCTATTAAATCTAAATACCTACTAGAATCTAAAATAACTCTAATATCTCCCACTGCACTTGTAGACACTAACGTTCTGTTGCAAAAGCACAAATTGACTTCATCTTCATTCAACCTTCTCTTTTCCTGAAACCCCTTCTTCCTTCTTTTTCTGGGACTTTGGGCAATCTCTTTTCCAATGTCCCTTTTCACCACAAAGGAAGCATTTCCCTTTGATCTTGGTTACTTTCTTGGTTTCCTTCTTGGTAGGCCCAAGTTGGTTTTTCTTCTGTTGTTTCTTGACCTTCTTACGGGTCTTAACAGTAGCAACTTTACCAACCAAATGAATCTCTTGACCTTTGTTTTTCACAAGGATCTTTTCAGCGCTTTGAACATCTTGCATCAGGCCCTGCAAGGTGTATTCCTTTTTGTTCAAGGTGTAGTCCAACTTGAACTGATCAAAGGAATCTGACAGTGAGTTAACTACCATATCAATTTTGGTCTCACCATCAATCTCAGCATCATTTAGTTCAGCAATATTGAGATATGCTATGACTTTCATCATGTGATCTTTCACAGATTGTCTAGGTTTCATCCTAAGATTCATAAAAGCAGTCACTGCCTCTCTCTTAGTCGTCCTAGACCTCATAGCAAACATTTCCTCTAGAGACATCATTATATCAGCAGCGGACTCCATTCCTTCATGTTGCTGTTGCAACACGACGGAGATAGTGGCCATAATGTAACATTTTGCCATATCATCAGAAGTCTTCCACTGCTCATACTCATCTCTTTGCATCACATTAGATTCAATATTAGGAAGGGGTAGTTTAGGAGTGGTCAGAACAAACTTATGTTTTTCACTTTGCAGCAACAACCCAATTTTCCTTTTCCATGTTACGTAGTTATCTCCTATTAAGGTGTTATCTTTCAGGATGTTCATAAGTGATGGGGTCATGATTTCTGATTAAAACAAAAACATATATAAGTAAATAATCATGATAATAGCACTTTTAAAAATTTATCTTGAGTTAAAATAAATAATTCAATCATAAAAATTCAACGGTGATCCAACACCCATAAATATTACGCCTCCTTTGGGAGTTCGCACTATTTACTAGTTAGACTAGGTCCCACCTAATTGTTAACATAACAACCAGCGTTTTCAATTTTAGCCTTGTAATTTTTATTAACAAGAACTCTTGGGAGGATATTAATAAAATTACATTGAGTGTGTTACCAAGATATCAACCCTCAATTTTCTCTCACGAAAATCCCTCCTTGGGGAGTAGATTTCGTTTAAGTCAATTGTCTAGTCTATCCTTGTAAGGAAGTATATTGTTAAATTCCATTTATGGACGCCCCTTGGGGGGATTACCAAAAATAATAAAACTCAACTAATCTTGGAGGCCATAGGCGTTCTTGCACACCTTCTCCCACTCAATTATTTAAGGCGTGTGATTAAATCCCAAAGAATGATTTTTACCAAGTTATCTAGATGCCAATTAGATACCTAAAGCATTCAATGCATGTTCATAACAAAAGAGATATATGAGTGGCACTCCTATTCTAAAATGTCATGTTATCATACAACAACAAATATTGTAATATTTAAGCAAAAATTAAATAGCAACAATTTTGGCCCATCCTAGAAAAGCAAGTAAAATTACAATTGTTAGGAATACAAGATCTTCAGGTGGCCATCAACCATACGCTCATCCCTCGGCCTCCTCCCATGGATGTGCACAGCCCACAACCCCACAAAGGGGCTACCTTGCGCAGCCCATAAGGCCACACAAGGCTGCCGTGCGCAGCCCACCAAGGATTAGGCTTGCCATGCGCAGCCCAATCCACTCCTAGGGTGCACACGGTGCTCGTTCTCGGTTCCGGTTGCTTCGTTTTTCTTCGTGTCTTCGAATTTTCAATACCCGAATACATTACATCATATTACGAATAAATTACTGCAGCAAATTTTTTTTATTATTATTTTACTGCAGTAAGATTTACAAAAAAAAAATACTGCACTTATTTTACATACAAAAATAAAATAAAACCCTAGCAACTACCAAGAAGGAATTATGGTGATAATAGACCACCCTTCTTGTTACAAATCCGAAACAAAAATTACATTGAAATTCTAGGACCAAAATCGAGCAATAACAGTTCACTTTATAAAACATATATAAATCCATACATTCAACATGTAATTATATATGTGAATACCTAGAGTGTCATCTCTTTCTAAAACATGTATAATCACAATAAAAAAGAAATAGATTCACGTATATATACGTTAATTAATTAAAAGGTACAACCAAGGCTCTGATACAAATTGTAGGGAAAAATCGATATAAAACGCAGCGGAAGAAACGAAAAATAGATTTCGTATGGTTTTAAAATTTTTCTCAAAGTTGAACCTTAACCTTTTAATTAATTAAACTCAAATATATACGGTTAGAGTTAAATACCTCTTGACGCATGATCCGATTGACTTACGTCGATTGGTAATCTGTAAAATCTTTTCTGATGCCCGTGAACAGTACCCGCGTGAACAGTGATCATGAACAGTACCCGCGTGAACAGTGATCGTGAACAGTACCCCGCCGTGAACAGTGATCGTGAACAGTACCGCGAGATCTTCTGATCCGAACACGTACGAGAATCACCTAGGTGCGTGGTCTCCCTTTTTCTTTGAATTGCAAACCTGAGAATGGATGAACAAAGTTTTCTTTTTCTTTTGTTAGTCACAAAACAATCAAAAGAAGACAAATATTATTCCGGTCACTTTTGAGTTCTCAATCTAATGATCGAAACTCGCGTGAACCTAATTCGATGTTGTAAACACAAGCTTATTGATAAATAAGCAATCAGTGTACTATCAAAGAATAATCTCTTCTCTCTTTTATGTTTAGTAGAATAAAAATTATCCTTTTCTATGAATTGAGAAGAAGAAGAAAAATTGAATCATTCAATCAACTATGGTGGCCGAATTCTATATGTGGTATTATATATGTGGCCGAAATTTTGCTTCCTCTTCTATTTAGGATTGCCGAAATCTTCCTCTAAATGGACTAGGGTTGCCGCAAATCATATACCAAAAAGAGTTTGTGTTGCACCCTAATTTCCGTCAACCTTTAAACTTCAAAAACTAATCCAACTCATAGATATTTTTTTATTCTTTTATAGACTAAATAAAAAGACTTCTTATTTGATTAAATAAATAAAATTAATTTTTTATTTTCTTATCAAACAAGTCTTTTACTTTTAATATACTACTACCAATAGTATAACTTTAGGAAATATATTTCCTTATCAGAAAAAGATTGGTTTCTTAATTAAACAATTAATTAATAAATTAACTAATTCTTATTTAATTAAAAAAATGAAACAAAATAATATATTAGGTTAATATATACACCTTGCCGCCCCACTTATATAAATGGGCCATATATTATTTTCTTATTTCATTTAATCCATTGGACTTTAAATAAAAGCCCACATGTGAACCAGACCCATTCTTACTAAAAGCAACAAGCACACATGTCTCCTTTTAATATATTAATATAATAGTGCAGCCCATTAATTAAATAATAGACATATTATATTCTTGATATATTAAAAACAATTCTAGATGGACCCTTAAATCGGCCCGATAGAATATATCAAGTGATCCATGCAAATGTGTGGATTGGGGATCTTGGCGGGCTATCTAAATTTAAGCTTTAATAGACACAACCTAATCACAATCAACAAATGATTCACTTAGGTCCAATCTATTAATTTTAACTCATTCCACTAAATAGCTAAAATTGAACTCTTAAATAAATATAGAATAAGGAGATGTTTCTCATTCATACCCTAGACAATCTTATAGGAGATGGTGTATCCTCGTGAATAATATCAGTAATCGCCAAGAGCTCATAGACCGCCTATAGCTCTCCAAGTTACCATATTTCCTCATATGACCACATTTCGAACTTGGTTACTTTGACTTGTCCATAAGCCATGTTTTCAATAATCATTATTGAAAACTCAACGTTGAGATTTAATATCCAATACCTCAAAACATCCATATGATGATATTATACTCTCATTTAATAAATGGAGCCACGATGTCCATATCTATAAATGAAGTCCTCTATCGATTAACAAATGAATACCACCAAACTATCGAGGATAGACTATGCTATATAATCGTACTCATTGATAGCTCTAATGATAACACTTGCAACCATAAGTCCATCATTTATCTCAGGATTAAGATAGACTCTCCGATTGTCCTCTTTAATGAAAAGACTTATATCTAGTGACGGTTCTAGATAAAGTATTTCATTGTGATCCAGTTCAATGCACCTAGTGCACTAGATTCTTTTACTCGAAAACCTTTCGATGATTTTAGGCTCATCATATTCATTTGATCCCACTCAAATGCTAGTAAAAGAATTCTACAACTTTAACAAGATAGAGGTGCCCAACCTTTAACTTAAGTTGTGAACGTTATTCAAGACTAACTAAAGAATTGTGTCTACCTCATACATATCCGGATGTATGAACAATTCTTCATATCTCATAGTCTTTTGACCTTATGATTATTTACCTTGACAATTATAATAATAAATGCTATAAGTAATTGTAAGAATCAGAATTCACTTTATTAATATGAGAAGATTGTCAATTACAATATTACACTCTTGCCATTGAGCATAATCCTAACACACCATCGACGCCAAATTAGTATTTTGATTGCTAATTGATTGACTAGATTAACGAAATGGACAGCGAGAATTGGAACCTATAAATATTACGAATCTCTGAAGGAAAAAATACTAACACCATCGCCTATTGAGCCAAGTTCTACTTATCGACTAGCACGAGTTCGTCATCGCCTACAGTGTCAAAAGTTCCTTACTCGAATTCCCTCTACACCACCATTGTATCATCGAATCATGTATCATTCTTTGTTTATTAATAAAGGAGTCTTTCATTGTCAATCACATGTTGTAACATATAGATTCCTTGAAAATCGCTCCCTTGAAACAAACACAAGTTTGTCCCTCTAAGTAGCTTGTATCACACTCCAAATATAATCACAAGCAATATCAATTCAAATAAAGATATGCTTGTCCAACCAAAGTCAACCCCAACATATACAAAATGATACACAATGAATATCAATTACAAAGATATCAACTAAGATATATATCAACACATATACAAATAAAGGAGATAGAGATAGAGAAAATTAACACATGATTTTTACGTGGTAAAATCTCCTAAGAGGAAACATCCACAGGTTGATACTACAACCACCGGCAAACAAATCCACTAGTAAGATAAAAAGATACAATCTCTCAAGTGACCACTTCACCTAGAAATCTACCTTTTCCACCTTACACAATGAATGAGATACCCATTTGCTCAACTATCCGGATCACCCCAATCCTAGTTGAGACTTCCATGCACATGTTGAAGATCCCCTCTCCAAACATGTGACGTTCGCTGCTTGACTATCCGGATCACCCCAATCCTAGCCAAGTCTTACATGCACCAGTTGAAGATCCCCTCTCCAAACATGTGACTTCCGCCGCTTAGCTATCCAAGTCACTCCGACTCTAGCTAAGACTTACAATGCACAAGTTGAAGATCCCCTCTCCAAACATGTGACTTCCGCCACTTATCTATCCAAGTCACTTAGACTCTAGTTAATACTTACAATGCACAATCCAAAGAATCACTCTAAGGAATGTGACTTCCGGCCTTTTTCAAGGTAAATGATCTAAGTGAATGCAAGTGATGCAACACATACAACATAGCATATATGATCAATATATCCTATGGAAACTAGAAATGAACGATTAAGAACATGTCATATGTTTTCTAGTTTATAATCCTAAAAACAATGCAATCACACTCAATGATGCATGTACATATGAGATGTGTGGATTAGACACAAAACATGAAGAACTAGATATTTGTCATCAAAAGCACAAGTCAATAGTATCTAGATTCTTATAACATGAACAAACAACCTAGAGATCAAAATTGAAACTCTAGCAAAATTATAGAACTTAGATTCTCAAGATAATCAATTAAATCTAATCAAGTTCTAAATCATCAAACAAATATGCTATTTCAATAAATCTTCAATTAATATGATCTAGCATATGAAAAGACTATCAATCAACAAAATCAAGTCAATAAACACACAAGATAGTCTTAGATTTGAAGCTAGCACTATACAACATCTCAAACATGTGAAAAATAGATTTGTAAAAACCTGACTCAACATGTTAATCAATTGAAGATCAAACTAGCTCTATTAGAGATCATTTCTCTAATCGATGATAACACATCAAACATACATATATATATATATATATGAGAAGAAAACTCAAGGCAATTGAAGACTTGAAGATCAAGAACAAAATAGAAAAACGTGCAGCTTGGTTTTTGTAATTAGTCCTACAAAACAACTCAATCTGTTGACTCCAAACTCTTATGGAAATGATAGAGAACCGGTAGACAAAGATTCTCAAATTCGAATCACTCAAAACGGACTCCAAATGAGAAAGTTATGGTGTTTGGAAGATGAGAAAACTTGGAGAGAAAATTCTGCACTTGTGTTTTTCAAATTTTCTTCTTGAATGAAATGAGAGAGAAGTTTGATATTTAAAGAGAGAAATAAGGAAGGAAAAGATTCAATCAATTGGGGGCTGCCATGCTGGATCCCCATGGAGGCACGTGGGCCCCACGGGACCAGCAGCCCTCCATTCCCGCGGAGGCCATGCGCCTCCACGGGGAGGAGGTGCTTGGCACTCCTCATCCCTCTTGCGCACCCTTTTTTGTTTCAGCCATATCTTTGGCCTCCGAACTCCGATTTCAAATCCATTTTCGGATTACAAACCAGGACTCCCTCATGTACAAAAGTCATCAAGAAACCTTTTCCAAAAAATATGGAATTCAATTTCGAAATCAAGGATGAAAACCATGTACGATAAAATCACGAAAAGTTTCTTAACCACCTAATTTGAACTTGAAACTCAATGAATAAGTAACTAAATTAATTGAAACTCAATGAGGAATTATATAAGCTCAAAATCAAGTTTATTAACATATAAACACAAACCAATAAACATAAGAACACACAAGTATGCTATTTCTTAGAACTAGTCCTAGAACATGCAAATTATGAAAATTTTCAAATTTAAATCTAATGCATGTGCATACAAGTATAAGTGTGTGTATTATATTAAACCAAATTATGCACAACTATGCAGGGACACATATGAATGCAATGTATGTGTGTGCCTATGCCTTGAAAGAGGAAATAGGTCATGATTACCTTTTTCTATGCAACTTAGCTTTATTCCTCTTGTAGCCACCACTTTGCTTGAATGTTGTCCAATCTTCCTTGAAGCTTGATTATCCACAAATCCTAGACAACTAATCAATACAAAGCAAATGTCATTTTGATATAGAATTATGCCAACACAAAACTCAAGAACTAACATTCCCCCATCTATCTCCTTATTATGCATGTATGGGATTCAGGCTCTGACCCCACTGGTTGCATGCCAAGTCACACAGAAGGATGGGAAAAACCATCTGGACCAACTAGAAGAACCGGGACGGGGTTTCGGCCTTGACCGGAAGGACCTAAAGGCGAAGAATCTCTACCGAGTGATTCCATCCTTCATGACCACAACTGTATCATTGGAAAGCACCAATCCCTCCCCCTTGCATGCTATTTGGGTCGGGGAACTACAGAGGAGACATAGAAAAGAGACCTGGTACCGGGACCAGGTACCCGGACCATCGACCATCGACCAACGACTAGGACTGACCCCTCACACCAGCCAGGAACCTCAAGCACTAACTCTTCTCTTTATCCTCGAAGCCTTGATGGGTGGGGTACCTGTACCCTTCCCCCTCTGACCGTGAAGTACCGATCCATCCTGTATAAACGTTGTATAGAAAGTTCCAACCGAATTGTTTGGACAACAGATGTGTTCTTGAAAGTTTGGAGTTGAAGGGTCATGTTAGAGGTACATAAATGAGTCTGGAATGATGTATTTATAGTGTGTGGATGTAGGACTCGAAACCCTAGAGAATGTGCTAATATTGAAGTATGGTCGATATTCAAGAGTAGTACAAAAGGCGCCTGAATAGTGACGAGTCACTGGAATTTGTTCTGGAGCTTGGGTCGCTGTTCAGGCGCAGTAAGAAAGGGCCCCTGAACAACGATAGGTTACTGGAATGAAAGCTGGGAAATATGATTTGTACGGACAACTCATGTAGGGAGCTTGTACAGCACCAAGTCTCTGGAAATTTGGGCGCTATTCAAACCGCGCATGTATGGCGACTGTATAGCGGCTGATCTCTGGAATTGGGTCGCTTCTTGGGGTGTTGTACGAAGGGCGCCTGTACAGTGCCAAAACTTGTTTTTTCCTTCAAAAATTGTTGTTTTGCCCATAATTCCTCCTTTCTCTGGAATAATGCCCTCAGAAGTCTAAGAAGAACCTGCACACACTTTTTTAAACATTAATATACCGGTTTTCTCGGAAAACGAACGCAAACAATAGAAAAAGGGGTCTACACCAAATGTTGAAATAGGTACTATCTTTATCATATAACAAAGTAATGGAAATATAATTTTCAGAGCACTATGAATATATATATAAGTATATCAATAAACAAAAAGTGAGAATTAAATTTTATTTTAAAATAATTATAGGTATAGATTGATGTATTCATGAGGGTGTTTTTAAAAAACATTAATTATTATGTATGTTGTTATTTGCTTTGACTACCAAGTACCAGTGATGATTTGTTAATTCATATAAAGCTGGAATAATATGCTTTTTTCAACAAAAAATTTTTGGTGTATTAATAATATAAGAGTATTTACAAATAAAATGTATTAACATAAATATATTCATTTTAATAAGGGTACTATTGGTATTATGATGTGTGTTTATAATAATGGTTAAAATTTTAAATTTTAAACTTGGATGTATTTATAAAATGGGTGTGTAAATCATATTAATGGATGGCAATATCGGCATCCAAAATTATTATGACATACTCGTCCAATATGTCTCAATGGTAACGGCGATGTTACCACTGTTACCATTGAGCCATATTATTATTACAATTTCTCTGATTTGGGTCATTACTAATTTATTTAATTGTTTTCTGATTTTTATCTTATTTTTTTATATATAAAAAAAAGGACTAAGCATAGGCTCCAAGCTCTTGATTGAAAGAGTATAAACTTTTGAGAATTAATATTTTTTTAAATACATGATAAGGGGAAATTTCTAAAACCTAATTGAGGTTAAATCAAAATCGAAAACAACTATACCATCTCAGAATTTGATAAAACAAATATTTTGGGTAGCTTTTAGCAAATAGCAACAAAGTTTCATCTAATTTCCGCAGCAAATATTTATTCCTTTTATCTAAGAATTATTTATTATTTTGAATCAACCAATTAAGAACATCTCCATTGGAGCACCATTTTGATGCTCCAACACCAATTTGGTGCAAAGTTGTGCTCCAACACAACACCAAAGTCCAATTTCCAAGAAAAAAAATAGGTGTTGGTCAACAATAAAATTTTTTATTATATAAGTTTTATTTTGTTAAATGTCTTCACATACTTAATTATAACAATATGTATTCCAAAAGCATTTACCTTTAAAAAGATCTTATTGAGATCTTTAAAATGATATAAATATTGATATATATATATATATATATAATTTATTTAATTTACATATTAATTACACATTTAACTAATGTCAATTTTTTTTATAATAACTTTATTGTTTAATAGGAAATTATTCTTTAACAATCCTTTTTTATTGTAAAATTTGATATGAATCATTAGAATGGTAAAAGATTTGGTATAAGAACATTCTCTAAAGATACCTTTTAACACCAATATAATATCTAGAGATTTTACAAGATTCCATACCTTTTTAATTTAATTTTCATTTTAACTTAATTGTCAAATTGATTGACAGTCAAATGTACCAATACGAATATATTTCGGACAAATGTTGTTTTAAAAAAAACTTAGGATTCTATGATTAACAATAAGAAAGCAATAAATAATTAATGAAGAACCAGCTGTGAATGTGATAACCCAAAAAGAAAGTAGTAATAAAGATCATAGAAATAAATTATAAGCATAAAAAGAAAAAGAAAAAGAAATAGTGAGGGAGTGAAGGCAATGATGGGGATTTGAGTGAGTGCTTGAAGTGGGGCAATCACCCTCCCTTGTTCATTTTCTTTTGCTTTGTTGCCTCCTCACTCTCTACTTTAATTTACTTTTTGCTTTATCTGGGCCTTACCTGCCACCTCCCCTTCTTTAGGCTTTTCAAAATCTGGCTAGACTACTCAACATCTTTTAAAATTAAAAATTAAAAATTAAAATATATTTGAAAAGAAAAGAGAAATAAAAATCCAACTCATACTATTTTCCTTTTTCTAATAATATTATTTATTACAATCAATATAAAGCATGCACCCCTAACTTATGCAACAAAATAAGAAGGGAATTTAGTAGATAAACTAATAAGTAGACAAACTAATACGTAGAGACAATAAGAGTGAGGCTATTAACAACATATCAGATATCTATTTAAATTTAATATTAATATATTTTTTTTAATGTTAATAGTGATTTTATTCTTAATCAAAATAATTATAAAAGATAAAAAATTCTAAAAACATTTGTATACAAATCTTTAGAGTACACAAACATATAATTACCTCATCTTTCTCTTTTAAATATTTCATAAACCGTAAGCACTATAATTCTTATCACTTTTTTTTCTGGATATTTTTAAAATATCATTTGATTCTAAAGTGATAGATAACATAGTATGCAACTAGAAACAAACATTAACTAAGAAGTTCTTATTTAGTTTTGATCTAAAAATCACTTTAAAAATAATTTATTTGTAATATCATGAGTCTAAATAATAACCTCAATGGAATATTTAAAAAAGAAGGGTTTTCTAAACTTTTACACATTTAATTTCTTCTAAATAAAATTAAATATCTTAAGAAAAAGAGCATGAAAAGATAAGAATGATATTTTTGAAGGAAATGAAGTGATTTTAGAAATTTTAGAAATTTGTTTTTTTTTTAAATGGAGTGTTTTAAAAAATAAGTATGAAAAGAAAAAAAAAAATGGATTGTAAGCTATCCTATAATTATAAAACCGTTTAAAATAAATGTAAATTAGATCAAAAGTACATTTAATAGTATAATCTAATTTTTAAACAAAGCTGAGGTAGTTCGGGTTTGTAGTTTAAAAAAATACATACTTTATGTACTATTATAAAAAGGTAAAATTTAAAAATGCATAAAGCTTTGTTTTATTAAAAAAAAAAAAAAACCCTTGTAGAAAAAACCCCACACGAAACCTGTTATTCTCAAATTTTGTTTTAAAAATATAATATCATACATGTATTTTAATCCAAAAAATACTGAAATTCAATTGTAGAAATTGATCTTTTTATATATACACTTAAAAGGGAAAAAATTGATGAGCACGAGTGAAAAATTCGGGAATAGTTTTGGCGGAAAAGCAAACGTGAAAAATTGATGAGGCAGACTGAGCATGAAGCATGTATAAAAAGAGTTCGTTGCATTGCATTTCCGTGATTGACCCTCATAACTAAAAACATTCATGCACAAAGCACCACGTGTTGCACACCCATAAATCATTCCAAGCCTATGTTTTTTTTTTAAAGTAAACCTACGTTTTTCTTTCTTGAAAGTTGAGACAACAACATTTTATTTTTTTCATTTTGTAAATATATATATATATATATACAATTTTTCTATTGTTAGGTCGTCCTGATATAAAATATATCATGACGAAGAATGTGGACCAGATATACATACTTTGACTCAAAGTGTATGCACTTGTCAAAACTTCTCCATAATCTGTGGTTTACATTCTTCTTCATGATATATTTTATATCAGGAAGAAAGAACTGACAGTTGAAAGACTGTATATATATATATATATATATATGTTCATTTTACTATTTACCGAAGCTTACTCAATGCTTGTGATAGGTAGGGGTGTGCATAGTTCAGTTCGGTTCGGTTCGGTCAGGTTCGGTTTTAAGCAAAACTGAACTGGAAATATTTCGATTTTAAGAAATTGAAACCAATTTAAACTGAACAAGAGCAAGGAACCGAACTGAACTGAACTGGTTTTTATCGGTTCGGTTTGGTTCACTTCAGTTTTTGGCCTATTGGGCCGAATAGATCTGATGGACCTGTTGGAAAATCATTAAGTATATTTTTTTGACAATAAAATCATTTAGTACTTAAAACATTAATATACATGCATAGTTATTACATAATTGATAATTATGAATCATATAATATAAAATTAACAGCCTAAAATAGAATAAATTGAATAAATTGAGGACCGGAAGCATTGAATCTCTAATATTTTTAAAAATCTTACTACTCATTAGATATATAAAATGAGTTACATTACCACATAGTTCATTATCAGGTTATATATAAGATTGTATTGAACCTCACAATGCAACTCATCACTTAAATCCTTTTTTTTTTGTTTCTATCATAAATAACATCAGAACCTGCAAAAGAGTAAACAACAGATATAGTTAAATACCCTTGAATGAAGAATCTAATTACTAATATAATCAAAATAACAAATACAGTTTCATACTTGTTCAATGGTGAATTGGTGACTGTGACTAGTCGTTTACTGCTCTATCATGCCCTATAGTCCACAGATAATGAAAAATAAAAAAGCACCATGAGTGAAACCAACAAACAATGCCCAAGTTCTTTTATCCATACATGCATATATATATAACTATATACTTATATAACTAGTATTACGTCTCTGTGAACCTTTCTTTCTCTGTTTTTAACAACTAGTATTAGGTCTAAATTTTATTGAAAAATTAACAAACAGATGAATTGACTTAGCAAATAAAAACAACAAATAAGAATATTTATTTACAAGCACCTTATTTAACAAACAGATCGAATGTGAAACAAAAAAAGAAGACTAGAAGATAATTAGAAAAAGAAGAAGAGAAAGTAACAAACCTGATGTTGAGGAACAGAGTTGAGACGAGCAGATAGGATGTTGAGCAGATCAGACGTTGAGGAACACAATTGAAGAACATAGAGGCAGAGATTAGAGAAGTCAGCTAAGAGAAAGAACTTAAAGAAGTAAAGAAAATGTTAGGTTTTTTTTAACTTATATAGATAGTATAATCGGTTCAAACCGAAAACTTGTTGATTTTCAACTTTTTAAACCGGTTTGAACCGAATTGATTCTATGAACCGAACTGAACACCTTTTTTCGGTTCGGTTCGGTTCGATTCCGAACTTAGTGCCCACCTCTAGTGATAGGTTACTAAACATAAATAATAAAAAGGACTAGATAATGTTGATCCAGAATGAAAAAACTATTAAAAGTCACTAAAATCTTTGAACACTGATTCAACAGAGAATCCTATTTTTATTGAATATTTTTAAAGATTAATCTAAATGTGTTCTTTAAAAAGTCAGTATCGTTGTAAATCAAAGCATAAAAGCATAGAAAGTAATAATGATAATCAGGAGAGAAGAATAAGAGGAAATCAATTCTATGAATTTATTTATCTGTGTATAGAATGCTTATACAATGAGCCTATATATATGTATAGGGAGAATTATCTCTACAATTAAAAGAAAAGATAATAACATAAAGAGATAACAGCTGACAATTATCGAGGTGGTGATAATGAAAATACTACAAAGTGTGTGTCTAATAACATAGAGGAGGGTGATTCGGTTTTAGTTGATTTATTACCAGCTTTTCGACTTAATCAATTTTAATAGTGCTACTCCATATTAGCAATCAATCAATCCAAAATAAAAGATGGAAAACAATAAAAACACAATGATAGATTTACGTGAGAAACCCTCCAACTGGGCAAAACTCACGGGCTATCCTTCTAGCCATACACGGTCCTCAAATCCACTATTTGACTGAAAGTTTACAACCTAGGTTGACCTCTAGTCACACCATACTTGGTCACTAACCCTTTCACTCTACCCAACGGGCCTTTAACAGTGACGATAGGCCAACTGCTTGTGCTCTAATCCACTTAGTTACAAGGCTTAACAATTTATGAAGAGATTAAGCAACCTATGTGAATATATGACAATATTCTATCATACAATAAATGCTAGGCTACACTAAGTGCTTATCTAGGATTTAAAGATGACACTAAGTACAAATCCTAGATATCAATATCTAAATGCAAATCAAATAGATTTAGCTAGAGGGCAAAACGGTCATATTTGCTAGCTATCAATGAACACATATTCTAAACCAACAAAAAACAACTCAAGTATGTTATGAATACCATTAAACACAAAGACATGCATTAAATCAACATATGAGGCTAAACCTAGGCAAATAAGAACATAAAGAGATGCAAGGTAATGCAATGGAGATATAGGGCATGTTCAAATTATCTAGTCAACAAAAGCAAGAAGAATCCATGATGAGATGATGCTTGGAAGATGCTAAATGCTCATGGATTGGTGTTTGGTTGAGTAAAGGTGGGTTCTTGGAGCATTTCTCTCAAAAGGAATTCTTTCTCTCAAAAGGAATTCTTTCTCTCTCTAAAAAGGGTTTTTAAGCTCTCAAAAGAAGAAGTCAGGAAGAATAAGATATATATATATAAAATAGCCCTAGACGAAGTGACGTCGTTTTGAAAAGTTAGGCACAAAACAGGGCACTGCGCGGGTCCAGTGCACGGGTAGGGGACCCGCGCACTACCTGTGCATAATCAGATCTGAGAAAATTCATCCTCAATGCACGAGTACTGCACGGGTAGGGACCCGTTCATAACCCATGCATAACCTGGGCATAAGAGAAACCCAAGGATACCCATCCTCAGTGCCTGGGTAGGGAACCCGTGTACAATCCATGCAGAAAACAGACCTGAGGATACCCAAGGGTCAATGTGAGGGGTACTGAGCGGGTAGGCAACCCGTGCACAACCCGCACACTGGAGACCTTTAGGAAGGTCACTCATCGCGCTAAGCAAAAAATACACCAAGGTCAACTGTGTTGGTGTCTGTGCAGGTAGCAACCCGCGCACAAGGACCCGCGCATTGACTCTATCAAGCACACACACAAAATGTAACAAAGTGGTGCACGTGTGAAGTGAAGAGAATGCACACATGCAATGAACACAAAAGCAAGAAAAACTAAGGCATGATTGAAACGTGTGTGTGTGCAACTAGTCTTTTCAAATGGTAAAGCACAAGTGATATACCTTAAATGAGCTCGAGTGCTTGAATTCCATTTGTTAACAGGGTTTTTTGGCAAGGGTCCAAAAGAGAATTTTCCACCAAGTGTCTACCTGGTAGGAACCAATTCCGGCTCCCAGGTACCTAGCAGGGACAGTACCACGATCTGGAGGGATGCAACCCAAAGTTCGACTACCCACCTACTTGGATAAGGCACCAGCAATGTTCGACCAGAAGGATCAGGTACCTCGCTGTACAACCATACTAGCACCTGGTGGAAGGGATATCACAGTATCATACTTCTAGTAACCTAAAGGTATCTGATACTCCCCACCTGGTACTCTGGTACCGCGACATGTACTTGGTACCTACTGCCTAGTACCCAAGTATCTCAACATCAGCCTAGAGTCCAGCCGAGATAGATATCCTACTTACCCAGTAGGGCGAATATTCCTACAAGGTCGTCAGTATGAAAGACCAAGCATCATGCTAGCGAGTCGAATCAGCACTCTAGTATACCACGCTACCTTGACATTAAACCAGTATTCTTTTCCAAGTAACGCCAGCAAGAAGAATTGACTCCATCGCCATTTAAAGCGCCATAAACGAGACCAAACGGTCAACCCAATCAGAATTTGAATTTGACAGTGATTAACAGGATCAAATCTCACGCTTTCAGCCCCACTCAATGCCTTTCAACGCCTAAAATAGGACTCTCAATAATCCTCATCAATACGACCGAATTTCGAGGGGATTTTTTGGGAAAACTATATATACAGCTTTCAAGGGTAAAGAGAGGGATCAGAATATCGTTTTTATAGCCAGAAAAGAGAGTTTAATTTCAAGAGAAATTCCCTTTGAAATCTCTAATGCTAGCGAGAGTCTATTGACAATCACTGGAAGATTATATCTACTTATCGACTTAAACGAAGGTTCCACCACCTTCCTGTGTAAAAACAAAATGAGAGCTAAATTAGAGGAGTGTATGTATTGTTAGGATTATGCTCAATAGCAAGAGTGTAATATTGTAATTGACAATCTTTTCATATAAATAAAGTGATTTCTGATTCTGCAAAATCTTATAGCATTTATAATTATAATTGTCAAGGTAAATAATCATAAGGTCAAAAGACTATGAGATATGAAGAATTGTTTGTACATCCGGATATGTATGAGGTAGACACAATTCTTTAGTTAGTCTTGAAAAACGTTCACAACTTAAGTTAAAGGTTAGGCACCTCTATCTTGATAAAGTTGCAGAATTCTTTTACTAGCATTTGAGTGGGATCAAATGAGTTATGATGAGTCTAAAATCATCAAAAGGTTTTCGAGTAAAAGAATCTAGTGCATTTGGTGCATTGAACTGGATCACAATGAAATACTTTATCTAGAACCGTCACTAGATATAAGTCTTTTCATTATCAGAACAATCGGAGAGTCTATCTAAATCCTGAGATAAATGATGGACTTATGGTTGCAAATGTTATCATTTGAGCTATCAATGAGTATGATTATAGAGCATAGTCTATCCTCGATAGTTTGGTGGTATTCATTTGTTAATCGATAGAGGACTTCATTTATAGATATGGACATCGTGGCTCCTATTTATTAAATGAGAGTATAATATCATCATATGAATGTTTTGAGGTATTGGATATTAAATCTCAACATTGAGTTTTCAATAATGATTATTGAAGACATGGCTTCTGGACAAGTCAAAATATCCAAGTTCAAAATGTGATAATATGAGGAAATATGGTAACTTGGAGAGCTATAGGCGGTCTATGAGCTCTTGGCGATTACTGATATTATTCATGAGGATACACCATCTCCTATAAGATTGTCTAGGGTATGAATGAGAAACATCTCTTTATTCTATCTTTATTTAAAAGTTCAATTTTAGCTCTTTAGTGGAATGAGTTAAAATTAATAGATCGGACCTAAGTGAATCATTTGTTGATTGTGATTAGGTTATGTCTATTGAAGCTGAAATTTAGATAGCCCGCCAAGATCCACAATCCACACGTACTTGCATGGATCACTTGATATATTCTACCGGACCAATTTATGGGTCCATCTAGAATTGCATTTAATATATTAAGAATATAATATGTCTATTATTTATTTAATGGGCTGCACTATTATATTAATATATTAAAAGGAGACATGTAGACTTGTTTCTTTTAGTAAGAATAAGTCTGGTTCACATGTGGGCTTTTATTTAAAGTCTAATGGATTAAATAAAATAAGAAAAATAATATTGGGCCCATATATATATGGTGTGGGCGGCAAGGCTAAATAAAATAGCCCAAGATATTATTTTATTTTATTGTTTTGATTAAATGGGAATTAATTAATTATTTATTTAATTAATAGTTTAAATCAAAATCGTTTCCTGATCAGTAAATTAAATACTATGTGTTGGATTAGGGTTGGAATTCTTTTAAGTGATAGGAGTCCTAATGTGGTAAGGATTAAGTCCACATACACTCCTTATTATACAAAGAATTTGGCCACCACTAGTCCTACAAGGGTTAGGATTCTTGAATTGATAGGAATTAGGGAAAAGGATAATTCCTTTTCAAGTAAGGAAATTAACCAACCCTAGATTTCCTATTCAATGAATTCGGCCAACCCTACTTGGTGAAGGAGAAAATTCGGCCAACCTATAAATATAAGGTTATGAATTTTCGGCCACTAAGAAGCAAAATAGAGAGAGATTTTTGTTTGTTTTGAAAATAAAAAATCCTACTCTATACACATAGATTTTCGGCCAAGAGAGAAAAAGAAAATAAGTTCTCATTTGATAGTGCACTTACAAGCATTTAACATTAAAAGGTTTTGTGCACACTTTCGATTTAGGGTTACGCGGGTTTCAATCATATTGATTGTGAATTCAAAAGTGACCGGAACTATTTTTTTTAGGCTCTTGGTGTTTTACTATTGAAGATCAAGATCAGAAATTCCATACATCCATTCTAAGGTAAGCAATTCAAAGAAAAAGGGAGACCACGCTCCTAGGTGATTCACGTACATGCTAGGATTGAAGATCTTGCGAATTACCATCGACGTAAGTCAAATCGGATCACGCGACAAGAGGTATTTAACTCTAACCGTATATTTGAGTTTAATTAATTAAAGGGTTAAGGTTCAAATCTTTAGAAAAATTTTAAACTATACGAAAATTATTTTTTCGCCTTCCGTTGCGGTTTTAAGCAAATTTTCCCTACAATTGGTATCAGAGCCTTGGTTGTACCCTTAATTAATTAACGTATATATACGTGAATCTATTTCTTTTTATTGTGATTATGCATGTTTTAGAAAGAGATGGCACTCTAGGTATTCGCATATATAATTACATGTGGAATGTATTGATTTATATATGTTGTTATAAAGTGAATTGTTATTGCTTGATTTTGGTCCTAAAATTTCAATGTATTTTTTGTTTCGGAATTGTGACAAGAAGGGTGGTCTATTATCGCCATAATTCCTTCTTGGTAGTTGCTAAGTTCTTATTAATTTTATTGTAAAAATAGTGCAGTTTTTTATTGTATTAAAATTTAGTGCAGTTTTTTATTGTATTAAAATAAGTGCAGTTTTTATTTGTAAAAAAATACTGCAGTAGTTTAAATAAAATATATATATATATATATATTTCTGCAGTATTTTATTGTATAAAATAAGTTGTAATATATTCAAGATTCGAAGACTCGAAGATTTGAAGAAATTGGAGCATCCGGAACCGAGCTTCGCACCCGCACGCACCGAGACAACAAGCGCGCACGCAACCAAGCGTGCAGCTGCGCTTGTTGTGGTGCAGCAGCGCGCGCAACCCATGCATGGGCTGGCCATGCGGCAGCTCATGCCCTTGCATGGGCTAGGCGTGCGCATGGGCTGCTTGGTGATCTTCGGGCGCGCAAGTTACGTGTGCGAGATGGTCGCTTGAAGTCTTGTTCGCCAAGAAAGGAGTTTTTTGTATTCCGTACAATTGTAATTTACATGCTTTTCTAGGATGGACCAAAATTGTGGCTATTATTTTTATGTATAAATATTACAATATTTGTTATTGTATGATAACATGTCATATAGAATAGGAGTGCCACTCAGTATATCTCTTTTGGTATGAACATGCATTGAATGATTTAGGTATCTAATTGGCATCTAGATAACTTGGTAAAATCATTTTTTGGAATTTAATCACACGCCTTAAATAATTGAGTGGGAGAAGGTGTGTTAGAACACCTATGACCTTTAAGGTTAGTTGAGCTTTATTATTTATTGGTAATCCCCCGGAGGGGCGTCCATAAATGGAATTTAGCAAAATACTTCCTTACAAGGATAGACTAGACAATTGACTCAAACGAGATCTACTCCCAGAGGAGGGATTTTCGTGAGAGAAAATTGAGGGTCGATATCTTGGTAACACACTCAATGTAATTTTATTAATATCCTCCCGAGAGTTCTTGTTAATAAAATTGCAAGGCTAAAATTGAAAACGCTGGTTGTTATGTTAACAATTAGGTGGGACCTAGTCCAACTAGTAAATGGTGCGAACTCCCGAAAGAGGCGTAACATTTATGGGTGTTGGATCACCGTTGAATTTTTCACGATTGAGTTATTTAATTAATTCAAGATAAATATTCGAAAGTGCTTTATCATGATTATTTACTTATATATGCTTTTTGTTTTATTCAGAAATCATGACCCCATCACTTATGAACATCCTGAAAGATAACACTTTAACTGGAGATAATTATGTCACATGGAAAAGGAAAATTGGGTTGTTGCTGCAAAGTAAAAAACATAAGTTTGTTCTAACTACTCCTAAACCACCTGCTCCTAATAATGAATCAAGTATTTTGCAAAGAGATGAGTATGAGCAGTGGAAGACCTCAGATGATATGGCCAAATGTTACATTATGGCTACTATCTCCGACGTGTTGCAACAGCAGCATGAAGGAATGGGGTCTGCTGATATTATGATGTCTCAGGAAGAGATGTTTGCTATGAGGTCTAGGATGACTAAGAGAGAGGCAGTGACTGCTTTTATGAATCTTAGGATGAAACCTGGACAGGCTGTGAAAGATCACATGATGAAAGTCATAGCACATCTAAATATTGCAGAATTAAATGGCGCTGAGATAGATGGTGAGACAAAAATTGACATGGTTGTCAACTCACTATCAGATTCCTTTGATCAGTTCAAGTTTGACTACACCTTGAACAAAAAGGAATACACCTTGCAAGGCTTGATGCAAGATGTTCAAAGCGTTGAAAAGATCCTTGTGAAAAGCAAAGGTCAAGAGATTCATATGGTTGGTAAAGTTGCTACTATTAAGACCCGTCAGAAGGTCAAGAAACAACAGAAGAAAAAGCAACTTGGGCCTACCAAGAAGGAGACCAAGAAAGTAACCAAGATCAAAGGGAAATGCTTCCTTTGTGGTGAAAAGGGACATTGGAAAAGAAATTGCCCAAAGTCCCAGAACAAGAAGGAAGAAGGTAATATTAATTATCTTGAAACATGTTTTCTGGCAGATTCTACAGATTCTTGGATCATAGACTCTGGAGCCACTAATCATGTTTGTTATTCCTTACAGGGGTTCCAAGAAAGGAGAAGGCTGAATAAGAACGAAATCAATTTGCGCTTGGGCAACGGATCGTTAGTGTCTGCAAGTGCAGTGGGAGATATTAGAGTTATTATAGATTCTAGTAGGCATTTAGATTTAATAGACGTTTATTATGTACCTCAATTCAAGAGGAATTTAATTTCAGTTTCTTGTTTAAATAAATTTGGATATTCGGTTACTTTTAATAAAGCTTTTATTATTAGTAAGAATGACAAAATTGTTTGCAAAGGTACATTGGAAAACGGTCTATTCTTTTTGCATAGAAATATCTCTCACTCGTTAGACACAGAAATAACGGAACCTAATCATAAAAGAGTAAAATTATCAAAAGATGATACCTACCTTTGGCATTTACGCCTAGGTCACATTAACCTTAATAGGATTAAAAGATTGGTATGTGACGGACCTTTAAGTGACTTAAAGGTTGATGATCTACCAACTTGTGAATCTTGTTTAGAAGGTAAAATGACCAAAAGGCCATTCAATACCAAAGGTGCAAGAGCCACTGAATGTTTAGGACTAATACACACTAATGTATGTGGTCCTATAAGCATTCAAGCTAAAGGTGGATATGAGTACTTCATCACCTTCACAGATGATTACTCAAGATTTGGTTATGTGTATCTCATGAGACATAAGTCGGATACTTTTGACATGTTCAAAGCATTCAAAGCTGAAGTAGAAAATCAGCTTGAGAAACACATAAAAATCTTGAGATCTGATCGTGGTGGAGAATATCTATCTGGTGAGTTTCAGCAATATCTTATTGATAATGGGATAGTTTCTCAGTTTTCTGCACCAGGTACACCTCAACAAAATGGGGTAGCAGAAAGGAGAAATAGAACTCTTTTGAACATGGTTAGGTCTATGTTGAGTTATTCAACACTTCCTATTTGTTTTTGGGGATATGCTCTACAAACTGCAATATATATTCTAAACGTGGTACCATCGAAGTCGGTTCCTAGAACACCATATGAGTTGTGGACTGGGCGAAAGCCTAGTTTACAACACATAAGGATATTTGGTTGTCCTGCACATGTGTTAAAAGGAAACACAGAAAAGATAGAGTCCCGTTCGGAAACATGCATATTTGTGGGGTATCCAAAAAGAACTAAAGGATATTATTTCTATAGTCCTTTAGATCTAAAAGTGTTTGTTTCAACAAATGCTACATTTCTGGAAAAGGACTATATGAATGATTTTGTTCCCAAAAGTAGAATTGTCCTGAATGATATGTCAGGAGATACAATTCCACAAGAGGTTTCACAACCTAACCCAATTGTAATTTCCACTCCAACACAAAATCAACAACCTACCATTCCTCGTCGTAGTGGGAGGGTTAAAACCCAAACTGAAAGATACATCGGTCTAGGAGAATCTGTTGAGAATCTCCCTGATGACGATGATCCCAACACGTACAGGGAAACGATGGAGGATGTTGATTGTCACCATTGGCAAAAGGCAATGCAATCTGAGATTGAATCCATGTTCGATAACAAAGTCTGGTCCCTTGTAGACTTGCCTAAAGGGATAAAACCCATTGGGTGCAAGTGAGTATACAAGAGGAAAAGAGGTATGGATGGAAAGGTGGAAACTTTTAAAACTAGATTGGTAGCTAAAGGTTACACACAGAAAGAAGGTATCGATTACGAGGAAACCTACTCTCCTGTGGCCATGCTTAAATCCATTAGGATACTCTTATCCATTGCAGCATCTTTAGATTTAGAGATTTGGCAAATGGACGTCAAGAAAGCTTTCCTTAATGGAAGTCCTGACGAAAGCATCTATATGATGCAACTAGAAGGATTCGTTGAAAAGGGCCAAATGGAAAAGGTATGCAAGTTGTAGAAATCAATTTATGGATTGAAGCAAGCATCCAGATCCTAGAACATAAGGTTCGACCAAGCTGTAAAAGGTTTTGGATTTTTACAGAACCTTGAAGAACCTTGTGTATACAAAAGGATCAAAGGTGACAGGTTGGTTTTCCTTATTCTTTACGTAGATGATATATTACTCATTGGAAACGATGTGGGAGTATTGACATCAGTAAAAGAATGGTTAGCAAAACAATTTGATATGAAGAACTTAGGAGAAGCAAGTTTTATTCTAGATATCAAGTAATAAGGGATAGAAAGAATAAAACGATTGCAATATCCCAAGCTTCATACATAGACAAAATCTTGTCTAGGTTTTCCATGCAAGATTCCAAGAAAGGTATGTTACCTTTTAGGCATGGAATCAAACTTTCTAAGGAACAAGTTCCTAAGAATGAGCATGAAGATCAATTCATGAGTAGAATTCCATATGCCTCGGCAGTTGGAAGTCTCATATATGCAATGCTCTGTACTAGACCAAATATTTGTTTTGTTGTTGGCATAGTTAGCAGGTTTCAATCGAAACCTGGTCCTAATCACTGGACGGCAGTCAAGCATATTTTCAAGTATCTTAGGAGAACGAAAGATAATATGCTTGTATACTCTGGAGGGGATTTAATCCCCGTTGGGTATACAGATTCTGATTTCCAATCGGATTCTGACTCTAGAAAATCCACATCAGGATCTGTATTTACTCTTGGAAGAGGAGCAGTCATTTGGAGGGGTATCAAGCAATCTTGTATTGCTGACTCCACCATGGAAGCAGAGTATGTAGCTGCATGCGAAGCTGCCAAGGAGGCTGTTTGGCTTCGCCAATTCTTGATTGACTTAGAAGTAGATCCTAGTGCGAATAAGCAGATCACTATCTACAGTGACAACAGTGGAGCAGTGGCTAATTCGAAAGAACCAAGAAGTCAAAAGAGAGAAAAACACATTGAAAGAAAGTATCATCTTTTAAGGGAGATTGTTCATAGGGGAGACGTGACGATTACCAAAATCGTGTCGGCAGAAAATCTAGCAGATCCCTTCACAAAGGCTCTACCTCAGAAGAGTTTTGATAGGCACCTAGAGAACATGAGAATGAGAGATATGACACATTTACTATAGCGCAAGTGGGAGATTGTTAGGATTATGCTCAATAGCAAGAATGTAATATTGTAATTGACAATCTTTTCATATAAATAAAGTGATTTCTGATTCTGCAAAATCTTATAGCATTTATAATTATAATTGTCAAGGTAAATAATCATAAGGTCAAAAGACTATGAGATATGAAGAATTGTTTGTACATCCGGTTATGTATGAGGTAGACACAATTCTTTAGTGAGTCCTGAATAACGTTCACAACTTAAGTTAAAGGTTGGGCACCTCTATCTTGATAAAGTAGTAGAATTCTTTTACTAGCATTTGAGTGGGATCAAATGAGTTATGATGAGTCTAAAATCATCGAAAGGTTTTCAAGTAAAAGAATCTAGTGCACTGGGTGCATTGAACTGGATCACAATGAAATACTTTATCTAGATCTGTCACTAGATATAAGTCTTTTCATTATCAGGACAATCGGAGAGTCTATCTAAATCCTGAGGTAAATGATGGACTTATGGTTGCAAGTGTTATCATTTGAGCTATCAATGAGTACGATTATATAGCATAGTCTATCCTCGATAGTTTGGTGCTATTCATTTGTTAATCGATAGAGGACTTCATTTATAGATATGGACATCGTGGCTCCATTTATTAAATGAGAGTATAATATCATCATATGGATGTTTTGAGGAATTAGATATTAAATCTCAACGTTGAGTTTTCAATAATGATTATTGAAGACATGGCTTCTGGACAAGTCAAAATATCCAAGTTCAAAATGTGGTAATATGAGGAAATATGGTAACTTGGAGAGGTATAGGCGGTCTATGAGCTCTTGGCGATTACTGATATTATTCACGAGGATACACCATCTCCTATAAGATTGTCTAGGGTATGAATGAGAAACATCTCCTTATTCTATCTTTATTTAGGAGTTCAATTTTAGCTCTTTAGTGGAATGAGTTAAAATTAATAGATCGGACCTAAGTGAATCGTTTGTTGATTGTGATTATGTTATGTCTGTTGAAGCTTAAATTTAGATAGCCCGCCAAGATCCACAATCCACACGTACTTGCATGGATCACTTGATATATTCTACCGGACCAATTTATGGGTCCATCTAGAATTGCATTTAATATATTAAGAATATAATATGTTTATTATTTATTTAATGGGCTGCACTATTATATTAATATATTAAAAGGAGACATGTAGGCTTGTTTCTTTTAGTAAGAATAAGTCTGGTTCACATGTGGGCTTTTATTTAAAGTCTAATGGATTAAATAAAATAAGAAAAATAATATTGGGCCCATATATATATGGTGTGGGCGGCAAGGCTAAATAAAATAGCCCAAGATATTATTTTATTTTATTGTTTTGATTAAATGGGAATTAATTAATTAATAGTTTAAATTAAAATCTTTTCCTGATTAGTAAATTAAATACTATGTGTTGGATTAGGGTTGGAATTCTTTTAAGTGATAGGAGTCCTAATGTGGTAAGGATTAAGTCCACATACACTCCTTATTATACAAAGAATTTGGCCACCACTAGTCCTACAAGGGTTAGGATTCTTGAATTGATAGGAATTAGGGAAAAGGATAATTCCTTTTCAAGTAAGGAAATTAACCAACCCTAGATTTCCTATTCAATGAATTCGGCCAACCCTACTTGGTGAAGGAGAAAATTCGGCCAACCTATAAATATAAGGTTATGAATTTTCGGCCACTAAGAAGCAAAATAGAGAGAGATTTTTGTTTGTTTTGAAAATAAAAAATCCTACTCTATACACATAGATTTTCGGCCAAGAGAGAAAAAGAAAATAAGTTCTCATTCGATAGTGCACTTACAAGCCTTTAACATCAAAAGATTTTGTGCACACTTTCGATTTAGGGTTACGCGGGTTTCAATCATATTGATTGTGAATTCAAAAGTTACCGGAACTATTTTTTTTAGGCTCTTGGTGTTTTACTATTGAAGATCAAGATAAAAAATTCCATACATCCATTCTAAGGTAAGCAATTCAAAGAAAAAGGGAGACCACGCTCCTAGGTGATTCACGTACGTGCTAGGATTGAATATCTTGCAGATTACTATCGACGTAAGTCAATCGGATCACGCGACAAGAGGTATTTAACTCTAACCGTATATTTGAGTTTAATTAATTAAAGGGTTAAGGTTCAAATCTTTATAAAAATTTTAAACTATACGAAAATTATTTTTTCGCCTTCCGCTGCGGTTTTAAGCAATTTTTCCCTACATGTATTGTAACCATAACTTCATTACTCTTTCAATTAGACAGTAATATCTCATATCTTGTTGTCCCTTTTATTTCTTTTTCGTTAATTTTTTATCTACGTTGCAAAGAGGGATCTCGGTACCGAAGGTATCTATCCCGCTGCTGACTACCGGTAGTGGGCAAGGGTGTTAATCGAAATTTTACTTCCCGAGTGGATTTTTCCGTTAACACCATTTAACCTCGATCATGCATGATGAAGACCTAGTCTACCTTTACAAATTAAGTCCCCTATGTGGTTTTTTAATGAAATGAGTCATTCCAAATATGAGGAACTTACAATCTCCCCATTTGGCTATTTCGTGACAAAACCACCACTCACAAAAGATCCTCACAAAAAACATAGAAAGCTAAGGTCAACAAGATATATTCTACATTACAAAGAGATACCTACAAACTAGATCTTCAAGCCTTCAATCTCTTGTAGAATTATCATCCTTGCAAAACAAGATAACTACATACTTTCCAAGACAAGTGTATGTGAGGTGACCAAAAGAGATAAAAAAATTGCAAGCATAGCAAGAAGAACTACAACGCGCAATGAAATGATCCCCCTAAATGAGTTACTCCACCTCAAAGCACAATTCTCCCCTAAAATGCAATAACAATACCCACCACACTACTCCCTCTTTCTGTCATGAGATGGGCAAAGGAGTATCTCCCAATTGGGTCACTGTAGCAAACAGAGATATTTACAAGATAAGTGCATAATCATATACAACAGCCTTATGCAATATAATTAATTGAGAGAGAATCAAGGAGGTTTGATTTGAACAAAATGTGTGAGATTGTTGCTTTGGATGCAAGACATGCAACATCAAAGTTCAAACAATGGTATTTGGCAAAGTGAACATCAAAAGAGTTTCCAAAGGAATTCAAATAAGTTTGTATCCTTTTGTTTTAATTAAACAAGATATAGCTTTAAAAAAAACCTTTGTAACACATGTAAGCAACCATGTCAATCCTTAAAGGTCAATCAAGACATGGATATAAAATCCTTATTAATTGAATGGATATAGAATATTTATTGGTTGTTGTGTTGTTCAACCATTAAGAAGAGAGACAATGCTAAATTGGATGAGACATCCTTATTTGTGGAATGGACACAAGGTCCTTATTAAGTTTAGCCTTGTCAATTGCTTCCACACACTTTTGCACACATATAACTCATACAAAATATTTAAGCATATCAAAATCAAGTTCACATGTCATGGAGATAAATTATAGGCCATTCAAATGAACTTCCCAATCAATTCTCTAGTCCAAAAATGCATGGTTGAACATAAAGGTGACATGGATTACAAACAAAGCAAAGGCACACTTATTGAATAAAGAGTCATATAATTATATATAAGCACAACAAAAATGCTCAAGCAATTAATGAAGAAGCATAAAGTTGATCAAATGTTTGCTTATTTCAACTATGCAAGGTTGCTCTCTTTGCTTGAGCTCCCCATATAGGATTAATCACCAAAACACATCAAGGCATATGATAAATCCCAATAGACCAACTAAGTGCCATGAACCTAGCCGAGTCTAAGGGCTTAGTAAATAAATCTGCTATTTGATCATTTGTGCCAACATGTTCAAGAGCAATGCATTTGTTTTCAACTAACTCCCTAATAAAGTGATGTCTAATGTCTATATGCTTAGTTCTAGAGTGCTGAACCAGATTCTTTGAAATGTTAATTGTACTCAAGTTATCACAATAAAGGGTTAGAGTACTGTTAACCGAAAAATCCGCTCTAGGTGAAAATTCCGATCAACACCCTCAACCCGCTACCCTGGAGGTCACAGCGGGTGGGAGGGTATAGTTTAGATAGGTACCATTTGGTACCAATATAATTATGGAGAAAATTAATGTGTGTAGTAGTCGATACAATGGTATTTCTGGTGGAGAAGTGGATGATTCCTCTGTGGCGATGGCGAAAAACCCTCTCTCAGTGACGGCGAATACTCTCTATATATTTCTCTCTCATTTATTTCTTGATTCCGGCTCCAAACTTCAACTTGGAACCCCCTTCTTAGAGAGAGCTTTGTCATATTTATACCTTCTGATTCTTGTTGCCCACTCCATTATTTTGGCATTAATGGAGTTGAATATTAACTCATTAATGGCGTTGTAAATGGTCATTAAAGAGTTGACTGATCTTCTCATTAATAAGGCTGATTATCTCCATTAATAGGGTTGACTATCTCCATTAATGGCATTGTGAATGGCCATTAAAGAGTTGATAGATCTTCTCATTCACGGAGTTGATTATCTCTATTAAAAAGGTTGACTATCTCTATTAATAACCAGAGAGGTCAACTTTCTCTTCTACGTCGCTTGGCCTCTTCTACGTCGCTTGGAGTAAAGTTCTGACTCTGTACTTTGTTGGCATTGTACCCTAATGTACCGGTCTGCTCTTGTTGGCATGGTGTTTGTTCTAGCATGCTGGTACCTTCATGGTTCCATTCTTCTTGCTTGGAGGGTAGGATACATATTCCAATATGATCCTGGACTGGTATCGCGGTACCTGGGTACCAGGTAGATGTCGTGGAACCTAGGTACTGGGTAGGAGGTACCGCGGTGCTAGCCCCTGCGTGGTACCTGGTAGAATGTGAGATGTGGTACTGACTTCTTTCTGGTTTATGGTGTCTAGTATCTCTGGTATTTGGATACCGGTTCCTATCTAGGTTCTGCCAGGCTCTAGGTAGATGGAAAATTCTTCTTTGGCCCCTGCCAAAAAAGGTTGTTAACAGAAGTCCCCCTGACTTTAATACTGGTACCTGGTTGGGGTTGGAGTCAGGATCATGTACTGCTTGAAGAATTTTACTTATCGCCTCTTACTGGTAACTGGTATCTGGCATTCTTGGCTTAGGCGAATCACGGTACCTAGCATTCCTGTTCAAGGCATCCTGGTACTTAGGCTAACATAAGGTGAACACACTGGGTACCTGGCATTCCTATTCCTAGAATCCTGATACATAGGTGAAAAAATAGCGGGCGAAACCGGGTACCTAGAATTTATACTTCAATGAATCTCCGTACTGAGGCGGTAATGTTGGCGAATCAAACTTAGTCAAAAATATTGGCGAATCACGATACCTAGCCTTCCTATTTCAAGGAATTTTGGTACATTAGCGAAAACAAGGTGAACACATTTGGCAAATCTAAGTACCGTACATTCCTGTTCTAGGAATCTTGGTACTCTGGCGAAAACAAAGCGAACACATTTGTGAATCTAGGTACCTTTTATTCCTGTTCTAGGAATCTTGGTACTTTGGCAAAAACAAGGCGAACACATTGATGAATCTAGGTACCTGGCATTTCTATTCTGGGAATCCTGATCCTTAGGCGAAAAAACGTAGGTGAATCTGATTTGGGTAAAAATACTGGCGAATTACGGTACCTAGCCTTCCTATTTCAAGGAATCTTGGTACTTTGTCGATAATACTGGCGAATCCGGGTACCTAGCCTTCCATTTTTTAGGAATCTGGGTACATAGGCGAAAACGATCCCGGTAGGCAACTATGCCATCCAGATCCTTCCTGGCGGGGGGTGGTACCAAACCAAGGCAACAGGAGGGACATTTAGCTATCCTGGTCTTAAGGCGAGAACACGTAGGCGAACATATTGGCGAAAATGGGTACCTGGCATTCCCATTCTAGGAATCTTGGTACTTTGGTGAACATAATGGTGAAAAGATCCTGGTAGGCAACTAATGCAACTTTAGCACCATGTCTTTCTTGGCGGGGGGTTGTGCCCGGCCAAGGTTTGATCCATCAGGCAACTATGCTCTAGTCTTAAGGCGATCCTCATGGATGGATTAATCCGGTCCAGGGCATCAAGAGTGCTGTGTAGCTCTCCTCGTCTTAAGGCGATGATCATGGTAGGTGACTAAGGCCACTTTAGCACCATAATCACTTTTTGGATGGGGTATAGTCTCAGTCCAAGGCATCGGGCATTTCTATGTAAGGAATCTCGGTTTTCAACCAATGGTCTTGGTAAGCGACTAATGCCACTCATGTACCAGACCTTTCCTAGAGAGGGGTGGGTCCTGTCCAAGGCATCAAGAATGTCATGTGGCCTTCCTGGTTTCGATCATAGGCGAAAGGCGATCATATGAGAACTACCAAGGCGATCATAGGAGAACTATCGAGGCGATCATACTCAAGTCGATTCAACTTTAGGCGATACTGGTCAATGCTCACCCCGTAGGCTTTAATTGTGAAACCTTCTGAGGTGATCCTCGTCCCAGGTTTAGGTAAGAGAAAGACCTTCCGTAAAAGACACTTTTATTATGGACCGGTCAGTAAGAGAACTCTTCTCAAGTTGAGGTCACCGCCCCTCCCAAAAGAGTACTAGGGGGAATGGTAAGCTTCTAGCCCCCAAATGATGTAGCTGGTTCAGGGGTCTGCTTAGAGTAGTTAAGAGTCTTCAACGATCATAATGGCCCTCAAGACTCTGCTTGAACAAACCCAGACCTCGATAGCTTGCTGGGGCGTTGGGTACCCCGGTATAAAAAAGCAAGAATGGTTAATCTTACGGATATAATCTAGGTAGCTCACATGGTCGATGTGAGGTAGCCCAATAAAATAAGTGAGGAATCACTAATCTTGCAGCAGTGCTGCTGCTATAGAGCCTTACTTAGGCATGTAAGAGGCTTTAGTAATGTAAGAAGTTTTTTGGCTCTTCCTGATCGGATCGGGACTTCGGTGGCTCACTAGGGCGTTAAGCGGCCCGGTACAGGAGGTAGGGAGCCACCAGTCTGGTACTGATCCAGAGATATGCTTGGGATCCTATAAGTTCCCACCAAATGAAAAGAGGATCTGGACCGTCTTGGAATGAATCAAGACACAGTGGCTTACTTGGGCGTTGTCCAGCCCGGTACAAAAAGTGAGGAGCCACTGGGCCATGCAACGGAGCTGCTACTCCAGAGGGATGCTAAGGTATGTAGAAGGCCTCTGTAATGTTTGAAACCTCTGGGTTCTCCCAGAATGGATCAGGACTTCGATGGCTCACTAGGGGCGTTGAGTGGCCCAGTACAGGAGCCACTGGTGTAATATTGGTCCAGAGGCATGCTTAGGATTCTAGAAGTCCCCTGTAACTAAAATGCGGCTCTAGATCATCCATGTACGAATCGGGACACAGTGGCTTACTTGGGTGTTGACCAGCCTGGTATAAGAAGTAAGGAGCCACGAGGCAACGCAGCGGGGCTGCTGCTCCAGAGGCTTGCTAAGGCATGTAGGAGGCCTCAGCATTGTCGAAAGCCTCTGGGCTCTTTCAGAACGGATCAGGACTTTGGTGGCTCACTAGGGGCGTTGAATGACCCGGTATAGGAGGTAGAGAGCCACCGGTCTGGTACTAGTCCAGAGGCATGCTTGGGATCCGAGAAGTCCCCAACAAATGAAATGAAGCTCTGGACCGTCCTGGAATGAATCGAGACACTGTGGCTGACTTGGGCGTTGACCAGCCCAGTATAAGAAGTGAGGAGCCACTAGGCCATGCAGCGGGGCTGCTGCTCCAGAGGCATGCTAAGGCATGTAGAAAGCCTATGCAATGTCTGAAACCTCTAGGCTCTCCCGAAATGGATCAGGACTTCGATGGCTCACTAGGGGCATTGAGTGGCCTGGTAGAGGAGGTAGGGAGCCAACAGTGTGATACTGGTCCAGAGGCATGCTTGGGATTCTAGAAGTCCCCTGCAACTGAAATTTGGCTATGGGCCATCCACGTATTAATCGTGACACATTGGCTTACTTGGGAGTTAACTAGCCCTGTATAAGAAGTGAGGAGCCACTGGGCCATGCAGCGGAGCTGTTGCTCCAGAGGCTTGCTAAGGCATGTAGGAGGCCTCAACAGTGTCGGAAGCCTCTGGGCACTTCCAGAACGGATTGGGACTTCAGTGGGTAACTAGAGGCGTTGAGTGGCCCGGTATAGGGGGTAGGGAGCCACCGGTCTGTTACTGGTCCTGAGGCATGCTTGGGATCCTAGAAGTCCCCAGTAAATGAAAAGAGGCTCTAGACCATCCTGGAATGAATCGGGACACAGTGGCTTACTTGGGAGTTATCCTACATGGTAGAAAAAGTGAGGAGCCACTGGGCCATGCAGCTAGGCTACTGCTCCAGAGGCATGCTAAGGCATGTAGAAGACCTCTGTAATGTCAGAAACCTCTGGGCTCTCCCGGAATGGATCATGACTTCGGTGGCTCACTAGGGCCATTGAGTGGCCCGGTACAGGAGGTAGGGAGCCACCGGTGTGATATTGGTCCAGAGGCATGCTTGGGATTCAAGAAATCCCCTGTAACTAAAATGCGGCTCTAGACTAACCTTGTAAGAATTGGGACACAGTGGCTTACTTGGCCGTTAACCAGCCAGGTAAAAGAAGTAAGGAGCCACTAGGCCATGCAGCGGGGCTGCTGCTCCAGAGGCTTGCTAAGGCATGTAGGAGGCCTCAGCAGTGTCGGAAGCCTCTGGGCTCTCCCAGAGTAGATCGGGACTTCGGTGGCTTACTAAGGGCGTTGAGTGACCCGGTATAAAGGTAGGGAGCCACCGGTCTAGTACTGGTCCAGAGACATGCTTGGGATCCAAGAAGTCCCCAGCAAATGAAACGAGGCTCTGGACCATCCTAGAATGAATCGGGACATAGTGGCTCACCTGGGCATTGACCAGCCTAGTACAAGAAGTGAGGAGCCACTAGGCCATGCAGCGGGGTTGTTGCTCCAGAGGCATGCTAAGGCATGTAGAAGGCCTCTATAATGTCTGAAACCTTTGGGCTCTCCCGGAATGGATCAGGACTTCGGTGGCTCACTAGGGGTATTGAGTGGCCCGGTACAGAAGGTAGGGAGCCACCGGTGTTATATTGGTCAAGAGGCATGCTTGAGATTCTAGAAGTCCCCTGTAACTGAAATGTAGCACTTGACCATCCATGTATGAATTGGGACACATTGGCTTACTTGGGCGTTGACCAGCCTGGTACAATAAGTGAGGAGCCACTAGGCCATACAGCGGGGCTACTGCTCCAGAGGCTTGCTAAGGCATATAGGAGGCCTCAGCAGTGTCAGAAACCTCTGGGCTCTTCCAGAACGGATCAGGACTTCGGTGGCTCACTAGGGGCGTTGAGTCGCCCGGTATAGGAGGTAGGGAGCCACCGGTCTAGTACTAGTTCAGAGGCATGCTTGGGATTCGAGAAGTCCCCAGCAAATGAAACGAGGCTCTGGACCGTCTTGGAATGAATTGGGACACAGTGACTCACTTGGGCGTTGACCAGCCCAGTACAAGAAGTGAGGAAGCCACTAGGCCATGCAACGGGGCTGCTGCTCCAGAGGCATGCTAAGGCATGTAGAAGGCCTCTGCAATGTCTGAAACCTCTAGGCTCTCTCGGAATGGATCAGGACTTCGATGGCTCACTAGGGGCATTGAGTGGCCCGGTACATGAGGTAGGGAGCCAACAGTGTGATATTGGTCCAGAGGCATGCTTGGGATCCTAGAAGTCCCCAGTAATTGAAATCAGGCTCTGGACCGTCCTGGAATGAATCGGGACACAGTGGCTCACTTGGTCGTTAACCAGCCCGGTACAAGGAGTGAGGAGCCAATGGGCCATGCAACGGGGCTACTGCTCCAGGGGCATGCTATGTCATGTAGGAGGCCTCAGTAATGTCGAAAACCTCTGGGCTCTCCCGAAATGGATCGGGACTTCGGTGGCTCACTAGGGCGTTGAGTGGCCCGGTACAGAAGGTAGGGAGCCACTGGTGCGATACTGGTCCAGAGGCATGCTTGGGATCCTAGAAGTCCCTAGCAACTGAAACGTGGTTGTGGACCGTCCTGGAATGAATCAGGACACAATAGCTCATTTGGGCATTGACCAGCCCGGTACAAGAAATGAGGAGCCACTGGGCCATGCAATAGGGTTGCTGCTCCAGAGGCTTGCTAAGGCATGTATGAGGCCTCAGCAATGTGGGAAGCCTCTGAGCTCTCCCGAAGTGATCGAGACATCAATGGCTCACTAGAGCGTTGAGTGGCCCGGTACAGGTGGTAGGGAGCCACCGATGTGATACTGGTCCAGAGGCTTGTTTGAGATCCTTGAAATCCCTAGCAACTGAAACGTGGCTCTAAACCGTTGTGCAATGAATCGGGACACAGTGGCTCACTTGGGCGTTGACATGCCCGGTACAAAAAGTGTGGAGCCACTAGGCCTCTACCGGTCATCCTACTCCTATGATCATACAGTTGAGTTGGCTTCTCGTGTACATGTGTTGACATGCTACCTTGGAGCATTTGAAGAGTGGATCCGGTGACATAGGGGGATCCGCATGAATAGGTGCAATTCCAGTGGATCTGCGTAGTGGATCTGCTACAGAGTAGATCGTGGTGGATCTCTACTGCATAATGGATCTGCTAATAATGGAGCAAACCCTCTATAAGGTAGCAGGAGACATGCAGCTCTACTACATAAGAGCTCTAGATGTACCGGAGGGGATCTACTATAGAGAAGCTCCGCAAGTATTGAGCAGGTTTGTTGTATAAGGCAGCATAATAGACGAGTTCTGCTAGGAGTCCCACATACCTAATTTTTCAATAGTGCATGTAGAGATAAGGAAGCCACGTTGGTGTGCTTCCCACAGAAGGAGCCAAAAAGTGTTAACCAAAAAATCCGTTCTGGGTGAAAATTCTGATCAACACACTCAGCCCGCTACCCCGGAGGTCGCGGCGGGTGGGAGGGCACAGTTTAGAGAAGTACCACTTGGTACTGATATAATTCTAGAGAAAATCGATGTGTGTAGTAGTCTATACAATGGTATTTCTGGTGGAGAAGTGGATGATTCCTCTATGGCGATGGCGAAAAAACCTCTCTCAGTGATGGCGAATACTCTCTTTATATTTCTCTCATTTATTTCTGGATTTCGTCTCCGAACTTCAACTTGGAACCCCCTTCTTAGAGAGAGCTTTTTCATATTTATACCTTCTGATTCTTGTTGCCCACTCCATTATTTTGGCATTAATGGAGTTGAATATTAACTCATTAATGGCATTGTAAATGGCCATTAAAGAGCTGACTGATCTTCTCCTTAATGAGGTTGATTATCTCCATTAATAGGGTTGGCTATCTCAATTACTGGCGTTGTGAATGGCCATTAAGAAGTTGACTGATCTTCTCATTAATGGGGCTGGTCATCTCCATTAATAAGGTTGACTGTCTCCATTAATAACCAGAGAGGTCAACTTTCTCTTCTACATCGGTTGGAGTAAAGTTCTGACTCTGTACTCTGATGGCTTGGTACCCTGATGTACCGGTCTGCTCTTGTTGGCGTGGCGCTTGTACTTGCATGCCGGTACCTTCATGGTTCAATTCTTCTTGCTTTGAGGGTAGGATACATATTCCAGTTTGATCCTAGACTGGTATCGCAGTACCTGGGTACCAGGTAGAGGTCGTGGTACCTAGGTACTGGGTAGATATCGCGATACCTAGGTACCAGGTAGGAGGTACCGCGGTGCCAGCCCTGTGTGGTACATGGTAGAATTTGAGATGTGGTACTGACCTCTTTCCAGTTCATGGTGTCGAGTATCTCTGGTATCTGGGAACTGGTTCCGATCTAGGTTCTGCCAGACTCTAGGCAGATGGAAAATTCTTATTTGGCCCCAGCCAAAAAAGGCTGCTAACAAGTACTGTTAACAGCCTTTTTTGGCAGGGGTCCAAAGGAGAATTTTCCACCATGTTACTACCTGGTAGGAACCTTTCCCAGCTCCCGGATACCCGGAAACATCGATACCACGATCTAGGAAGAATCGATACCTGGTAGGGCCAGAACAGTGAATGCCTCGACTACCTGTCTATCCAAAACTACGACCCAAGAAAGACAGGTACCCCGTTGTGCCATTACTCCTGACACCAAGTGGAGCTGGTACCGCGATACGACATTCCTAATACCTCGCACTTACCTGGTACCTCATACCTGGCATATAAGTACCACAACATCTACCTGGTACCCCAGGGTACCTCGACATCAACCCAAAATCCACCCAAGATAGATACCCTGCCCGTCGAGTAGGAAGATGTTGCCATGAAAGCCACCAGTAAGGTAGAACAAGCGCCATAACAAGTAAGAAAGGACCGGTACGTTAGTGTACCACACCATCGAGATGCAAAGTAGAACAAGCGACATGCCTGCAAAGTACATACCAAGAGCCACGGTAGCAAGAACAGACTAGAATACCAGAGTACCATGCTATCACGATATAGAATCAGTATCCTCCTCCAAGCGACGTAGGAGAGAAGAGTTGACTTCTTCGCCATTTAAAGTGCCATAAATGAGATCACACGGTCAACCAAATCAGAGTTTAAATACGACATTAATTAGAGGGATCAAATCCCGCGCCTTTAGCCTTACTCAACGTCTTTCCACGCCTAAAGAAAGACTCTAAATAATCCTCACTAATATGACCGGATTCTCAGGAATATGAGGTGTCTATGAATACGGCCACGAAGGACAAATGAGGAGGCAGAAGAACTTTTTTCTGGACTTAATAGAAAATAATGAGAGTCTTTTGACAATCACTGGGGGGATTTTAGCCACTTATCGACACGTACGATTTCGCAATTGCCATTCTATGTAGAGAGAAAAGAGAGTGACAGTTCTGTATTGTTATTAAAATCTTTCTTCTTGTATAACAATCTTGTGATCAATAAAATAACACTACCCGCATTATCTCCACACATATCATTCTTTCATAGATTTCTCTTGTTTGAAGTTTGACTTTCTAGTGCCTTGTAAGGGAAATCGCGGTACTGAAGGTACCTACCCCGCTGCCACCTACCGGTAGCGATTGAGGGTGCTAATTGGATTTTTCCTTCCTGAGTGAATATTTCGGTCAACACTTTTTGGCGCCGTCTGTGGGAAGTTTCCACACCCCTAAAAGAAAGCCTATGAATCTCATTTTTTGCAGCATTACCAGTATAAGGATCTAATCCTCTCAGGTGCAGCCTAATCCGTCAGGACACCAATCTATCGCTTCAACCTAAAAGGGTCAGAAGCATAAAAAGGGGCCAAAAAGTCGCAACCCCACTCCAGCACCTCCTACTATCACGCGGGCTACCCCCAGGTCCCGGTTGCCCCATCATCCAATCGAGCCAATGTGGACCAACAATTCGCATCCTTTCTAGAGAGTATTCGCCTCCAAATTGTTGCAGAGGGTATCGCCCCAAAAAGCACGGTACCTAAGACTAGGGGAGGTACCAACCTACCAGGACCCAGGGTACCAACCTTCGACATATTGGGACCACCACCTCCAGCATATGTCCATGACAGGCTCGAGCACATACCTGTAGTTCCACCGGTCCGTGACAGGCTCGGGCCCACACCTCCGGTTCCAGGCTAACCAGCGGTTTATCTACCCCGACAGGTAAAGTCTGCCATCGACCTCCCACGTTGGGAACACATCCACCCTGTCCAGCCAGCAGCTGCTTCTAGACAACCCCAGCCGGTAGCAGGAGGTAGCACCAACAAAAGATGGAGCGCCCAGGAAAAATCTCCCCAAAAAGAAAACTTGGATGAAGCCTCAGTAGCATCAGAAGGGTCTGACAATGAGGATCCCGAGGTCAAGTCTAGAGACGGTGGTAACAAGCGCCTTCGGTACCAGGTAGACAAAATGGCAAAGGAGATCCAGGAGTTGAAGAAGGGCAAGCACCAGAAAAGCCGAAAGGATCCCTTGGGAGAAATGAATGTTCCGTTCTCCAAAAAGATCAGGGAGGCAGAGTTACCTCCTAAGTTCAAAATGCCAGCCGACAAGTACTCTTGGACAGAGGATCCCTTAAGTCATCGAGAAAGCTTCGTTCAATAGATGGAAGTTCAAAACGCTACCCGAGCAGTTATGTGCAGAATGTTCCCAACCACGTTGACTGATTATGCTAAGATGTGGTTCAGAAAGTTACCAGCCGGTAGTGTAGACTCATTTACCAGGTTAAACACCGATTTCTATGCTCAATTCCAAGGTATCAAACCTCGCCCCAAGGATCCAATCCACTTGCAGTACGTGATCCAGGAGTGGGGTGAATCGCTCAGATCCTATATGGAAAGGTTCCACAAAGAGGTGATCCAGATGTGGGTCTTCGTTGAGAATGAGACCCTGGAAAATTTTAGAAGGAATTTATGGGCTGGCAAGCTGTTCCAATCATTTGCAAAGCATTCACCAGAGACGTACCAAGAGGCCTATGACAGGGCCTTCGAATAGGTGGAGATAGATGAACAACTCTAGGTCAAAATGGAGCATGATGACATGAGATATGCCAAGCGCCCAAAAAAGAAAGCCCATAAACCCGCACTGGTACAGAAGAACTAGAACAGACCTCCTAACCGGTCTAAGTACCGGCGGCCTGCCTTACCAGCCTCAGCGGGAGCGGTACCAAGTCTAGAGGACCTCTTCTAGAGCAACACCTCTACCGAGAGAAGTGGCACAGATATCCAGGGAGGAGGAGGAGTACTCTCATTATACTCCTTGAAATGCTACAATCTGCGTAACCAGATCGAGGCACTGGTGAGGGGAGGTTGCCTGGTAGAATTCCTACACCAGGTGCGAGATAGCATCCAAACTGGGAAGGAGGTACAAGCCTACATTAAAGCAATAGAAGAAAGGAGGAAAGCAAAAGGGAAAGACCTGATGAACCAGATCCACGTAATCTACACTATCAGCAAAGGTCCCAACCTAGCAGGAACCTCCAACAATTCCAGAAAGAATCAAGCTAGAAAGGTACCCAGCCTAGATGTGGGCCAGGATGCCTTCTGGGTCACTAGGGGATAACTGAATCTCCTCTTTTATCACAGATTACTTTCACTGAGGATGACTTGTACAACACGATTCAGTCGTACGATGATCCCATGGTTATCACCGTACAGATAGCCAACTGCCTAGTCCACCGTGTCCTCTCGATACCGGTAGTAGAGTGAACATCCTCTTCAAAGAGGCCCTGGAAAAGTTCAACCTGAAAAAACCCCTTCTACAATAGCTACACAACCCCACTATATGGGATCACTGGGGACTCACTGATACTCTAGGGAAGAGAGAGCATCCCTCCTGGTGAGGTCACAGCGTCCCCAGCCAGGCCTCCATCTACCCTAACAACGCTCGGCCCCTCGCTCGACTCCCGATCAACATCGACAGGAGTGCTGGAATTGTTCGAGAAACCTGTTCCGATTTCAATCCTGTTTGAGCAGCAGTGCTGAAGAGCAGGGACGCCGTATCCGCTATCATCGTCGATGCTAGTCATCTTCCCATTAGCGAGACTCCCGCTAGTGGTAGCATCACTGGTGAAGAATCTCTCGATGCTGTCATTGTCAAAGGAAGACATGGTAGTAGAATTGAAGGGCTTTTGAAAACAGGAGAGATTGAAAGCTGAAGAATGAGGAAGAAGGAAAGTTAGGGTTTGTAAGAGTTTGAGAATTTCACGAGAACAAAAAAAACAATTTGAAAAGCACAGTGCCAGAAAGGGAAGAGAGTCGAGGTATAAATAGAGAAGAAAAACGGTTACTTGCAATGGGAAGGCAAGGTAATTAATGACTCGGGATACTCGGAAAGTGGGAAAACGGTTTCGAAAATCGTACGTTGCAAAATATTTCATTTTTAAATTCAGCCTATCCCGGTAGAACACGTGGACAGAGTGTTAATGGCAGCGTACAAAAGAAAGATTTCATTCTACTAGACGGTTACAGAAAATTCTCCAAGTGTTACACTCCTGACTCCAACCCCAACCTGGTACAGGTGTTAAAGTCAGGGGGGACTTCTGTTAACAGCCTTTTTTAGCAGGGGTCTATAGGAGAATTTTCCACCAAGTAGTAACCTGGTAGAAATCTTTCCCAACTCCCAGGTACCTGGAAACATTGATACCGCGATCTAGGAAGAAACGATACCTAGTAGAGCCATAACCGCAAATGCCTCGACTACCTATCTATCCAAAACTACAAACCAAGAAAGATAGGTACCTCGTTATGCCATTACTCCTGACACCAAATGGAGCGGGTACCACGATACCACATACCCAGTACCTCGCATGTACCCGGTACCTCCTACCTGGCACCTAGGTGCAGGGAAAAATTAACTAAAACCGTAGCGGAAGGCGAAAAGTAGATTTTCGTATAGTTTAAAATTTTTCTAAAGATTTGAACCTTAACCCTTTAATTAATTAAACACAAATATACGGTTAGAGTTAAATACCTCTTGTCGCGTGATCCGATTGACTTACGTCGATGGTAATCCGCAAGATCTTCAATCCTAGCACGTACGTGAATCACCTAGGAGCGTGGTCTCCCTTTTTTCTTTATATTGCTTACCTGAGAATGGATGTATGGAACTTCTGATCCTGATCTTCAATCCTAAAACACCAAGAGCCTAGAAAAATAGTTCCGGTCACTTTTGAATTCACAATCGATATGATTGGAACTCGCGTAACCCTAAATCGAAAGTGTGCACAAAACCTATGGATACTAAAGGCTTGCAAGTGCACTATCGAATGAGAACTTATTTTTCTTTTTCTCTCTTGGCCGAAATTCTATGTGTATTGAGTAAGATTTTTATTTTTCAAAGCAAACAAAAATTTCTCTCACTCAAGCTTCTTGGTGGCCGAAATTTATCACCTTATATTTATAAGGTGACCGAAATTTTTCCTTCTCAAAATAGGGTTGGCCGAATTCTTTGTGTAGGAAATCTAGGGTTGGCCAATTCCTTACTTGAAAAGGAATTGTGCTTTTCCTTAATTCCTATCAATTCAAGAATCCTAACCCTTGTAGGACTAGTGGTGGCCGAATTCTTTGTATAATAAGGAGTGTATGTAGACTTAATCCTTACCACATTAGGACTCCTATCACTTAAAAGAATTCCAACCCTAATCCAACACATAGTATTTTATTTACTGATCAGGAATAGATTTTGATTTAAACTATTAATTAATTAAATAATTAATTAATTTCCATTTAATCAAAACAATAAAATAAAATAATATCTTGGGCTATTTTATTAGCCTTGCCGCCCACACCATATATATATGGGCCTAATATTATTTTTCTTATTTTATTTAATCCATTAGACTTTAAATAAAAGCCCACATGTGAACCAGACTTATTCTTACTAAAAGAAACAAGCTCACGTGTCTCCTTTTAATATATTAATATAATAGAGCAGCCCATTAAATAAATAATAGACATATTATATTCTTAATATATTAAATGCAATTCTAGATGGACCCATAAATTGGTCCGGTAGAATATATCAAGTGATCCATGCAAGTACGTGTGGATTGTGGATCTTGGCGGGCTATCTAAATTTAAGCTTCAATGGACATAACCTAATCACAATCAACAAATGATTCACTTAGGTCCGATCTATTAATTTTAACTCATTCCACTAAAGAGCTAAAATTGAACTCTTAAATAAAGATAGAATAAGGAGATGTTTCTCATTCATACCCTAGACAATCTTATAGGAGACGGTGTATCCTCGTGAATAATATCAGTAATCACCAAGAGCTTATAGACCGCCTATAGCTCTACAAGTTACCATATTTCCTCATATGACCACATTTTGAACTTGGATATTTTGACTTGTCCAGAAGACATGTCTTCAATAATCATTATTGAAAACTGCAAAGTTGAGATTTAATATCCAATACCTCAAAACATCCATATGATGATATTATACTCTCATTTAATAAATGGAGCCACGATGTCCATATCTATAAATGAAGTCCTCTATTGATTAACAAATGAATACCACCAAACTATCGAGGATAGACTATGCTATATAATCGTACTCATTGATAGCTCAAATGATAACACTTGCAACCATAAGTCCATCATTTATCTCAAGATTAAGATCGACTCTCCGATTGTCCTAATAATGAAAAGACTTATATCTAGTGACGGTTCTAGATAAAGTATTTCATTGTGATCCTGTTCAATGCACCCAGTGCACTAGATTCTTTAACTCGAAAACCTTTCGATGATTTTAGACTCATCAAAACTCATTTGATCCCACTCAAATGCTAGTAAAAGAATTCTACAACTTTATCAAGATAGAGGTGCTCAACCTTTAACTTAAGTTGTGAACGTTATTCAAGACTAACTAAAGAATTGTGTCTACCTCACACATATCCAGATGTATGAACAATTCTTCATTTCTCATAGTCTTTTGACCTTATGATTATTTACCTTGACAATTATAATAATAAATGCTATAAGTATCTGTAAGAATCAGAAAACACTTTATTAATATGAAAAGATTGTCAATTACAATATTACACTCTTGCTATTGAGCATAATCCTAACACTAGGTACCGCAACATCTACCCGGTACCCCAGGGTACCTCGACATCAACCCAGAATCCACCCAAGACAGATACCCTGCTAGCCGAGCAAGAAAAACGTTGCCATGAAAGCCACCAATATGCTAAAACAAGCGCCACACCAAGTAAGAAGGGACTGGTACGTCACTGAACCACACCATCGAGATGCAGAGTAGAACAAGCGCCATGCCTGCAAGGTACATATCAAGCGCCACACCATCAAGAACAGACTAGAATACCAGCATAGCATGCTATCAGGATATAGAATCAGTATCCTTCTCCAAGTGACATAGGAGAGAAGAGTTGACTTCCTCGCCACTTAAAGTGTCATAAATGAGACCACACGGTCAACCAAATCAGAGTTTAAATACGACATTAATTGGAGAGATCAAATCTCGTGCCTTTAGCCTCGCTCAACGTCTTTTCACGCCTAAAGAAGGACTCCAAATAATCCTCATTAATACGACCGGATTCTCAGGAATATGAGGTGTCTATAAATACGGCCACGAAGGACGAAGGAGAAGGGAGAATAACTTTTTCTAGACTTAATAGAAAATAGTGAGAGTCTTTTGACAATCACTGGGAGGATTTTAGCCACTTATCGAAACGTACCATTTCGCCATCGCCATTCTATGTAGAGAGAAAAGAGAGTGACAGTTCTGTATTGTTATTAAAACCTTTCTTCTTATATAACAATCTTGTGATCAATAAAATAACGCTACCCGTATTATCTCCACACATATCATTCTTTCATAGATTTCTCTTGTTTGATGTTTGATTTCCTATTGCCTTGTAAGGGAAATCGCGGTACCGAAGGTGCCTACCCCGCTGCCACCTGCCGGTAGCGATTGATGGTGATAATTGGAATTTTACTCCCTGAGTGAATTTTCTGGTTAACAAGTACCTTGATCAAAGCCGTAATCCACAAGCATTTGCTTCATCCAAAGGAGTTGTGTACAAGCACTCCTAGCTAGTATGTACTCTGCCTCGGATGTGGACAAGGAAATGGAATTTTGCTTCTTGCAAAACCATGAAACCAAGTTGTTTCCTAGGATGAAGCAACCGCTTAATGTACTCTTCCTATCATCATAATTTCCTGACAAATCTGCATCATTAAAGCCAACTTAGCTAATATTATTGTCAAAAGAGTACCATATCTCATAGTTGGATGTCTCATTCACATATCGAATGATTCACTTCACAGAGGAGAGATGGGACTTCTTAGGATCCGCTTGGTACCTAGCACACACACCCACACTAAAGGCTATATCGAGCCTACTCACGGTCAAGTAAAGCGAGCTACCAATCATGCCATGATAAAGACTTTGGTCCACACTTTTGCCACTAGCATCCTTACTTAGTTTCAAAGTGGTACTCATAGGTGTGTCACAACGTTTGGCATTCTTAAGGCCAAACTTCTTCACTAGGTTCTTAGCATACTTAGCTTGGGATATGAAAATCCCATCATGCAATCGCTTGATTTGCAAACCTAGGAAGTGATTGAGCTCCCCAACAAGACTCATCTCAAATTCATGAGACATGACAACAAATTGTTTGACTTTGGCTTTGTTGGTGAAACTAAACACAATATCATCAACATAGATTTGAGCTATAAATAACTGATCTTTGTTTCTCTTGAAGAATAGGGTCTTATCAACACTACCTCTAGAGTAGTCATTGTCAATAAGAAATTGATTGAGGGGCTCATACCAAGACCTCGGTGCTTGTTTCAACCTATATAGAGCCTTTTTGAGGCGATAGACATGATTTGGGTGGTGTGGATCCACAAACCCCTTAGGTTGCTCAACAAACACTTCCTCTTACAAAAAGCCATTGAGGAAGGCACTTTTAACATCCATTTGGTGCAATTTGAACTTGTGCACACAATATATGGACAAGAGAAGCCTTATGGACTCAAGAAGGACAACCGGAGCAAAAGTCTCCTCAAAGTCGATACCCTCAATTTGAGAGTATCCTTGTGCTACAAGTCTAACCTTGTTGTGCACGATGTTGCCATTCTCATCCGACTTGTTCCTATACACCCATTTGGTGCCTATGACATTGGTGTTCTTAGGTCTAGAAACTAGAGTCCAAACCTGATTTCTTTCAAATTGGTTTAGCTCCTCTTGCATAGCAAGAACCCAAAACTCATTATTCAAGGCTGCATCAATCTTTTTGGGTTCAATTTGAGAGGTGTAACAAGTATAGCTAATTTGATTAGCTATTTGAAGCCTAGTCCTAACACCCTCATTCACATCTCCTAGGATATCATCCTTGTTGTGGAGATGTCTAACACATGTAGCGGGTTCATTAGAGTCCAAAAATGAATCTCTATCAACAGGTTGAATGACCTCTTCATCATGACTTGGCTTCACATAAATAGAAGTCTCACCATACTTCTCCAAAGGAGAATCATGAACCACATCAACCTCCTCATCATGGTTATTAGTTCTAGGCCTACAATCATCTTTGACAACATTGGATGATTCCAAGACACTATGAGTTTTCAAATTGAACACTCTATAGGCCTTACTATTAAGGGCATAACCAATGAAAATTCCCTCATCACTCTTGGCATCAAACTTGCCAAGTTGATCTCGGCCATTAAGTATGTAGCATTTGCTTACAAATGAGTGGAAGTAGCTAACGTTTGGCTTTCCACCCTTCCACAACTCACAGGAGGTTTACCTAGTACCGTGCCTTAGAAAAAATCTATTTCCTATATAGCAAGCCGTATTGATAGCCACGGCCCAAAGGTTCCTTGGGACATTATTGCTAAGCAACATCACACGAAGAACTCTATTCTTCCTCTTAACAACCCCGTTTTGTTAAGGAGTTCTAAGGGCAGATTCATGGGAGATGCCTAAGCTATTGCAATAGCTTTCAAAACAAGAATTCTCAAATTCTCTCCCGCGATCACTCTTAATTCTTTTAAAGCTTTTAATGTGTGAGTTCTTTTCATTTTGAATTTTAGTGCAAAGCATTTTAAATTTTTCTTCAAAAGTTTCAGATTTTTCTATAAGAAAATAAGTCCATGTGAACCTAGAGAAATCATTAACACAAACAAAAATGTATCTCTTGCCACTGAGACTCTCGGTTTGCATGGGACCCATAAGGTCCACATGTAGAAGCTCTAATGGCTCCTTGGTGGTGAGATACTTGCCTTTCTTGTGCATGCTTTTGGTTTGTTTCCCTTGTTGACAAGGTTCACAAACACCATCAACTTTTTTCCCAAGCTTGGGAAGGCCACGCACAACCTTGAACTAATCTAAGATTCTCAAATCTCGATAGTTCATGTGGCCAAGTCTTTGATGACACAACTCAACTTCGTCACACTTGGACGTGTTGCAAGAGATAGCACTAGCTTTAAGACAATAGCAATTAGTCACTAGATCTCTTTCCTTTTAGCAAGGTTTGTCCATTTGGCATCAAAATAGAGCAATCATTTTTTGTTGAACAAAACGGAGAGTCCATCATCATTGAGATGAGAAATGCTTATAAGATTGGCTTGCAAGCCATCAACAAGTAAAGCATTGGACAAGGAGGGTAAATCGGGAATAGAAATGGTTCCTTTCCTTATAACTTTCTTTCTAGATCCATCATCAAAGTTGACAAATCCACCATCCTCCATGACAAGAGATTCAAATAAACTCTTGTTCCTCATCATATGCCTAGAACACCCACTATCCAAATGCCAAGTATTAGAGGCATTTGCCTTTAAGGCAATTTGAGCCACATGACAAAAATATTCATCTTTTCTAATCCACCTAGGTGAAATATTCTCTTTTCTAGTTGTCTTAGTCACATTGGCTCTAGATTTCCTAGGATCATGAAAATTTGCTCTAGATTTCCTAGGAACATGCATTTTGGCTCTAGCCCTATTTCTTTCAATCATGTTTTTCGTTCTACACATGTTAATACACTTGAAGTAATTTGGTCTAATATGACCATCAACACCGCAAAAATGACATGTAGGAATGGAGTAAGAAGTCATACCATCCCTTTGTGAGTAGAAGAGGGCTTTCCCACGTCTTTGAACTTGTCTTTGATTTTGGATTGGTTTTCTCCTCCTTTGTTGTTGAGTTGGAGTAAATTGCTTCCTTGATTGAACTTGCATGGATTGCTTCTTGGCTTGGTGGTATTTGGGTCGAGGAAAGTTTGCTTGATGAGCTTTCATTGGATGAGCTTGAGTTTGAGCTTGTACCTTTGATGTTGTCTTCACTTGGACACTTTTTGAGCACTCTCCTAGTTCAATCTTCTTCCTAGGATGTTGTGTGGGTGAAGACTATGTGATGTCTATGCTCTTGACAAAAACAGTCTTGTTTGAGGATGAGGTCTCCTCGTCATCTTCATAGCCAAGACCTTTCTTATCACTTGGCTTCTTGCCAACTCCTGACATATGGTCAAGCTTCTTTGTGCTTGAAGTCATCTTAGCAATAATTTATCTTGCCTCTTCAAGCTCTTTTTCCATCAATGCCTCATTCATCTTAGCTATCTTCACTTCTCCATTCAAGTGAGTTACTTCGGTTGATAGCTTGAGATTCTCTCCTTTTAGCCTTAGAATCTCTTTCTTCATCTTTAATCTTGATCTTTGAAAGTGCTCAATGAACCCTTCAAGGTACATGCCTTCAACATCTTTATTAATGGAATAAGATGAGGAGTCACCATCACTTGAGTTGTCTTCACTTTGTTTCTCTTCCTCATCATCATCTATTGTTTCTTTGCTTTTGAGAGAGGATGTGAAGGCAATAAAGTTTGCCACATGGTCTTCATCATCCGAGGATCCTCCTTCCTCTTCCAAGTCATCACTATCGCTTCACGTGGTGACCATTTCCTTTCCCTTCTTCTTGTTTTTCAAGTTGCCATAATCGGTGGAGATATATTCAAATCCTCCACATTCAAAACATTGAAGTCCTTTTCTTTTGGTCTTCTCTTGGATTGGCTCAACTTCCTTGAAAGGAGTTGTCTTCTTTACTTCTTTTCCCTTGAAGCCAAACCCTTTTTTTTCAAACTTGATGAACTTCTTGAATCTTTTCACCGTGAGGGCCATCTCCTCATCCGAGTCATCCTCCTATTCCTCTACTTTGGAGGTCTTCAAGGCTATCCTCTTTTGATTCTTGGGAGGTGTATGTGTAGGAGCCCATCTAGACTCATAAGCTAGAAGTCTTCTAATTACTTCACTTGGCTTCATGTTCTTGTAGTCACTATTCTCCTCAAGTGCCGTCACATTTGATTCAAACTTTACCGGTAGTGACCTCATAATTTTTTGCTTGATCCTCATATCCGAATATGGGTCACCAAGTTGATGGCTTTGATTGACGATGTCCATCAACTTCACTTGAAAGTAGTTAAAGCACTCATGCTCCTACATCCTAATCGTCTCAAATTGCATTTGTAGGACTTGGAGCTTGGAATCCTTGACTACTTCGGTTCCTTCATGAGCCATTTCTAGAATCTCTCATGTCTTATTTGCATTTCTAGTTGTTTGAATCAACTTGTGTTGGTTGTCGTCCATGGTGTAGAGGATGGCATGCATTGCCTTGTTGTTCTACTTGGAAGCTTCAAATTCTTTTGTGCTCCATTGAGACTTAGGCTTAAAGACTTCAATTCCATCTTCGGCGGTCATTGTTGGAGGAGTGTAGCCATTTTCAATTGCCATCCTTGCATATTCATCTATTTGGTGAAGATAGGATTCCATCTTGCCTTTCCATGATGCATAGTTCACCCCATTGAGCAACGGGGGTCTTGTGCTTTAGGCTCCCTCATGTCCACCTCCGTTCCCACTCATAGTTTTTGGGGTTTATGAATGGGATGAATGCAAGTGAAATGCAACAAGCAACAAACAAAATCCAAGATGCAAGACACACAAAGAGCAAGGGTCACCTAAGTATATCTAGGAACCCGCTCTGATACCAATTGAAGATACTACAAAGCGTGTGTCTAATAACCTAAAGGGGGGTGAATAGGTTTTAGTTGATTTATTACCAACTTTTCGACTTAATTAATTTTAATAGTGCTACCCCATATTAGCAATCAATCAATCCAAAATAAAATGTGGAACACAATAAAAACACAAGGATTGATTTACGTGAGAAACCCTCCAACTGGGCAAAACTCACAGGCTATCCTTCTAGCCACACACGGTCCTCAAATCCAATATTTGAATGAAAGTTTACAACCTAGGTTGTCTCTAGTCACACCATACTTGGTCACTAACCCTTTCATTCTTCCCAACAGGCCTTTAATAGTGATTCTAGACCAATTGCTTGTGCACTGATCCACTTAGTCACAAGGCATAACAATCCATGAAGACATTAAGCAACCTATGTGAATATATGACAATATTCTATCATGCAATTAATGCTAGGCTACAATAAGTACTTATCTAGGATTTAAAGATGACACTAGGTACAAATCCTAGATATTAATATCTAAATGCAAATCAAATAGATTTAGCTAGAGGGCAAAATGGTTCTATACGCTAGCTATCAATGAACACATATTCTCAACCAACAAACAACAACTCAAGCATGTTATGAATACCATTAAACACAAAGACATGCATTAAATCAACATATGAGGCTAAACCTAGGCAAATAAGAACATAAAGAGATATAAAGTAATGCAATGGATATTTAGGGCATGTTCAAATTATCTAGTCAACAAAAGCAAGAAGAATACATGATGAGATGATGCTTGTGTAGGGAAAAATTTCTTAAAACCGCAGCGGAAGGTGAAAAAATAATTTTCGTATAGTTTAAAATTTTTCTAAAGATTTGAACCTTAACCCTTTAATTAATTAAACTCAAATATACGGTTAGAGTTAAATACCTCTTGTCGCATGATCCGATTGACTTACGTCGCTGGTAATCCGCAAGATCTTCAATCCTAGCACGTACGTGAATCACCTAGGAGCGTGGTCTCCATTTTTCTTTGAATTGCTTACCTTAGAATGGATGTATGGAATTTCTGATCTTGATCTTCAATAGTAAAACACCAAGAGCCTAAAAAAATAGTTCCGGTCACTTTTGAATTCACAATCAATATGATTGAAACTCGCGTAACCCTAAATCGAAAGTGTGCACAAAACCTTTTGATGTTAAAGGCTTGTAAGTGCACTATCGAATGAGAACTTTTTTTTTCTCTCTTGGCCGAAAATCTATGTGTATAGAGTAGGATTTTTTATTTTCAAAACAAACAAAAATCTCCCTCTATTTTGCTTCTTCTTTTGCTTCTTCTTGGTGGCCGAAAATTCATAACCTTATATTTATAGGTTGGCCGAATTTTCTCCTTCACCAAGTAGGGTTGGCCGAATTCATTGAATAGGAAATCTAGGGTTGGTTAATTTCCTTACTTGAAAAGGAATTGTCCTTTTCCCTAATTCATATCAATTCAAGAATCCTAACCCTTGTAGGACTAGTGGTGGCCGAATTCTTTGTATAATAAGGAGTGTATGTGGACTTAATCCTTACCACATTAGTACTCCTATCACTTAAAAGAATTCCAACCCTAATCTAACACATAGTATTTAATTTATTGATCAGGAAAAGATTTTGATTTAAACTATTAATTAATTAAATAATTAATTAACTCCCATTTAATCAAAACAATAAAATAAAATAATATCTTGGGCAATTTTATTTAGCCTTGCCGCCCACACCATGTATATATGGGCCCAATATTATTTTTCTTATTTTATTTAATCCATTAGACTTTAAATAAAAGCCCACATGTGAACCAGACTTATTCTTACTAAAAGAAACAAGCCTACATGTCTCCTTTTAATATATTAATATAATAGTGCAGCCCATTAAATAAATAATAGACATATTATATTCTTAATATATTAAATGCAATTCTAGATGGACCCATAAATTGGTCTGGTAGAATATATCAAGTGATCCATGCAACTACGTGTGGATTGTGGATCTTGGCGGGCTATCTAAATTTAAGCTTCAATAGACATAACCTAATCACAATCAACAAATGATTCATTTAGGTCCGATCTGTTAATTTTAACTCATTCCACTAAAGAGCTAAAATTGAACTCTTAAATAAAGATAGAATAAAGTGATGTTTCTCATTCATACCCTAGACAATCTTATAGGAGATGGTGTATCCTCGTGAATAATATCAGTAATCGCCAAGAGCTCATAGACCGCCTATAGCTCTCCAAGTTACCATATTTCCTCATATGACCACATTTTGAACTTGGATATTTTGACTTGTCCAGAAGCCATGTCTTCAACAATCATTATTGAAAACTCAACATTGAGATTTAATATCCAATACCTCAAAACATCCATATGATGATACTATACTCTCATTTAATAAATGGAGCCATGATGTCCATATCTATAAATGAAGTCCTCTATCGATTAACAAATGAATAGCACCAAACTATCGAGGATAGACTATGCTATATAATCGTACTCATTGATAGCTCAAATGATAACACTTGCAACCATAAGTCCATCATTTATCTCAGGATTTAGATAGACTCTCTGATTGTCCTGATAATGAAAAGACTTATATCTAGGGACGGTTCTAGATAAAGTATTTCATTGTGATCCAGTTCAATGCACCCAGTGCACTAGATTCTTTTACTCGAAAACCTTTCGATGATTTTAGACTCATCATAACTCATTTGATCCCACTCAAATGCTAGTAAAAGAATTCTACAACTTTATCAAGATAGAGGTCCCCAACCTTTAACTTAAGTTGTGAACGTTATTCAAGACTAACTAAAGAATTGTGTCTACCTCATACATATCCGGATGTACAAACAATTCTTCATATCTCATAGTCTTTTGACTTTATGATTATTTACCTTGACAATTATAATTATAAATGCTATAAGATTTTGCAGAATCAGAAATCACTTTATTTAAATGAAAAGATTGTCAATTACAATATTACACTCTTGCTATTGAGCATAATCCTAACAGCTTGGAAGATGGTAAATGCACATGGATTGGTGTTTGGTTGAGTAAAGGTGGGTTCTTGGAGCTTTTCTCTCAAAAGGAATTCTTTCTCTCTCTAAAAAGGGTTTTTAAGCTCTCATAAAACAAAGTGAGGAAGAAGAAGATATATATATATAACAGCCCTAGACGAATTGACATCGATTTGAAAAGTTAGGCACAAAACAAGGCACTCCGCGGGTCCAGTGAATAGGTAAGGGACCCACGCACTACCCGCACATAATCAGACCTGAGAAAATTCTTCTTCAGTGCACGGTTGCTGCGCGGGTAGGGACCCGGGCATAACCCATGCAAAAGAGAAACCCGAGGATGCCCATCCTCAGTGCACGGGTAGGGAACCCGTGCACAACCAGTGCAGAAAATAGACCCGAGGATACCCAAGGGTCAGTGTGCGGGTAAGCGACCTGCGTACAACTCGCACACTAGAGACCTTAAGGAAGGTCACTCATTGCGCTAAGGAAAAAAATCACACCAAGGTCAACTGCGCTGGTGTCTGCGCGGGTAGCAACCCACACACAAGGACCCGCGCACTAACTCAATCAAGCACACACACAAAAATGTAACAAAGTGGTGCACGTGTGAAGTGAAGAGAATGCACACATGCAATGAACACAAAAGCAAGAAAAATAAGGCATGCATGAGAAGTGTGTGTGTGTGTGCAACTAGTCTCTTCAAATGGTTAAGCACAAGTGATTTACCTTCAATGAGCTTAAGTACTTGAATTCCATTTAAGCTTGATCATGCATGATGAAGACCTAGTCTACTCTTACAAATTAAGTCCCCAATGTGGTTTGTCAACGAATTGAGCCAATCAAAATATGAGGAACATACAGATAAGTCTATTTTCTCACTACACACCCCCTTAGACATACGCCACCTTGATAATAGTCTTTGAGATTCTTCAATTATATATATATATATATATATATTAGATGTGCTTAAATACTGCCTCATTAAAAACCTTGCTAGGAAAACCCAGTGGGACAAAACCCGGTCAAGGGAAAAAGAGTACAGTTCACAAATGTCCAAAATATTCTCCCCCTGAAAAATGATTTGTCTCCAATCTTGTAATTTGCTAAGTCGACGCATATCGATGCCATGTATCAATTTCTCTAATGTTGTTGTCGGTAAGGTCTTGTTAAATAAGTCCACAAGATTATTTGTAGACCGTATATGTTTGACATCAATTTGTTGACTTTCTTGAAGTTCGTGAGTGTAGAAGAACTTTGGTGATATGTGCTTGGTTCTGTCTCCCTTGATGTACACTTCTCTAACTTGTGCAATACAAGCTGCATTATCTTCATATATTATTGTTGTCGAATATGTGATTTGGGGAAGTTTACAAGTACTCTGGATATGATGAATAACAGACCTTAGCCATACACACTCTTGACTTGCTTCATGAAGCGCAAAGATCTCAGAATGGTTAGAAGAAGTAGCAACGAGAGTTTGCTTGGTGGAGCGCCACGAAATTGATGTACCATTATATGTGGAAACATATACAGCTTGTGAACATGACTTAAAAGGATCAGAGAGATAACTAGCATCAACATAACTGACAATATCTGAACTATTTTACCTTGAATAAAACAGATCCAAGTCTATAGTTCCTCGAAGGTATCGAAGAATATGTTTGATCCCATTCCAATGTCGTCGAGTTGGGGCAGAACTGAATCTTGCCAATAGATTCACAGAAAATGCAATATCTGGTCTCGTACATTGTGCTAAATATAATAAGGCACTGATTGCATTAAGATATGGTAGTTCTGGACCAAGTATCATTTCATCAATATCCTTAGGTCGAAATGGGTCTTTCTTGGGATCTGAAGACCAAACAACCCTAGGATTACTCAAAAGATGAGACTTATCCATATTGAATCTTTTTAGAATCTTCTCGACATAAGCTGATTGATGGACAAATATTTCATTTTACTTATGCTCGATCTCCACGCCGAGACAGAATTTTGTTTTCCCAAAACTTTCATCTCAAATTCTCGTTTCAAATATTCAGTAGTTTTAGAAACTCTGCAGGAGTTCCTATTGCAAATTCGGATTCCAATGTCTTTATGAATACACATGAGGCATATATGAACTTTAATTTATATGCCCATTTTATGATGTTTTCTCTAAAACAATCATATCACATTCTTCCGAATTGCTTCAAAAAATAGTTGTAACTTTATTGAACATAAGTTACAGGAATTTTAGTTATATGCTTCTAGCATTTTAAATCCTTCAAGGATTATTCTGATTATAGAAATATTAATTATGCAACAAAATATTTGTATATGATCAAATACTGGGTTTCTGTAGTAAACCCTTCGTTTCGTGATATAAGTTATATTTCACTATCTTATTTTTCGTACGAATAATTGTTTTAACAAAAACGTTTGAAGTCTCCAAGCGTCTACACTATATGTTCTTGAATATAGCTCTGTCTCTTAGAAAAAAGTATTATGTCGACATTCATCCGTCCATAATTTATGGTTTAAGGTCCTTATCATTTTATAATACGCAAAGCAACAATATAGAAGATCTCATTTTTTGTTTACAGTACATATGCCTCTTCAAGGGTTAATGTAAAATTTTACAGTGGGGAACTGTAATATTTGTATACTTCCAGTATATGTGCCTTTACATAGGCAATCGAGATCCCTTTAATTTATGAGTCTCATAGGGGGAGATTAAATTTCATTACTTGTACCTCTACAAAAAGGTTTTTGTCTCTTCAAGGACATTTAACTCTTCGGGAGTCATGGTGAGGATTACATATAGCTCGAACATTATTCTTAATTAACATGATCATGATCTTTCATATTCACTTGGGGGAATAATAACTTTTAAATAAAAATCGCATTTCACAATTCTAGTGTGCCACAATTAATTTATTTGTTGTCATTTGCAAAAATTGTTCTTCAGGAACAATCACCCAGGTTAATATATTGGCAATTAATAAATTCATTCAAATTTGCAATTTGCAAGTGAATAATCCTTTGAACTTCAAACAATGATCAAGATAAGATAAAGATGATGTATGCCAATTGTAAGTTCACGTCGTTTGATTTTTATAATTGTTTCTTTCTCCCCATAACGACGTGAATTAATTTGTTTGTTGGCCTTATTTTGTTATCCTTCATGGATTTGTTTGCATCATCAAAAATGTCATTTTCAACATATTTATATTGTTATAACATTCTTCAGGGATATATTGATATTGTTCCTTAGGGACTTTCACTATAGAATTTGCATATTCTATATGATAGACTCAATTGTAAGAATGAAATTGCATGCTTCTGGCATGAGACAATATAAAATAATACCACATTTATTTTTGATGTATATTTTTATAACTAAACATATTATTCCGAATCTATTAAAATAACAAAGTGTCACATATATGTTATTTTATTTTTCACTTTGTAACATACAATTAGCTCTCCTGGAGCATTTATATATACTTGGTAAAATATCAACATGATATTTATGTATACTTCAGGTACACCACTATTTCATCACCAATAGTAAACATTTTCTTAGTTTGTTTTGGTGAGATTCCACTTCTGGTGGCTAGATTTTCTTATTATGATCATTAATGTCATAATAATTTTAATTGACCAAAATTTCCACCATGACGATTAGATGACTTAACATTCACTTCAGGGAATGATATCAATCAATCTAATCAGACAAGATAAATGATTTTGTTCTGGCACAAAAGAAAAAACATAGTTTCCCCACATAATCATTTTCAAGGGCAAAAAGCCAAAGCAAATTTAAAAACCTCATGTAAAAAATTAATATATGATAATTAACTAAGATGATATGCATAATGTATAAAATAAAATATATACTATTGGTTTTCTATATATAAAACAAAGTATTTTTCGGATTACATACCGTTCACCGAGAATTTGAATTTTACGACTGAAGCAGAATCATCTACTAGTTGTATCATCGATAGTAAGGTGATCATGAATTTGGAAACAGTTTACAAATACAAATCCCCGCAATATGTATTTCTTTGTATATATTCCATGTGTTTCTATCACACACACACAACATACATATTCATTATGTGTTTCTGTTGGCATCAAACATACTACCATCGACACAACCAAAAGCACTTTTCTTTGTATGGTTTTAATTGGATAATCCGGAAAACGTGCTCGAAGTCTAATAACATGCGCCAACAATCTAGAAAATTGAAGTATTACGTGTAGACAATAAGCAAATATGTGACCATCATGCAAATGCGTCAATTAATACCATAAAGTATCTAAATGGCCCATTCGCTGGGTATATGGGACCACATATGTCTCCTTGAGCTTTTTGTAAGAAATATGAGGATTCAAAATCAACCTTTGTAATGGATGGTCTGATCACTAACTTTCCTTGTGAACAAATGATACACATATTTTCATTGGACAGTAGAATCTTCTGGTTCTTTAATGAATGTCCAAGAGAATTCTCAATTATCCTATGCATCATAGTAGATCCTGAATGACCGAGACGATTATGTCAAAGTAAAAATGTTTTGGATTTGTGAACTTCTGGTTCATAATTGCGTAGGTTTCAACTAGCTTTATATTTATATAATATAATCCAGAAGAATGAGCATTTTGCTTTTCTAAAATGAGCTTCTGGCTCGAGACATGTGATGTAATATAGAGGTACTCTCTATTATCCTCACTTATGGTCTCAATATAATATCTATTGTTGCGTATATCCTTGAAACTTGCAGATTTGTTCTAGTAGATTCTGGATCTACTAGAATATAAAGCAACATTTATGCTTATTTTTGTACTGCTTATTAATATAATTGTGGCTTTTTCAGAGCCTTCTATTAGGTCTGCAGAACCAAATATAGTGTTTACCTTGCCTTTGATCAAGGTAAAATTCAAGAAGTATTTTCTATCTCGAAGAATAGTATGCGTTGTTCCACAGTCGACCAAACATATATCCTCAGTTTCCCTTTTAAAACTAGATTGTTCATCCATATTACGAAAAGAGAAATCAAATTTAGAACTTCAGATTTTAAATAATTTCAAGGGTTTAGAACTTCAGGTTCTAAATAATTTCAAGGATTTAGAACTCCAGGTTCTAAATAATTTTCAAGATTTAGAACTCCAGGTTCTAAATAATTTTCAAGATTTAAAACTTCAAGTTCTAAATAATTTCAAGGATTTAGAACTTCAGGTTCTAAATAATTTTCAAGATTTAGAATTTCAGGTTCTAAGTAATGTTTAAGGATTTAGAACTTCAGGTTGTAAATAATGTTTAAGGATTTAGAACTTTAGGTTCTAAATAATTTTCAAGATTTAGAACTTCAGGTTCTAAATAATTTCAAGGATTAAGAACTTCAGGTTTTAAATAATTTTTAAGATTTAGAACTTCAAGTTCTAAATAATGTTTGGAATTTAGAACTTCAGGTTCAATATTTAAATTGAAATCCAGAACTTTGGGTTCTGATTAATTAAATTGGAATACAAAACTTCGGGTTCTGTCTGATTACCTTGGAATCTAGACCTTCATATTCTGATTGATTAAATTGAAATACAGAACTTCAGATTCTGATTCAATTAATGTTCAAAACATTTTATCAATAACTATGGTTGCGGAACTTTGGGTTCTAATTAAAATTGGGATCAGATTAAAATTGGGATCCATATGTATCTAGAACTTTAGGCTCTGATTGAATTAGAATACAGAACTTCGGGTTCTGATGGAATTGGAATTCAAAACTTCATGTTCTGATAAATTATATTAGAATCAAGAACTTCATGTTCTAATATATTTTTTTCGAATCAAGAACTTCTGGTTCTTATTTTCGAATCAAGAACTTCTGGTTCTTATTTTCGAATCAAGAACTTCTGATTCTTATTTTTGAATCAAGAACTTCTGCTTCTGATTTCGAATGCAATCTTCTTGTTACAAACCTTTATTATTAATAATAAAAAAGGAAGAAGAATAGATCAAATAATAAAATAAAAGCATTCGTGCTGATAACGTGTTATAAATCAAGGCATAAAGTATAGAAAGTAATAATATAACCAGGAGAAAAGAATTAGAGGAAATCAATTATATGAATTTATTTATCTGTGTATAGAATTCTTGTACAATGAGCCTATACATAAGGGATAAGGAGAATTATCTTTACAATTAAAAGAAAAGATAATAACATAAATAGATAATAGCTGACAATTATCTAGGTGGTGATAAGTCTATTTTATCGCAATAACTATAGCCAAATATGATTACAAATTGTATTGTTATTTCTTCTTTGTAATGAAACCATTCATAAGGGACTGAATTAGATTAGCTTGCAATCTAGTTTGAATTCAATTTAGATTGAATTAATTTACAAATTAAAAAATACTCTCATTATCATTGAGTACAGAATTGAATACAACAAAACTAGTGCAATGTATCAGATCCTATCACAGCCAGGGGCGGACCCACGTAGAGACCAGATATTTTAAAAAAATTGATTATATGTATATTGTATATATACATATTTATTACGAATAGTTATCACCAAATTGTTGTTAGTATATCTGGTAGTGGGTCTTCCTTTTTGGACTTACTGTGCACGGTTGAAGTCCTATCTCATTCAAATAGGTTCTTCTTAATTTAATTTCATCTTCTAATTTTTTTTACATGCCTTTTTTAAATCAATTTTATCTCCTAACTTCTTATATCTTATTTATTTTACCATCTAGTCCCATCTCATTCAAATAGGTTCTTCGTTAATTTAATTTCATCTTCTAATTTTTTTATATGCCTCTTTTAATTCAATTTTATCTCCTAACTTTTTATATCTTATTTATTTTACCATCTTTTCTGATTCATTTTCTCTATTCAGTCGTTGTCAATTTCTTACCTACCATTAATTTGTGTTTACTTAATTCAATTTTATTTTATATTAAATTATATATTATTATTTTAGATTTTTATTATTTCTAATAGTTTTAATTTGACATACCTAATACGTCCAATCAATAAACCCTAAAATCTCATATTTTACTTTATTATATTAAAATAGTCAATCTATTACTATGATTCATTTTATTTTATTCTTAGCATTTTCTTTATTTTATAGTTTTAATTTATTTAGAAGCAATAAATCAATAATTTATCAATAATTTAAAGAACAAAAATTTTAAAAACATGTCTTATAATAGTTATTAATAAATTATTTTTGTATAAATTTAAATTGAATTCATTATAAATGTAAAACAAAATTTCTTATTATAAAATTATATTGTAATTTATTCTTTTAATTTTTTTCATTATTTATGTTGTTTTTCTTGTTATTATTTATTTTTTAATATTTTTTATTGTTTTATTTCTTTTTGAATGTAAGATTATATAATTCATGTGATTAAGTGTTCTATTTATTTTATTTTATCTAAAAAAAATTATTTTACAATAATCTTAATTTTCAGTATTTTTTTATATAATTGTGATTTTTATTTATTCAATTGCCATACCTGATTAAAATTCCTGAGCCCGCCACTGATCACAGCTCTTAACTTAAATGAGTTTGAGAGAATAATACTAAAATGTGACCTCAAAGAAATTAAAAAAATAATAAAAACATCTTATGGCTGTATTATTTTTATGAATTATTACTATAAATTTGGAGTTTGAGGTAGAGAAAAACAAATAAACTCACAACACTACATAACCACATATGTGTATATATATATATATATATAATTTTCCTTTTGTCAGTCCGAACTGATATAAGATATATCAGTTTCTTGTATGTGGGCCATTGGATTTAAATACTTTGACTTGGATGAATGCAATTGTCAAAACATCTTTTAAATCCAATGGTCCACATGCAAGGAACTGATATATCTTATATCAGTTCGAATTGACAATAGAAAGACTATATATATAATATATATATATATATCTTATATATATCTTATATCAATTCGAATTCTTATATCAGTTCGAATTGACAATAGAAAGACTATATATATAAATATATATATATATATATATATCTTATATATATATCTTATATCAATTCGAATTCTTATATCAGTTCGAATTGACAATAGAAAGACTAAATATATATATATATATATATATATATATATATATATATGGCACAATCTATAGAACACTGTGTATGGTGTATCGGAATGTTGTTGCATGTGATCATATATGAGTAGTATGCGATCGCATGTATATAATGTTATGTATATAAGTTATATGTGATTACCACAAAATAATACTTAGAATTTAATGTGGTTGTATGTGAGTTGTATGTGATCACATATGAATTGATGTGATTGTTGGAACTCAGTTCACTGGTAACGCAGCGGAAATAGGTTTTAAAATTTTTATACAAATCATAATAAATCTGGAACCAGTGAACTTAGGATCGTAATTATTTTACTTAAACAAATACACACAATATGTAAACTCAGGAAATTGTAATCAATATATTAAAAGAAATTAGAACCTTACCAACGTTTGGAGGCTCCTTCACTTTACGATATGCTCATGATCTGTACCACTGATCTTCCTAGCTATTCTCGGAACTGGTAACTGCGTGTGGGCACATCACGTACTCAGGAACTTATGAGGATATAGAAAAAAGAAGAAGAAACAATTTCTTCCAAGGGAATACAAAAACTAGAACCATTCTAGTTGTTTAAAGAAAAAATATAAAAATATATAAAATATTTTTTTTTTCTTTTGTTTTTAATGGTACACGCCACGACACCACTTTCTCCCTTTTTTTTTTTCCTTCAATCTCACGCACTTTCATACGTTTTATTTTTTTCTTTGTTTCTCTCTTTGTTTAACTGTTTTTAATTGATTCACACACATAGTATTTGTATCCTATACCGACACTAATATATGTACCGATACTAATATATGTACATGCATATGAGGATAAGGTTTTTTAAAAATATAAAACTCTTTTATATCTTTTTCAAATAACCACACATTATCTCATAAAATAAAATCTATATTTTATTTATCAAAAAAGATAATATGTATATTTAAATTTAAACAATTTAAATTCAAATATATTTCAATTTATTTTATTTAATAAATTAGATAATCTCATTATCTCACTATTCAAAAATAAATAACAAATGAAACCCTCCATTTAGTGATTAATAACATAATTAAATAATCTTATTATTTAATTTATTTAATCACCATTATTCATTAATTAAATAATCTCATTATTCAATTAATTCCCGAATAAATATGTGTCACTTTCGTAACACAATTAATTGGACAATCCAATTAATTAACCGTGACCTTTGTTACCTAAATCGATCAGGCTAGCAAGGGAACCTAATGGACCCACGGTATTTTGAGCTCCAATAATCCTCGTAATCATTAATTAAACTCTTTAATTAATATTCCTTAATTATTAACTCTAGTGTTATTCCACTAAAAACCCGAAACTGCACTCTCTCAATTGTAGACGCTTTTACACAGACCGATACAACTCGATGTCCATCGATATAGCAATTACACATGGTGTGATCCTCCACAGTAGTTCATAATTAGAGCTAGGTCATAATGTCCGTTATACCCCTCTAATTACATATATCCTTTAAGTACCATTGATTCTCTAATGGACAATAAATCCTATTTCCTCACAAAATTAGGAGAGCGTTCATATTATCTAAGTCCCAAATCAACCCTTAAGGGAACTACCATATACTTCTCACAAGAATGAGTGGATTCCACTATTGTGTACATACCTTCCCAGCCACAAGCCAAACCGCAATCCCAACATACGGAGTATATTGATCAGGAACTGCATCTGACCTCACTCATGGTATATCAAAGACCACGATCTAACCTGAAGGAATCGATAAGACACTCAAGATTAAGATCACCCACATATAGTCATCATTAGTTGATATATATATGAATCTCATCAGTAAACGGATCTTAGTGAGAGATTCATATAGATTATGGCATAGTCCTATATGATCACATCATACAAGGTGCCTCCATTCTCATATCTCATATGAATGATTCAGGATAGAATCACCGTACATTACGGAATGGACCGCGGCTATAGATTAACAACAAATAAAGTACCCGGCTTTATTTGCTATCTATGGACTCTTTAGATTGCACGTCTCTTACTGTATCCATCTGTATATGACACTCATATACACAGTTCGAGATTACATCCGGCAATCTAGGATGTTAATATATGCACAAGTTATAAAATAAACAACACAACAAGAATGAATTGAACTTTTCTTTTTATTTATTTCATAAATCCATTTACGAATTACATCTTTAGGGCATAATCCCCAACAGTGATCATGCCAAAAAAATCATGATTACATAAATCTTTTAAAGGTGTATGGTACACTGGTGTTCTATAGAATAACTATATATATATTTAAAGAGTAATTTTACTTTGCTCAACTTTGGTGCCCAATTGATGTGGCAACACTCTGATCCATTAATTTAAATCATGCAAATCCAATACAATTTAAATAAATGGATTAGAGTGATGCCACATCATTTGGACACCAAATTTAGACAAAGTAGAACTATTAATATTTAAATTGGGGGAGGGAGATTTGAACCCAGAACCTCAACGTTGTTGTTGTGTGGCGACCGCCGTGGTATACCTGCCACCACCACCAGATAAACTCATTTTCAGACAGGGCCGGCCATGAGGGGAAGCAAACCCAACCATTTGCTGGGGCACCCAATTGACCCAATGTACTTCTTCTACTTTTAGGGCCCACAATCGACCCAATGTACTTATACTTCTTTTGTAAAATTATAGGTCTCATGATCCATATTTAAATCTAAAAAGAGCCCAGTCTCAAACATTTTAGATCTTTTATTTATTTATTTTCTTCTTCACATCGAGGCCCAATCAACTAGTCAATTTAACAAAAATAACCATAAATGCCTAATTCTAACATAGCATCTGTAAAATAAAAATAAAAAATAAAATAAAACAAAACAAGAATTCTAAGATAGCAGATTACCACTTTTACCAGAAATCGTTGCTAAGTTGACAATTGACATCATCAGAGTCAAAAAGTGTTAGCTAGTCTTAATGGTAGTGGTATAATTAGTAAATTTGCACTTCATAAAGCAAAAATAATATAAATATAAACGATGTTTTGTTTTTATGTTTTTAGAAACGATAATTTTTTTTTTGTTTTAATTTATGTGAATTACATTGTATTTTGTGAATGAAGAATTATTTATTGAATTTTTTTTATGTTAATGATAATAATTTTATATATGGTCCCGAGTTTTGTTAATATCATAAAATCGCTCGAGCCCCAAAATATCTGAAGATGACATTATTTTCGGGGTCTTTTGTGTTTGGTAAACAAAGATTACCACGTGTATATATATATATATATATATATATATATATATATATATATATATATAGGCACATTTGCATGCGCATCGTACTTCCTCTTCTTACAATGAGCATGCTTGACTAAGAAATGAAGATGACAAATTACTTGCTCTAAAGTAAACAAGCCCACTCGGATTGGGAAATTTTTTGGATTCTTATACTATTCATTATCAATTTTGTTGATGTCAAAAAAAGAACCATTTTTTTTATTGACGCTGTTATATTGTAATTATTCACCTTAAGAAATAATATAGTACGATCTAATATATAAGAAATTAAATTAGAATGAATAAAAAAAATTAAATTAGAAATAATTTCTATTAACCTACTCTTGTTATAAATGTTTTCCGGTGATTAAATTTATGGGCAATTACCAAGTAGGTTCTGGACCTTTTTTTTTAAAATTCCAAGTTGTTTGCGACTTTTGTAAAAGTGACCAAATCGGTCCTTACATTTTTCCCAAGTACCAAATTAGTCCCTCTAACTAAGTTCAGTCAGTCAACTTTAACTATGTAGGGGAAAAATTGTATTTTACACTTAAACAATATAATAATGAGACATGCATAGTTTTTTCTAACACATGTATATTTTTATTTATTTTATTTGAGGATTTTTATTTTAGAATAATTTTAACAACAGTGCTTGTATAATATTAACAAAAAGAAAACAATTATATAAAAATGATAAAAGACTAAACTGGAAATGAATGGTAACTAATGGTATAATTGACATTGTCTTATTAAAATATTTTAGATTTTTTTAAAACATTTTAATTAAAAATGGTAAAAATAGTGTTTTATTAATAATAATTTTGAATTTTGTTGTAATTATAATGATGAATTTAATGAATAAAAGATAAAAACAACTTTGCTCCAATATGATAAATAATGGGTATTTACGTACTTTAATTAAAATTGTTAAAATCAACTATTATATTTAACACCATTAAACCGTTAGCGAAACCAATTTGATCACTTCTAAAAGAAGATAGACTAATTTGGCACTTAAAAAAAATATAAGGACCAATTTAATCACTTATGTAAAAGTCGCAAACAACTTGGAATTTAAAAAAAAATCCAGGACCAAATTGGTAATTGCCCTTAAATTTAATGTATAGCAGTAACAGTCAACTTTTGATTAATTAACCATTATCGACCGAGACCAATGTTCATTTAACTCATGCCCAATTGCAATGTTCCAGAACTTTCGACTTTTATAAAGTCTCTCTTCATAACAAACATTGATTTATAGTCAAATAAAGAAATTCAAAGAAACATTAGGTATCCAACAAAAACCCAAAAGCGAAAACAAATTATAAATTAAAGTGCTCGTCATCCGAACACAACTCTGTTTTTCTATTCACAAAACACATCAAGAATACCATTGATATAATAGGATCTAACATAAGATGAGATGCAAAAAATTTCTCAATCATGAGAATTCATTTTATTTATAACATGTTATAGAAAAGAAAATTTACCCATAAATTGATGCTATCGAAAAATCTACACTGACTTGCAAAGCACATAATAAATGCAAAATGCACTTTTGCGTATAAACTACTAGAAATACTATATTCTACTTGTAAATCAAAATATACTTACAAGTGTGGGGCGGAGAGAGAGGAAAGAAAGAATTGAAAAAAATATACTTTACGATATTATTCTAAACCGTATCAACTAGTAATTATTACATCTTTTTTTTACTACTCACTCCACAACTTTTACAACCCAAACATTTTATCAACCCACCACCCATTTTGTGAGGTAAATGCCCCTACTATTTAACCCAAAATGCTTCACTCACCCCAAATGCACTAAAAACCAATTGCACCCATCATCAAATTACACTTTTCAAATGTTTCATGTATCATTACAAAAGCCCTGGTGTTCCGAAAGGATTGCTTGTTTGTGGATACACAGCAGGATTTGCAGGAAATGCTGCGAACCCGGAATCACCAAAAGGATTTGTTGGGCTCATCATCAAATATTGTGGCTGTGGCTGCAGCGGTGGGTGCTGGTACGTAGGTTGGTATGGACCGAAAGGATTGGTATGCTGTTGAGCCATTGTTGCCATTTGTACTGAATGTGAGGGAGCAACGGCGTTTGACATGGAAAATGGATCATGTGCCTCAAATGGATTTGGAGCTGGTGCTCCATACACAGGCTGCTGGGAAGCTCTGTATGCACCTTCGTCATACAAACTGTTCAGGGTGAGGGAGTCCAGTCCACCAGCCTAACAATCAAAATGCTTCGTTAAGAAAAAACACCAAACGCTTTTCTTGCTATTTTTAATAAACATGGTGATCTGGTTTACTATTGTTTCATTCAGCATCTACCAAAGTGAATAATAAAACAAAGTAACTAATCTGAAAAGACAGTTCCCAAAATTAGAGATGTCAAAAATCATTTCAGTGATACTCAGTCTGACTTCAATCACAATAAATTATGAAAATGAATTTTGTATGCAAAAGTAACAGACCCATAATGGAAACAACAGGAATGGCCTACCAGCTGTCGCTCATTAGCTGCAGAAATATTGGTACTTGGTGTTGTGACCAGGGCAAGTTCCCATCCAGTAGGATCAAAATCTTTTATCTGACCAGCACTAGAATCAAATGTTGAAGAAGCAGCACCTACAGAATACAGTTTCCACTTGGTGAAATAACAAGCAACAAAAAGTGCAGTAGTAACACAAATGGGAAAAGTCAGATGAGTGAATAAGAGTAAAAATAATGTTACCAGGTTCGGCTGGAACTATGGCTAGAGCCAAGGCATTACTTTCCTCAATTGCAGATGCATTGGGTTCAGCATAACTCAATCCCTGAACACGCCATAGTGTAAGCATGAAGAAATATGATAAAGAGCAGGGTTTTTTTTTTCTGATTCAAATCAAATGACTAATTTATCAAAACTGATAATGAACAGATTACCAGCAGATCTCCAGTATCCATGTCGTTTTGAGGAGGAAGGGGTGGAGTAGGAGGCACAACGTCAACATCAGAGGAAGTAACATCCTCTGTAGGTGGTGGAAGCTCAGGTTCAACACTAGGTATATTAGCATCTTCAGAAGGACCTTCTTCTGGTCTGTATGTCAATTGAAGCTGTTTGAAATGATCATAAATTAGTTCCATGGCATATAGATTCTTAAAATAATAAATTATTACAAGGCAAATTGGATGTCAATCAAACAGCAAAGCTACCTAATTATAACTAATATGATATAATGGTAATAGACTTCTACTTCACCATAACTCCAAAATGGAATCAGCTAAATAAATCATTTTTCTCTAATACAGCTCCATCAGGGGGTATAACCTCCCTCAAGATAGTAAGTTATCATGTCCTATCTAACAGCCTTGACTCGTGATTTTACTAATCTTCTACCTTGTCTTGTTAATTCTTTTGTGTAGTGACCTTCCGTCTCATTATACAAATGTTAAAAATCAAATTACTTCTTATGGGAAATATACTTGATTTTTGTTTCACAAAGCAAAACTATCTTATGCAATTTCCAATCATCATCCAATTTTTTGCTAAAATGAATTAAAAGAAAACCAACACAAACTAGAAGTAAGTTTCCTCAACAATATGATAAATCACAAATAATAAAATTTGTACCGACCAATGGTTCACTTGGGACATTAACCACACGAGGTGCCTCTCTTATATACTCTTCCATTGTCGTAAGAAAGGATTGTGGCGGCTGGAAAAAGGCAAACAAAGAATTAACAAAAATAACAATGAGAATGATGTAAAACCAACCAAAACATTCAATCACTGCCATTAGCCTCAATACCTCTCTCAGAACAGGAAACTGGAAATTCCTGGCTAGTTCCAATCCTTTACAAACATCATAGAAATCAGAGAGACTCCCTGCCTGTAGCAAAAACCCAAATGCTATGTCAGCATATAACTTACAAGGTCATTCATAATTATTGACAATCTTAAACATACCATGTAACAGCTTTCAACAATATATGCAACTCAAAAATTAGGTTTTGAAACATAAAATGCACATCACCTGCTGGCCAGCTCGTTTATAGATCTCAAGGGCTTTAATTGCTTCATGTCTTGGCATCTCAAAGAACTGAAAAGAAATCAAAGCTTATCGCCCAACAGAAAAAAACTATAAATAGTATCTTGCTAAAGCAAGATAATTCTAGCATAAATGATCACTCCAGTTACCTTATCAACAAGATTGATGATTCCATCATTAATGGAGCAGTAAATTTTGAAGCTCTCTTTCAACACCTGAAAATTGTATGAATAAACAAGATAAAAAATATATTTAAATAAAGTTCTTAATCAGTTTAAAATTTTCTTGGCATAAATATCCAGTATGGGAAAGAGGAAGTTGTTTTTCATCAAAAGGGAGGGAAAGAGTAGAGGAAGATTGGCAAACCAGCAAGAATGAATTGGGGTAAAAAGTTATTTGTTTTAACATCCATTATTGATTTCATACACAAATATAAGCAAATTACAACAAACTGATGGAAAACATGAGTTGTGTGTTCTAGTAGCATGCATGGCAACCTTTATTACCCACATATGGGAAGCATTCATTTAAACTTCAGTTTTGCAAACACACACCACCCCAATCCCCTAAACTTTTTATTCTAGTCCTGAATTGGCAGCATGCTTGGTTTATTAAATTGTTTACGTTAGGTCTAGTTTTTTCCTGGACATGATTAAGAAAACAGGTGATGCAATAATCTATTTATCAATCGCTGGACAGATTAAAAACTCAGTCCGCGAGGAATGACCACTTATCTTGAGATGGTTGTTGTGCTCATAAACATGGAGAGATAGAAGGACATAAAAAAAATAATAACTTAAGTTGATAAAAGGAAAAGTGCCATTCTTGAATATTAGTGCTATGCATACAACAATTTAGAGAATGTTAAAGACGTTTTAATAAAGCATGTTTCTTTATCTTTTATACCTGTACAGCGACCCTTTGTAAATTCTGTACATCATGTACAGTTGTACACTGTTCATTTTAAGCACTTGATGAAAAGTCTCACCCTTAATATAACAAAAGGGAAGCAAACTTACTAAAGATCAGATTATAGATTAATTTCTCCTCAGAAGACTGGAATTTATGTTAAAAAGTAAAAGATAGCACTGACATCTATGAGCATTAAGATAACTAATTTTATACTTGTTTTATTTAATCATGTAAACAGTAGTCATTCCACATAAATTAGGGGAAAAATCAAAAAGCTTACATTGGAATTGAAAAAAGAAAAAGATCTTGACAGACCAATAGTAAATGCAAGATACAAATTTTGTACAGGCCATAATTTAAACAAGAAAAAGAAAGGACTGCAGACTTACCAGAGCCAGAGCATACTGTATAATGTAATTATGAACAGCTGCACCTTCTGGCTGAAAAGACAAAATTATGGGCTATTTATTCAAATGTAATAATATCAACAAGAATGTCCACATATAGTGGCCTTATCTTATAAGGTGCAACTTCACTCTATAAAATAATCCCCTTCCTCTTTTGCGCTGAAAGATAAAATTGGATACACTAACAAAAAAACACTGTTGTTGTCTTTCTGTGATTTGAAAACACTAAAAGGACCTTACTTTATAGAGTGAGGTGCAACCTTACTAGAGAATTTCTATATACAAATCCATGTGCAAGGAAGAAACACAATCCAAAATGAATAATTGTTTTACAGCAGATATTTGTATTCATGATTATGGAAGAAATTATCATTCAAGAAGATTTAAAATGTTACCTGGCAACCAACAAGACGATGCAGCAGCTGCTGCAAAGCAGGCAACTGCTCCAACAGTTCTTCACTGTCCAAATCCCTGGTTCTGCTGTAACCCTGCTCATTGAAAAGAAGACAGTGAAAATGCTTGAATACACAAAGATCAAAACCAACTACGCCTAAATACGTCAGCACAACAAAAAAAAATTCCAAGGAAAGAAATATTTTGGCGTCTTATATGCAACTGATACTTTCTTATCATGACAGTCGGTTTGATTACAGAAATTACAGAGAGATTGAGTATAACAGGGAAAGACAATGGAGGAAATAAGTGCGAGATAGTTCTTGGTTAAAAACTGACAATGGTTGTCCTATTTAGTAGAGCTATAGTGTATACAAATGGACAATAAATTGTGATGGTTCTAGTTAAGAAGCACATTATTACCATTCTAGAAAATGATAATATTGCCCTTCAAATATCAAATTAATCATGTTTACAGTAACCACAAAACTGTTGTAGTTCTCGAATTTGCCACACTTAACAAGGGAAATGGGATTATAGGAGTCTTTTAGCCAAGATATAGTCTCCAATTTTCAAGTGATGTTAAAAGTTTGTGCAAGGTTCCAAGTAACAGTGATGAGATTCTGATAAATAATACTAACATGGTCCTTCAAATATATGAACAAACAATGCCTACTCTGTAATCACAAAACGACAAGGCTGTTGGATTTACCATGTTGTACTTGGGATTTTGGCTTAGATTAGGAGTCTCTTGGTGGTATTTTCCCTATTTCTGAATAAATAGCCATTTTAGAAACAATTTTTCACCTAATGCCAAAATAATTGCTATCCAGCGTAGGACAAGTTTCAAATGTTGTAACAGAACTTATGCAAATTGATATTAAAAGTGTTTAAGTGCTAAATTAGAAACTGTACTCTTAAAAGAGTATTCCTCTTATGGATGTAGAAGAGCGGATCACCAAAAACAGATAATAAATATATTGAATCAATATTTGAACAGTTTCACCAAAATCAAATTCTTATTTTCATTCCAGCACTCCCTCTTTTGTTCTTTCTCAGGCACATGTAATTGCAATTAACTTTTATTTCCTTGTACCTATTTTAACAGAGATGGGGTAACCATAAATTTGGGAATGTACCTTATCCTCCCCTTGGACAGGTCTAGGAAGACGCTCAGATTCAATGTCATACTTTAAAATCCTGAAACATTCGAGTCGCTCCTCCAAAAACAGTGCATATGTACGCACCCATGCTGAGCAATCCCAGGCTAAATGAAAAATAGAAATTAATGTTAAAAAGAAAGAATTTTCATATTTATGAATAAATAAGCACCACACACACAACTTTGTTTGAGCCTACAGTAACTACAGGCACAGCAATCAAATTATAGTAACGAGGATAAGAAAAGGTTAAAAAATAGATGAGGGCATCTAAATTCACCAATTGGGCTTGAATCATCCTTAAAATTAGAAAGTTCAAGAATACGTCCTCTCTGTTGGAAATTCAGAAGTTCTTCTCTAAAAGTAGGATCACCTTCCCTCAACGTTCTATGAATAACTATCAGTGTTTTTAAAGCAACCTGTTGAACCACAAGCAAGAGTGTATTATAAGCATGTTTATCTGCATTAAAGGAAAATATATTCGCTGGCAATAACTAAAGCATCAATTCAACGTATATACCACTTTACATATAACAAACTTATGATATAATGTTCATTAGGAAAAAGAAAAATAAAAAAATGGAGTACAAGATCAGAAAAGCATCAAAAGGCCAACGAACACTCAGCCACTTCTGGTTTTTTCCACATTGCCAATAAGAAAGCCTAAAACAAAACCTGACCCTTTTGTAAAAAAATATTTGAGCAGCAAACCCCAGTGCTGCTGCCAGTAAAAAAAAAGTAGAAAAGTAAAACTGTAAAAGTAACACTTCAGTTGTCAACTTCTAAATAAACCATCCCTCCTACCACCAGTCCACCACCCAACCACAAACACAACAGGAAGAACAGGCTGTAATAAATATGAACAATACAGATACAGTCAAACTAGATCCAACCAGTGACCAAGTAACGCAGGATCGGGAGAAACCAGTTTAGTTTGCTTACAAATAAATTGAATCATCATTTATATGGGTATCTTTTTCCTTTAGAAGCAAAAAGTGAAAAAGAAAATCATCATCACTTGAACAGGAATCTTAGTTCAGATTCAGAGTACACAGAAAAACTGAACACCAACCAAAACAAAACCCTTTGGAGAGACATTGACTCAGCCACTGGAAAAGTTCATTAAGAATGCCAACTACAGACCCAGGGCCGACTTGCACCTTATCTAGAATCACGGCGGGTAAATGTGAAGAGGAAGAGTCAATCTGACAGTCGATATTTCACCTTCGGACAACAGGCATACTTTATGCATTTCCTATTCAAAGCTAATCCTTGCCATAATTATTTGTTGCTTCTAACAAATAGCTGATGTAAAGTCCAATCATGTGTGAGAAACCAGGATCTGATACAGATATTATTAATAGGTTTCTAAATTCTAATTATGAAACTTTGCAAATATTATAGATTATTTTCCTTGTGTGAGAGGAAAGATTATGATTCAATGACTTCACAAAATGGATTATTTAGGTATTAAGTCTTTCATCACCCATCGGTCACTTAGAAACAAACGGAAAGAAAGAAAACACATACAAAGATATAAAAAAAATATATATGGGAGATGTTTGAATATTTTCATTTGATAACCCAAAAATCCCCCACCCACGTTGTGAATTTGAATTCCAAAATGGAGGCACTCGCCAAACCCCACAATCCACAATGTATGGAAAATAGGAAACTTGTGGCATTTCTCAGGAATCGAACTTCACATAAACACTTAACGCAACAATGCTCAAAACATATACTCACGTGCAATAAGAAATAAAATACTACAATCATGACCTTCGCTAACATTATTATGATGCACAAATCTTTCGAGTAAGAATTATTTTCAGAGCCTCATATTATGTTGAATTGGACACTAGCTTGTATAAATATTGCATTTACATTTGCAATAAGCAGATTCAAGTTTAGATAGCAATTTCAATCACTACAAACATTCATGATAGATCTACATACACAAAATAACAACATTGCAACAAGGATTGAACAAGAAAGAACAACTATATACTAAAACTAAAAAAATGCTAAAATTTAACACAATATCATCAAATGATAAATGTTATAACATACCGTCCAATTATGCGTTTTTGCCAATCGACGGGCAAGGGCATGAATGCAATACGCAACATCAGCCCGAGGCCGAATTGCTGATGTGGCAACCAAGATTTCTGCAACAAATTTCCATTTTTTTATTATTACAAAAACAAAATTAAATCGGATCTATAAATAATTTCTTTCTTTTAAAAAAAATACTCACTTCTGAGGTGTCTCTCTTTGGGCGGACACTCGACGTGGTTAGTAGCTTTGACTATGGCCACATCCATGTCCTAATTATAGGAAAATCAAATCAAATCAGAAACAAAAAGAAAAACGAAACCGAATCGAATCTAAGAGGGAGCGAAAACGGTACCGCATAGTCACTGTTGACGTGAGCGAGACCGACTTTGGTGGTGTCTTTGAGAGCGCCATAAGCTTTCCTCCACGTCTGTAGCGTTCCCATTATGTAAGGCGATTCTTCTTCTTCTTCTTCGTCTTCTCCGCTCAGATCGGCGTCTCTGTTGGATTTTGATGTAGTGGTTACGTGGAGATGAGGCCTTGTTTTTCTCTCTCTTTGGTTGGATTCTCTGCCTGTGATTTCGAAGACTGCAGAAACACAGAGAGAGAGAGAGAGAGAGAGAGAGAGAGAGGAATTGATCAAGCAGCCTGCAAAAAATGGTAACTTTAATTCTTTTATTTTATTTTATTTTTATTTTTTTAATATTATTTGTGACTTGGCTGCCCCTCTCGGTATGCGCCATCGTCTCGTTGTTATTTTCAGTCATTTATCGGCTTGAACACATTTACCCCTGCTTTTACGGATTTAAGTGTCCATTTATAAATTATATATATATATATATATATATATATATTCGGATATTTAAAAAATGAACTAATTACACCAACCTTCCCTGAGGTTTGCTCTATTTCACACAAAAACAATTTTATCGTTAATTGACACCCACCTCCCCTGCCGTCAGTCAACGGCCGTCAGACTTAACCTTTAACCTTATCATGAGGGGTAATCTTGTCTTTTGACTTAAAATTCAGATATTAAATATTTCAAATAAAAAAAGAAAACAAAACAAATTTAATTTAAAATTAAAATATATAAAAAAACTAATTAAAAAGAATAATAATAATAATCTCTCTCTCTCTCATCACCGTTCATCATCACCAAACCCCATCAAAAAAATTTATCTCTCTCTCACTCCATCATCAACATCAAACCTCCCAACACCCAAGCGACGACGGCGACCGGAAGCAGCAGCGACGACGACGACCACCTGAAGCAACGACGAAGACGGCGATGTCGACCGGAAGCGCGAAGATGGTGAGCCCCAGGAAGAGCCATGCTGCTAACAAGCTTAAGAACTCCATCGACGATACAGCAACACTCCATCGGAGTAGATCTGCTCCATCGACGACGGCGTCGGATCTTCAACTTTGTATTAATTTTTGACTTTTGTTTAATGAAGGGTTGTTAGATTGTTTATTTTTTTGTGATAAGATTCTATATGAAATTTGTTTTTGAAAGAAAAAAATCTGGAAATTTTGAGATTGAATGATGATGACGATGGTGGAGAGATGAGGTTGATGATGGCGGTGGACAGCTAAGGATGATGATAATCTAGAGAAAAAAAATTTTCCTTTTTTTGTGATAAATCTTAAAATTTCCAGATTTGTTTCGAATTTCATTTTTTTTAAAATTTATTTTTCTTGTTATTTAGTCTCCACCGACTGTTAAGGGTTGTTTGGGTTGTTTGGGTTGTTTGGGTTTTTGACAATTCAATAAATATTGTGTTGGGTTTCAGTTTATGGGAATGGAAGATTGGAAGGTTGAAGGTTGATGATGATAATGATGATGGAATTGGAAGGTGTATGATGATAATGATGATGGAATTGGAAGGTGTATGATGATAATGATGATGGAATTAGAAGGTTGATGATAATGATTTTTGATTTTATTTTAAAATTTATTTTTTAAAATTAAATAAGAATTTCAGGGGTATTTTGGTATTTTAATAGTGGATCTGATGGATCTCCACCGTCCATCTCATGAGATGGAGAGATGGACGGTCTGGATCTCCGCCAAATCTATTTTTTAAATTTAATTCATTTAATAATAATATTTATTTAATATTTTATTTTCTTAATAATTTATTAATTTTTTTTCTTTTTTCAGTTTATTTTTAATTGTTTTGATTAAAAATCTGAAATGGTGTGTACAGTATAAAATAAGTTGAAAGACAAGATTACCCCTCTTGATAAGGTCAAAGGTTAAGTCTGACGGTCGTTGACTGACGGCAAGGGAGGTGGGTGTCAATTAACGATAAGATTGTTTTTCTGTGAAATAGAGCAAACCTCAGGGGGGTTGGTGTAATTAGTTCTTAAAAAATAATTAAAAGAGTGGTGCTATTGGCACACCCCCTACTGATCTATTCATGCCCCACTTTTTTAATTATATAATATTTTTTTCCTTTATCAAAATTAATTAAAAAGACATATAATTTAGGAAAGAAATCTTCTACAAAGTAAATCTATTAAAATCTTACATTCATGTTCAAAAAAAAAACCCAACAATCTGTTTCTTCAAAAAAAAAATTAACCTTTAAACCCTAAAATCTACTTCTTACATACATATAAGATATTATGGAAGAGTTTGAGAACGATATCAAGGATATAGAAGAACTGTCTAAGAACGATATCAAACATCTTGAAGAATTGTCTGAGAACGACATAAAATAAGAATTGTCTGACAATGATAGTAAGCATCTGGAAACAATTCATTCTCTGAAAATAAGTTTGAAGTTTGAAGTTTATTTTTTCTTTAGAATGATATCAAGTTGTCGTTGTGTTGAAGTACCCTGTTATTTTTTATTTTTTCGTTTCCATCATGAAATAAGAAGATAAAAAAACTAAAAAAAAAAAGAAACAAGAAGAAAAAATAAATAAATCAATCAATGGAGGTGAGAGAGATGTATACGGATACAGATATCAGAGATAGAGAGATCATATATGATATGTATTAAATTTGAAAAATAAGTGAAATGGGTAGTTTTGGAAATAAACCAAAAAATTTAATAAAAACATTTAATTTTATTTAATTAAATCAAAATTGTAAAAACTGTGGCATGAATAGATCAGTAGGGGGTGTGTCAATAGAACCACTCTAATTAAAATCCAAAAGATTTTATATGTTAATTTCTTAAATTGATATATCCATCCTATTAAAAATGTTTTTTTTAATAAAAATAATTTGACACCAATTGGGTCAAGGGACCAATGGGACTTACGAGATCAACTGCTAAAAAAAATGATATGAAATGTGACTCCCATCGTAGAGGAAGAATATCTTGGATCACCCCACCTTTGTGATTTAGAGTGTGTTTGGTATGGCTTTTCAAGTAGAGTTTCTAGAGCAGATCTTTTTGTACATGAATTTCTAATGAGTAAAGTTTTTAACAAAAAAGACTTTTGGTTGTGTAAATGACAAAAAAGGTGTTCACAATGTATTTTTTAAATGGCTTTTGGTTGTGTAAATCACAAAAATGGTGCTGACAATGTAATTATAATGAAAGAGTTGTGTGGGCATTTGAGACAATTCATATGTTTTTAAAAAGCTCAAAAAAAGCTTTTTGGAAAAGCCCAAATTTTGAGCTTCTCCAAATAGACATAAAATGACTTTTATAAAGAGTAATTGAGACAATTCATACATTAAAAAAGTTGCTTTGAGTTTTACCAAACAATTAAAAAAAACTTCAAAATAGCTTATAGCATTAAAAAAAAACACTTTTGATCCTTACAAAAGTCATACCAAACACACACTTAATGGACAAATGTTAAACTCAAACATGTATCATAAAAGTGTGAAGAGGGGAAATATGCAACTACTTTATTGAAAGTGTACGCTCTCAAATTGATTTTGAGTCTAAGAGCATATCCAACAGTCTCCCTTAGAGATCCTCTTAGATAAGGGTGAATGTTGTTGTTGTTAAGATTATGCTCAATAGGAAGAGTGTAATAATGTATTTAACAATCTTTTCATATTAATAAAGTGATTTATGGTTTAACAAATCTTATAGCATTTATAGTTTAATTATTATAATTGTCAAAAGTAAATAATCATAAGGTCAAAAGACTATGAGAGATGAAGAATTGTTCGTACATCTGAAATTGTATGAGGTAGACACAATTCTTTGTTAGTCTTGAACAATATTCACAACTTAAGATAAATGTTGGGCTCATTTACCTTGTTAAAATTGTAGATTCTTTTACAAGCATTTGAGTGGGATCAAATGTGTTATGATGAGTCTAAAATTATCAAAGTGTAGTGTCTTTAGGCAAAAGAATCTAGTGCACTAGGTGCATTGAATAGGATCACAGTGTAATACTTTATCCAGAACTGTCAGTGGATAAAAGTTTTCACTTGAGGACAATCGGATAGTCTATCTCAATCCTGAGATAAATGATGGACTTATGGTTACAAGAGTTATCATTTAAGCTATTAATGAGTACGATTATATAACATAGTCTATCCTCGATAGTTTGGTGGTATTCATTTGTTAATCGAAAGAGGACTTCATTTATAGATATGGACAACCTGTCTCCATTTATTAAATGTGAGTAGAATATAATCGTATGAATATTTTGAGGTATTGGATATTAAATCTTAACGTTAAGTTTTCGATAATGTCTATTAAAATATGGCTTATGGACAAGTCAAAATACTCAAGTTCAAAATGTGGTCATATGAGTAAATATGGTAACTAGGAGAGCTATGGGCGATCTATGAGCTCTTGGAGATTACTGATATTTTTCACAAGGATATATTATCTCCAATAAGATTGTCTAGGGTACAAATGAGAAATATTGACTTATTCTATCTTTATTTAAGAGTTCAATTTTAGCTCTTTAGTGGAATGAGCTAAAATTAATAGTTCGAACCTAAGTGAATCATTTGTTGCTTATGATTAGGATATGTCTATTGAAGCTTAAATTTAGATAGTCCGCCAAGATCCCCAATCTGCACGAACTTGAATGGATCATTTGATATATTCTATCAGACCAATTTCAGGGTCCATCTAGAATTGATTTTGGATTTCGGAATCCAAACGTTTTGGAGAGGTGCGGTCATGTGTGATCAAGACACATGGTAACTCTTCAAATGCCTAGGATGGGCGACCAAGGATGTGGAAATCCTTGGGCGGCCCTAATGGGATGCAATTAGCATTCCATTAATACATTAAGAATATAATTTGCACATTTTAATCAAATTGACTGTTAAATTTTATTAATGTATTAATTTAAGGTATGTGAACTTGTTTCTTTTGTAGTAAGAATGAGTTTAGTTCACATGTGGACTTTTTTATTAAAGTCCAATGGATTTAATAAAATGGAAAAATAATATATTGCACATGTTTTATACTTAGGCGGCAAGGCTTAGAATTTAAGCCTAGTATATTGTGTTATATTATTATTTAATTAAATAGAAATTAATTAATTAATTAATTATTTTATTATTTTATTAAAAGTTCAAAATCTTTTTCTAACTAGCAGTAGGACTCTTAGTGCCATACTATTGTTAGTAGTATGATAAGTATCAAATATCTTATTTGATAGGTAGATAAATAAAAAAGTTTTATTTATTTAGTCAAATTAAGAAGTATTTGATATCTATCAAAACTATAATTGACAAGTAGTCAAATTATGAAGTTTTGATTAAGTCACAATTTAATTTATATTCAATAATTTATTATTGGATAATACTCTAATGAGTTGGAATAAGATTGAATTCTAAAGGTTGATAGGAGTTTAGGTGAAACACAATTCCTCCTTGTGAGAGGATTCAGCCACAAGACATGAATCCTCCTTGTGTGAGGATTCAGCCACCACCTATAAATATCTATCAAGAGAATTCGGTCAGAGGTGTGTTTTTTAAGGGAAGTTTTTTTTTTAGAGAAAGAATTTTTATTATTTTACTTTTGAATAATAAAAAAAACAACATCCAACTCATAGAATTTGCCCAAGAGGAAAATAAAGAAAGAGCGTTTTGGATTTCAATAGTGCACTAGTAGCTATTATATCAAAAAGGTGTTGTGCACAACATCGAATTAGGGTTCACAAGAGTTTTTGATTAAAAAGATTGAGAGTTCACAAGTGGCCAAATGTTTTTTGTTTTTCTCTAAAAAGGTTATTGTGACTAACAAAAGAAAAAGGCTTTTGTTTTCCATCCTCAGGTATACAATTCAAAGAAATGGAGCTCACACTCCTAGGTGATTCACGTTCGTGATTGGATTGAAAGATCTTGCTGATTCAATTCGGCGCAATATCAATCGTCACGTGAAAAATATACGATACTTTTAATTATATGTTAATTAATCAAGGGTTAAGATTCTTTCTTTTAGAATGAAAATTTTTAAAATATATCAATCAAATTTTTCCCTTCCGCCACGTGTTTTTCCTTATAGTTGTAAGGGACCATTAAAAAAGTATGTGTTCCAACAATACTCCCTTAAATGGCTCCCTTAATAATTTTTTATTATTATCTAGATGTTTTACTTTATAATTATTTTTTTAAAACAAATTACTCATTGGATAATAAAAAAACTGTTGGGATTTAAAAGTTAAATATTTAATGGTTTTCAAAAAGTAAAATAAATTTAAATATATTGAGCCCACTTAAGAGGGCTGAAGCCACCCCTTAGGACCAGTTTGGTATTGCTTTTGAAAAGCTAAAATCAGATGGCCTATTGCACAACTATTTTTTAGGTTGAATAAATAATTATGACAAGAAAAAAAATTTAGGGTTTCAGAGCGGCACTGTTCAAGTCCTGTAGCGACACTGTTCACAGGTGATGTGCGGCACTGTTTACGGTACTATAGCGACTGTTCACAGAGGGGAGGATTGTTCACGGCACTGTAGCAGACTGTTCACGGAGGGGAGGGACTATTCACGGCACTGTAGCGGCTGTTCACGGGGCTATGCGGACACTATTCATAGGGTGACGTGGCCGCACTGTTCATGGTACTGTAGTGGCACTGTTCATAAAAAAAATTGGCTCTTCTAGGCTTAGAGTTTTGCATGTGCATGACAGTTAGGGTTTAGGTTTTTCGGTTGTGGTTTTAAATGGTTTCTAACTCCATGGATCGGATGAGTATGGAGGCTTCTTTGTATGTTACTTCTCGGCAGGGTCAAGTGTTGTTCCTTTAAGGCCACATGTCTTTTTGCAACCCCATGGTGGCGAGGTGATTAATGGATGGGTTGATCTGCTGTTGGGAAGTTCCTCGTTGTCCGTTAGGGGTTCTTTGCCTTGATGTGAGGCTGTTGTTGGCGTGGTGGATCCGCTTGTGGATGGTTCCTTGCCTATGTCATCTATTAGGGGCTCTTCTTTTACGGATCTTTTTGAGGCTGCCCCGATTCAGGTGGATAATGTTTCTGGTCCTTCGATTCTTTCGAAAAAGGGTGGTTATGTGGTTGTTCGGATGGATCCCTCTGCTTATAAGTCTAGAATGGAGGTTTGTAAGTTTTCTCTCATTGGTCGGGTTGTCTTTTCTAGTGGTGAGAAACCTTGGAAGTATGTTGATCTTAAAGTCAAGTTGTAGTCTGTTTGGAAGCTGAATTTTGTTTGGAGGCTGATTTCTTTAGGTAAGGGATACTTTCAGATTATTTTGAATTCAGATGCTAACAAGAATATGGTTTGGAGTTTGGGGCCTCTTAATCTCAAATCAGGTGTTTTACGGCTTCAGCATTGGATTCCAGATTTTAATCCAGCATTACAAAAGTCTTCAAATGCTCAGGTTTGGGTCTGTTTTTATAATCTGTCATGGGAATACTGGCATCCGAAGATTATTTCTGATTTAGCTAGAGGGATCAGAGTGCCTTTACAGCTGGACAGGGCTACTATGGAGGGTGATTTTGAACATTTTGCCCATGTTCTAGTTGATATTGATGTGTCTACTGTGCCTCCGTCTTCTTTGCTTCTTGAGATGGATGATTCTCATAGTTCTTTCATTTTAGTGGAATATGAGAATCTCCCGGCTTTCTATTCTACTTGTTCCTCCATTGGTCATTTTCCCAATGCTTATCGTTGGAACAAGTCTAGCAAAGAGATTCCGGTTAGTTCTAGTAAGCCGATTAGGATAGAGATGGTCTGGCCATGATTGTTGCTGATGAGGGGTTTCAGGTTCACCGAAACCGTGCTCCTAAAATGGTTTTTCATCCTATTTCTGGTCCTCGGGCGGAAGTTCTGGTTTCTAATGTCTTTGCCACTATTCAGCAGGATTTAGGGTCTCTGGATTCAGATGTGGTTCATTTTTCGGCAGGTTCAGATACAGTTTTGAGTATGGTTTCTTCTACTAGTCTAGTTGCTTCGCCAGGTTTCACTTCTTTGATGGTTCCTACTACTTTGGTGGTGACTGCTCAGGTTTGTTAGCCCCAGCAATGGGGGTGAGCGATGATTCTTTTATCGATGTTTTGGTAGCTTCTCCAGATCCGGTTGTTTCAGCTATTTTCTCTTATTCTGTTTCTTTGACAGCTTCACATAAGCTGCAGTCTGGGAGTGTTAACGCAATCCCGATAGTTTATAGGTCCTCAACAGTAGTCTCAGTTTCTAATATCTTGGTGGTTCATGACTCTTCTGTGGATATTGGATCTGATTTGAGTGTGGATTTGTCTGCAGGTCAGGCTTCTTCCTTTTCGGGATCCGGGTGATATTAGAGTCCTATACTACTTTGGGAATGGTTTTTGATGTTTACTCCATGGTTCCGAACCAGACTGTTCCAGTCATAGATTCATTGGTTCAGACGGTTCCTACTATTGTGGGATCTTTCTCTCTTCAGCATCCGCCGTTTCCGTATGTTGCTCACGGGGTTAGGAATGTCTATTCTGGATCTTCTCAGATTTCCTCTTCAGTTGCAGGCTCTACCCAGAGTTCCAGACTTCTGACCTCTAACTCTCAAGCTGAGCTCCGTCTAATTACTGGTTCTTCATTGGCTTCTCAAACTAAGGCGGAAAGATTAGATGCTAGCAATATTTCTCCAAGGATGACGATGATTACGCGTAGGCTGACGAAGCTAAAGTCCAAGATACAGACTTCTTCTGGCGTTTCTGATGATTAGTGTCCTTTACTGGAATTGTCATGGTATTGGAAATGGGTCTTCGAGGTGTGTTCTCAGAGATTTGTGTCTTTTACACCGACCTTCTTTAGTTTGTATTGCTGAGCCTATGGTAGTTTTTACTTCCATCTCTTCTGGTTTTTGGTCTTATCTCGGTCTTCATTTAGTGGGTTTGATTTATAAGGTGGTCTTTTACCGAATATTTGGGTATTTGCTTGTGACTCTTTTCCTGATGCTCAGATAGTCCGTTTTCATGAGCAGCAGCTTACGGTTTTGCTCAGAGTTAATTCTCGGTTGCATTTTTACACTTTCGTTTATGTGAGCACATCGGCGGTTGTCCGAAGATCGGTTTGGCAGTCTTTTCAGGACTTGGTCAGTTTGGTTTCTTCCTCTAGATTGGTTGTGGGTGATTTCAACGCTGTTTTGGGAGCTCATGAGTGTTTAGGCCTTCGTTCTCCATCTCATAGTTCCAGTGAGGATTTCAGGTCTGTTATTGAGGATTGTGATTTGATTGGTGTTCGCTCCCAAGGTGCTCGTTTCACTTGGGCTAGGGGTCGTTATCCCCGTACTAGAGTTGAGAGGAGGTTAGATAGAGCTTTAGTTTCTGAGGGTTGTATTTCCTGTTAGAGGGACATTTCTTGTATGGCTCTCCCTCTTAGATTTTCGGATCATTGTCCATTAGTGATTCGGCTGTCAGATATTGAGAACGTTAGTCCTAGACCTTTCCGGTTCCAAAGCATGTGGTTGGATCACCCAGATTTTATGGCTTTAATTCGTTGTATTTGGAGTTCCTCTTTTGTGGGTAAACCTCCTCAGGTGGTTATCAACAAGCTGAAGAGGTTGAAGAATGCTCTCAAGACTTGCAATTGGGAGGTTTTCGGGGATCTTAACTCGAACATTACTGGGAAATCGGCTGTGCTTCGGGGATCTTAACTTGAACTTCAGTCTATTCAGCTTCAGATGTCTAATCTGGGTTTTTCAGAGGAGCTTTTCTTCGCTGAGTCTCGTGTTCATCATGAGCTTGACGTGTTGTTACGCAGACATGAGTGCTTTTATCGTGATTGGTCAAGGGTGAAAGTGGCTAAAAGATGGTGACCATAATTCCTCATTCTTTCATGCCTCTGTCAGACATACGCAGTACATGAAAGCTTTGTCTTCTCTCTCGATTAATAGGGTGCTTACTAATAACCTTTTGATTATCATGGATCATATCATCGAGTTTTATTCGAATCTCTTTTCTTCGGATACTTTTCAGGTTGAGACAGAGTTTTCGATGGTAGAGGATGTGATTCCTTCTTTGGTGACTGATGTCGAAAATGATTTTCTGATTAGCATTCCTTCGACGGACGATATCCATGATGCGGTTTTTGCTATGGATGCAGCCTCTGCCCCTGGGCCGGGCAGTTTTTCTAGAGGTTTCTATCAGCATTGCTGAGAGGTGGTGGGTAGTGACATGGTTCTTGCAGTTCAGAGCTTTTTTTCTTATAGGGGTTATTTTTCCGGGTTTGAACTCTAGTTTCATTTTTCTTCTTCTGAAGCTGAAGGATTCGATTTCGATAGACCAGTTTCGTCCGACTGTGCTTAGTAACTTCTTATTCAAAATCTCTTCCAAAATTGTGGCGGATCGGTTAGCTCAGATTGCAGCTAGGATTGTCTCTCCTCATCAATTTGGGTTCATCCGAGACCGTCACATTGAGGACTGTATCGCTTTAGCTTCTGACTGTGTGAATGTGATGCATAAGAAGTGTTATAGAGGCAATTTGGCCATGAAGATAGATATCCGTAAAGCTTTCGATACTCTAGATTGGTCTTTTCTTCGTAGAGTTCTTCAAGCTTTTGGGTTTTCACCAATTTTTATGAATTGGATTGACAGCATCCTAGGATCTTCGAGGCTTTTGGTGTTGATCAATGGATCCCCTGAGGGTTATTTTCATTGTTCTAGAGGGGTTTGTCAGGGTGATCATCTTTCCCCTATCTTGTTTGGTATTGCAGAGGATTTCCTTAGTAGACTTCTGTCTCGGATGGTGGATTTCTCTCAGCTATTGCCTATTTCTTCTCCGAGGGGATTTTCTGCTCCTACTCATTTGCTTTATGCAGATGATGTTCTGATTTTTTACAGAGGCACTGTTCGGAATCTGAAGAATATCTATTTTGGATCTTTTGTTTCCCCATCCGGATTGGTAGATTGCAATCCTTAGTTGGCATGCAAATTGGTCAGTTGTCTTTCTCTTACTTGGGAGTCCCGTTATTTTGAGGAAAGCCCAAGAAGTCCGTGTTACAGCCTATCGCGGATAAAATCATGTCGAAGTTTGCTAAGTGGAAGGGGAAAGCCCTTTCTTTGGCCGGTCGCGCTACTCTGATCAAGTTGGTCATTACTGGCTCCTTTGTGCATTCTTTCATGATCTACAAATGGCCTTCTTCTTTGCTGCGATTGGTTAATCGCAAGTTGATAAATTTTTTATGGACGGGTTCTTGTGAGGAGACTAAACTGATTCTGGTTGCTTGGGATCGTTATTGTAAGCCTTACTCTCAAAGTGGTCTTGGTTTGAAGGATCTTGGGTTACTGAATGATTCTCTTTTAAAGAAGCTCACCTGGAAGTTTATGACCTCTCAGAGTCTTGCTTTTTAGTTTCTGAGGGAGCGGTATCTCACGCAGCTTCGGAATTCTCATAGGGGTACGTCACTTCGTCGATTTGGCCTTCTTTTCGCTCTCATTATTTAGATCTTCTTAAAGAGGGCATTTGGCTCATTGGTATGAATTCTCAGCGAGATTTTTGACGCGACAATTGGTTGGGGGTTCCCATTCTTGAGCTTTTGGGGATTCCTGTTTACTTGGCCAGCCTTCTCAGGGCAAGAGTTTTTGATTTTATCCATGACGGTAGGTGGGTTCTTGACGATAGTTTTCATGCCCGTTTTCCAGATCTCTATTTTCGGATCGATAAGATTGTTATCTCTCTAGTTGCAGATTCTTTGGTGTGGGCTCATTCTCGAGATGGGCAGGTTTCTTGCAAGTCGGCTTATTCCTGTATGATTCAGGATTCTCCGCAAGGTCTCCTAGTGGAGGCAGGTCTCCTAGTGGAGGGATGTCTGGTGCCATTTTATCCCTCCTTCTCTGTCAGCATTGACATGGCGTCTTTTGTTGAATCGACTTCCCACAAATGATAGTTTGAGTAGGGTTGGGTTTCACTTAGCTTCCCGGTGCAGTGTTTGTGGGGTTAGCAGTGAGTCATCTGATCATCTTTTCCTTTGGTGCCCCATAGCGGCTGCTCTTTGGGAGGCGGTTTTTTCAGCTTTTCAGCGGCTTATTTCTGTTGATTCATGGAGTTCGTTCTTCTCCCATGCCATGTCAATTTCGTTTAGTGATCAGGTGCGAGTTTTATGGAACTTCTTGCAGCTTTGACAACCATTGATTTGGCTTGGTAGAATAGGTGGCATCGGATCTGGCTTGAGAGTGATTCTTCTTATGTGGTTCATCTGCTCGCCTCTCGCTCCGAGCAAGTTCCTTGGCGGATTCGACAGGCTTGGCAACGCTGTATCTATCAGATATCAAAAATGGAGTTTCATGTTTCTCATATCTTTAGGGAGGGGAATCAGGTTGCTGAAGCTCTTTCTAAGCATGCTTTGGGGTTGGCGGTTGATTTGTGGTGGACAAACACCCCGTCTTTCTGCTCTTTGTTGGTTGGCAATAATTGCATGGGTCGGGAGTCTTTTCGTTTTTCTTGATGTTTTCTGTTTCTGTTTTTGTTTTTTATGACCTGTATGCCAATGTTTTTGTTGGGATTGTTTCCCTTGGTTTTTATGCTTTTCTGGTTTTTGTTACTTTTCATTTTTATTTTTATAATTTGGATGGATACTGCCTAGGGTTTTTTCAGCATATGATTGGTTGTGATGCTTTTTCTCTCTAGGTCAGTCCAATTTTATCAAAAGAACAAATTTTGAAAAGTTAAAATCAAATTATTTTATAATTTTGACATAAAATGTTGTTTGGTAAAACTTCCAAAAATGATTAATTGATAATCTGACAAGTTTTGACAATGATTTTGAGAAATAGGTGGGGGGTTACTTTTTGAAAGTGATTATGAAATAATCTATATCAGCATTTAATGCATCTTTTAAAATATCATTATTATCCTTATGAAATCAAGCTAAAATCATTTATATACCTTATTTGTTTTCAAAATTAAATTTAAATAGTGGGTCTCTCATGAAGGATCACTTATTTTAATTTTTGTAAGGACCTTGATGAAAATACATCAATTTTAATGAATTTTGATCTGAATGTTTTTATAGATTATGAGTTCATTGAAAATCTACATGTGAACAAAATTTGATAATTTTTCGAATAGTAGAACTATTTTTCTTGAATTGTCTTATATGCCACCTATTTTCTAATGCTTTCACATTTAACAAAATTTGGATAAATAGTTCTAGTGTTCAGAAAATTCTCAAATTTTGTTCATAAATAGATTTCATTGAACTCATCATCTACAAAAAATTCAGATTAAAGTTCATTAAAATCGATGTGTTTTCATCATGGTCCTTACCGAAATTAAAATAAGAGATCCCTCATAACAGACTCACCGTCAATTTAAATATTAATTTGATTTATAAAATCTTTTAAAAATATTTTAATTGTTCTTATGGAATTTTTTTTATTTAAATATTCTACTTAAATATTGATTTAATATATATAATTAATTAAAAAAATGAAATATAGGCATAAAATCATGTGTATTTTAGTCATTGAAACCAATATCAGTATTTTACAATAAAATGACCAAACATATATATACTGTTTTTGAGCTATACCGTAGTTTTAAAAATACAATTAACCAAACATCTGCTGATTAACTTCACAGCTGATTATTCTTTTAGCACATCTAACAGTGATTATTATAAAAGTTATAGTAATACCAAACTGGCTTTTAATTAAGAGAGTGATCTTTACCAAAACACATTTAAAGGAGTTTTTAAGGGATCTGTTGGAGCTGTAAAAATACAGTTTCCCCCTTAATTAAGGTAGAGATGCTCTAAAGGGTCCAATGGGATTTACGAAATCAACTACTACTACAAAAAAAAGTTTTAGATTTAACATTAAACTTAGAAATGAAGCACAAATATTTTTATTTTTCTTAATTATGGTTTGTTCCATAAATTTACTAAAATATTTAGGAAATTTAGCACAAATATCACCTTTTGGAGCTTAAATTGCATAATTACCCCCAAGTAGGTTAAAAGTTGCAACAATGTCTAAACTTTCCTAAAATACCCTCACTTTAATAATAACCATCATTTTTTTTCTTTTGGATGCATACAAATGTTAGAGAATTTTTTATGAAGTGATGACAATGTGAGTATTGAAAAAAAATATACTATTTTCTGTCCTCATAATCCATATATTGATATAAATAATATGTACAAAAAAATTAGATAGGTATTTTTCGTGGAATTGAAAATGTGCTTCCAGTAAAGGGTGACCTGAGATCACCCCTGACTCGAAGCACATTTTTGGTGCTTTGGTTTAGGGACATCCTGAAGCTTTAAAAATGTGCTTCGGGTCAAGGGTGACTTGATATTCAGTCACCCCCAACCTGAAGCATATTTTTTGTGCTTTGGGTTGAGGCATCCCGAAGCTTTGGGCCACCCTTTCTCTGAAGTAAATTTTCAATTCCACCAAAAATACCTATCTAAAATTTTTACACATGTTTTTTCTATCAATATATGGATTGTGAGGAAAGAAAATAGTAATTTTTTTTTCATTACTCACCTTGTCACTGTTGGGGTTTTGCCCTAAAGCTTGTATTATGTAAATGATGATAAATTATAAATAAAAGAAGTAGTCTTTTCATTCTGTTTACATGTCTCATACTTTTATATAATATGTGCTAAACATCCAACATTGCCGAATGTAATCTCGAACTGAGTAAGTGAGTGTTATATGCAGAGGAATTCAGTTTGAGACGTGCAATCTAAAGAGTCCGTGGAGAGCAAATAAAGTTAGGTACTTTATTTGCGGTTAATCTACAGCCGCGGTCCATTCCATAATGTACGGTGGTCTTATCCTAGACTACTTATATGGTGATATGAGAATGGAGGCACCTTACATGATGTGATTATATAGAACTGGGCCACGATCTATATGAATCTCTCAACAATATCTGAATTTATCTACTAATGATGACTGTATATGGGTGATCTTAATCCTGACTGTCTTACTTACTCCTTCAGGTTAGATCGTGGTTTTTGATTTACCATGGGTAGGATCAGAGTAGCATTCCCGATCAATATCTCTGTATCTTGGAATCACGGTTTGGCTTGTGGTTGGAAAGGTATGTACACAGTAGTGGAATTTACTCCTTCTTGAGAGAAGTAGAGAAGTAGTTCCCTTAAGGGTTGATTTGGGACTTGAACAATTAAGAGCACTATTCTTCTTCCACAAAGAAATGAAGGATATAATTGTTCATTAGAGAATCAATGGTACTTAAAGGAGAAAATATAATGAGGGGTATAACGGACTTTATGACCCAGCTTTAATTATGAACTACTTGTAGATGATCATATTATATGTAATAGCTATATCGATGGACACTGAATTTTGGTTTGTGTAAAAACATCTACAGTTACGAGAATGCAGCCTCGAGTTTTTAGTGGAGTAACTCCGAGGTTAATAATCATGAAATATTAATTAAAGAGTTTAATTAATTTTTTATAAGGATTATTGGAGCTCAAGACTATGCGTCCATTAGGTCACATTGCTAGCCCGGAACGTTGATGGTGACATAGGTCTCGGTTAATTAATTGAATGGTCCAATTAATTACGTTACGAAAGTAACAAGGATTTTATTCAGGCAATTAATTAAATAATGTGATTATTTAATTAATGGATTAATAATTAATTAAATTAAATAATGTGATTATTTTATTATATTAATAATTATTAATTGAACTAAACATTTTATGGAGGTCAAGAGTTCGAACCAAGACCAAAGCAAAATTATAAAATAATATTGTTTATTTAATCTTTAATAGGTCAAGGGTTCGATTCACAATGACAACATTAAATTAAATGGGATTTAGAATCCTATTTAATCTAGGTCACTTGTAACTAGACATGACACCGGTTCGGTTCGAACCTATGAACTGAACCGGAACTGTCCAGGTAAAAACTGGAACCTGTACCGGGCCGGTTTCGGTTCCGGTTCTAAATGTTGAGGAACCGCCCGTTCGAACCGGACTGGAACCGGTTGTTCTGGTTCAAGTTCAAACCGGAAATTCCACCATTAATTTTTTAAAAAAAATTCGTGCAACCAGAACCTTCAACCAAATCTCTCATCTCTCTCTACCACAAACCCATATCTCTCTCTTCCAAAATCCAAATTAGAACACTAGATATCTCTCTATGATCCAAACCATTCAAGCTTAAGCACCCATGACCCACCACCACAAACCAAAAATCCACCACCACATAAACTAATCACACCGACTGGCGACCACCACAGCAAGAAGACTGAAGACGAAGAAGATGACAGATGAAGAAGCTCTGAAGCTGCGGAAGACGAAGAAGAAAGAAGAAGAAGAAAGAAGAAGAAGAAAGAAGAAAGAAGAAAGAAGAGGAAATAAGAAGATGACGATCGATCCAACCGCCGGAAACTCTGGATTGATTTGGGTTGATTTGGGAGAGAGAGAGAGAGAGAGAGAGAGAGAGAGAGAGTGAGAGTGATGAAGATCTAGGTTGAGAGAGAGGCGTGTTAACTGTGTTGTGTTGATTTGGGGATTTGTTCACTGTGTTGTAATGATTTGTGAGAGGGAGATATTGAGTGAGTACTGAGTAGTGACATGAGTCTGTCTGAGTGAGTTTTTTTTTAAAAAAAAATTGAGAATCGAACCGTCGGAACCGCCGAATCAGAACCGGAACCGGAACCGGCGTCATGTCTACTTGTAACCCTATCATGATATAAGATATCAAGATATTTTATTTTTATTATTTGATTTTAAAAAACAAGATAATTGAGATTTAATTTTAAATATTAGATATTTAAAATGATAATATCATGAAGTGTTGTATACTTAAAACTCTACTTAATTAAAGTAATTTAGAGTTTATAAAATACAACACACAATACACGTTGAAATAGAACAACATAGAAAAGAAAGAAACAAGAAAGTAGTGCGGCCAACAATAATAAAAAAAGAGAGTTTTTTTGGTTCTTTATTGTTCAAGTGCCCACACGAGTTGCCGAAATTCGGGAGATAGCGAGGAAGATCTGGTGGTATAAATTGGAAAGCAAATTCAAGAATTAAAGAACGAAGGAGTTAGTCTTGAGGTATGATTTCGAATCATGCCTTATTTATTCTTATATATCGTATTGGCTATTAAGTCGCATTAAATATTTTTGAAAAGTTTTAAAATTCCTTCCGCTGCACGACTCTAGGACTTACAGTCACCACTTCATTTAAATTCTCCAACATTTTTTTTAAACAAAATTCTCCAACATTTTTATGCATCCAAAAGAAAAAAAAAATGATGAAGAGAAATATGGTTGTTATTATTAAAATAGGGTATTTTTGAAAAGTTTGGGCATTGCTGCATCTTTTTGCCTACATGGGGTAATTTTAAAATTTAAGCTTCAAAAAGTTGCATTTGTACTAAAATCCCTTATATTTATTAAAAGTAAAAAGGAATTTGTTTTGTAAAACTTGAATATCATTATCAATAATGCTACTTTACCCAAATTTGATGTCCAAATCTGGTGCCCAAATGATGTAGCAATATTATAACCCATTCATTTAGATTGTATTAAATTTGCATGTTTAAATGAATGAATTAAAGTGTTTCCATATAATTTGGGTATCAGATTTTGACATCAAATTTGGACAAAGTATCATTACTCTATTATTATTATTATTATTATTATTATTATTATTATTATTATTATTATTATTATTATTATTATTAGGGTGCCATTATTGCCACCCATAGATATGATTTGTATCCCCATATTTTATTAAAATTTTTAATTATAAAAATATCTCAATACAAATTTACCAATAAAGATAATTTACTTTAATGAAAAATAAACCAAATATTATGCAGACCATTAATTACACTCACCATATCTTTAACTATATCTCTTTATTAAAAAAATTTATTATGATAAACCCTAATTCAAAATGAACCCTAATTCTATTTCAAAGTTTACGGAGATGTAGAGTTCCTCCGGTTGGGTTTCCAATTCTCCCATCAAATGTCTTTCATCAGCCCTTTTCCTTGGTTCAACTAATCTTTTTGTAGCAAAATGGATCTAAGTGTTAGTTTTTTTTTTTGTCCAGACAATATTTTGAGAAATTTAAGGTGGGTTTGGAAGTGCTTCTATAGAAAATGTTTTGTTCAAACAAAGCCTTTAGTTAAACACTACAAAATAGAGTCAAAAATGCTTTGGGCAAATTACACTGAACACCTTGAGGTTTGGACAAGTTACACTTAGATGGATAAGTTTCTTTATTATATACTAACACTCCCAAAATTTAAATTTGACTTTAAAAATACCTAAAATGCCCTTAGTTATATTATTTTACACTTTATTTTTTTTACCTTTTAATCAAACACTTTATAAACTTTAATAAAATAAAAAAATTAAATAAAAGATATGATTCATTAAATAAATAAATAGTTTTTTTAATTAAATAAATAAATATTTTGAATAAATAAACAATTTAAAAATAAATAAATAAATGAATAGTTTTTAAAAATAAAATAAATAAATAGTTTTAACAAATAAAATAAATAATTAGTTTTAAAAAAAATAAATAAATAAATTTAAAATATAAATAAATAAGTGAAAAACTTAAAAACATTAAATTTTTTAAGGATATTCATTAATAGGGACAAAAAAAACTCTAAATATCTAAAGTTTTACTGTAAAGATGATGGTGAGAGAAGCTTCAAGGTTCCCAACACTTCTTAGATATTTAGAGCTTATATTGTCCATATTAATAGATATTCTTAAAAAAATTAATGTTTTTAATTTTTTCACTCATTTTAAAACTATTTATTTATTTATTTACTTAAAACTATTTATTTATTTGATTTTTTTATAAATTTTTTATTTAATGTTTTAAATTTTTTATTTACTTAATTTTTTTAAAAATATTTATATATTTAATTTTTAAAACTATTTATTTATTTAATTTTTAAAACTATTTATTTTTTTAAAAACTATTTATTTATTTAATGAATCATATCTTTCATTTAATTTTTTTATGTTATTAAAGTTTATAAAGTGTTTGATTAAAAGGTAAAAAAAATAAAGTGTCAAATAATATAACTAGGGGCATTTTAGGTATTTTTAAAGGTAAATTTAAATTTTGGGGGTATTAGTGTATAATAAAGAAACTTATTCATCTACGTGTAACTTGTCCAAATCTCAAGGGGTTCAGTGTAATTTGCCCAAATACTTTTGCTGATAAAAAAAAAAAGCACTTCCAACTGCAATATAAAGTTAAAATGAAATATAGCAAAGCATTTCTTCATATGATAGCGGCTTTGCCTCAAAGCTTCAGGCATGGTGCCTGAAATTTTATCTGATATCTTGAGAGATTGAGAAAAACCCGGGTCCAGGCCGGGTATACCAAGACCTGGCCGGGTACCTGGGTTTTGAGAGACTGGGTATCTATCCGGGAAAAATCCGGATATTGTAATACGGGTATCCGGTCCGGAAAGACGTAGCCGGGTTTTTGGGTATCCATACCCAAATTTTACCTGGGTTTTACCCGGTTTTTTTTTAAAACAATTTTCACTTTTTTTTTAAATTTTTTGTGTTTTTTTTTAATTTTTTATTACGGTTCATGACCCAAAAACCATCCCAATTGATGAGTTAAGTGATTAGTTCTTATGGTGTCTACAATTTGGGTTGAATTTTGACCGAAAATAACAAATTTTATATTTTATATTTTCCCCACATGCATAGTATATATACACACACTTCAATACTGCAAGAGCTTTGACCAGAATTAGACTATGGAGTATCCAAGGCAGCAGAATACTTGACATAAATAAAAAGTCTAAAATGGGAAAAATATAAATAGACAATTTGAATTTAACATGGCGGGTTCATGATGTTTGCATGCAGGAGCGAAGCCAGGACTCATCGTCTGAGTGGGCTAAATTAAATATAAATTTCTTTTGTATACCGCATGTGGTGCAGTGACTCGAATCTGGGATATTGTCTTGTTAAATTAACGTAATTTTCTACTCAAGCCACGCTTGGCAGTTCAAAGTTTTTTAGGAATTCAAAATTTGTTTCATTTATCTATGGAAAAACAGAGAATGGAGGGAAAAAGAAACTTTAATATGTTTGAGTGTCAATAAAATATTGAGTATATCACTCTAATAAATCAATGGAGACTATTTTAGTTAAATTAAATTACAAAACTAGACTATTTTAATGAATTATTAAGCAATGTAAATATTGTAAATGTCTATCTATTATATTAAAAAAAAAAAATACCAAAATCATTAAATAAAAATTTAGAAAAAGCTAGCCTGGGCTGAAGCCCAGGCTAGATTGCATATACATCCGCCCCTGTTTGCATCGATATATATATTGAAAATTTTGAAAATGAATGAGGGACCTGATTGCTACGACTCATAGCAGTATCCTTGTAACGTTTGGAGAGATTGGTGGTGAAACGAAACCTTCTTTTTGGGTTTTTGACAGCACCACACAGCTTTCTGCATCTTTCCAAAACTTCTTCAGAGGTGTCTTTTGGTTGGACACCAAAATTTTCATTCAAATAGCTCTCCATCATGTTTCACTTTCTAGTAATTCTTCTTCTTCTCTAAAGAGGTGATCTTCTTCTTCACAAAAAAAAAAACTCAAAACCAGGTACCCGGCCTGGTATCCAGGTATCAGGACAGCTCATACCCGATGCCGGGTAAGGTATGTCCGGGTTTTACCCGGAAATTCCGGACCGGGTAAGGCCGGGTACCAGGCCCAGCCGGGCAAAGTTGTCATTCCTAAGAGGAAGTCATTTTCGACCAAAGTTATTAAAGAAAACTTTGAAACACACAAGAAAAATAATCTAAAAAGCAGAATGATAACGTAATATTGCTGTTTTTTTCCCATACAAATGTATTTATTTCTTGGTGTAGATTGATGTATTCATGGTTTTTTTTTTGTTGAGAAAAATCATATATATTGTTATTTGCTTTGAGAAAAATAATATGCTTTTTTTAAATTGAGTGTATTAATAATTTGCGAAGGTTTATGAATAAAATATATTAAAATAAATATATTCATTTCAATAGGGTAATATTGACATTACAATGGATGCTTATAACAATGTTTAAATTTTAAATTTTAGACATGAGTGTATTTATAAAAATGGATATGTAAATCATATTTATAGATGACAATATCCGCACCCTTATTATTATTTTGATTTGGGGGAGAGGATATAACTATAGTCCATAACCTCAAAATGCAGTGCGAGTCGCTTACCACTCGATCACCTCAACATCGATGAAAAACTTGAATATAATTAAACCATCAATAATTTTTGGTCCAATGATATTCAAATGGTTAGAAAAATAAATACAAGTATTGAATTGTTGAATTCATGAGAACGCCAAGTTCATCGGATTGCAAGTAGTCAAGTACCCAATAATTTTGTCCAAGAAACAAAACTCACGCATTAAAATTTTTTATAATGAAAAATGAGTTTGTATATTAACAAAACAATAAAAAAATGAGTTAGGTATTTATTTTGACTTGTGTTAATTATAATTTTATTGAATTTGACCAATTTTTAATTTTCTTTTGATACATTGACTAAATATGTTTAAAGAATAGATAGTTGACAATAATATGAAAATACAATTATTTTTATGTGAAAGAACATTTTTAATTTGTGATTAAATTAAAACATAATGTCAAAAAAAATATATTATAATTTGGATTATCAAAATATGATAATATAAGTTGGATTTTTTCTCACTTATTGGTGCCATTTGATTGCATTTATTTAATTATTATAATCCAATGATTTATAAATATTTATCGGTGGATAATGCAACAAAGATATTGTAATGTAATGTGGAAAACTTATATAATTTAAAATATAACGTAAGAATATTTATTTTTTTATTTAAAAATAAACATTTACAGGGTGGACAACATGAGGCAGAGGAGGGTGAGCTAATATTTTTTGGAATAATTTGGAAGTTTGTCTTAATTTAATATGTTGATTGGTTGGCAAAGTGTTGGGTCCTTGTTGGGTGTGTGTGTATTGTTGTCTGAGGAGGAATGAGTAATACAGATTGGGTTTCTTTCTCTTTAAGCACTTTTAGCTAAGCAGAAGAGAAGCGAAGAACCAGATGGATATTGTGATCAAAATTGGATTCACTACCTAAAAGAACCAGATGGATATTGTGTTATGTATAATTCTGATCCTGGAAAATACATAGAGAATTTAGAAGGAGGGTGTTAGGTTTTGGCTCGTATTCTCAAGTGAACCTGATATTAACCAAACGAGACTCAATTGATGTGAAACTTCCTGGAGACGTGGGATAACGTTTGGAAGTTGGAGATGGTGTTTGAGGGAGATTTGAAGACCGAAGAAGAACTGAAGAATCGGATTCCGAAAGGAAACGAGGTGCATTCCAGGTGACTTGTAACGGTTTAGGAAGCGGGTGCGCAACCGTGACCCGAATCGTAGTCAATCATAAGCTTGCGTGGAAAAGGAAATCTTCAGTGGAAAAGAAAAGTAATTCTTTTGGGAAGTTCTTGTGCTTGAAGGAAAATGAATACTCTTTACAAGAAGACTTGTCATAAATAGGAAATAGTATTTATGTGGAACAAGTAATTCTTATATGTTTAGGAGTAAGATTTCCTTTTCTCTTAAACTTCCTATAGCTAGTATAAATAGACCTTGTAATTAGGGTATTTTGTGTGGAGTCAAAAGAAATACCATGTAATATCAGAGAGTGATGAGATCCGGGTGAGAGACCCAAGGGAATATCCGGGGAGGGATCCAAGGGAATATCAGTGGATCAAGTAAGAGATCCGTGGGTGATATTTAGGGGAGACCTAGGGGATATTGGAGGGGTTCTTGGTGAGGATCTTGTGAGCGTGTGTGAGCGTTTGTGAGCTTAGAGTCATGATGTAAAGCTCGTTGTGAGCTTGGGGACTTGTTGAGGCTCAATTGTTTGGGGTTGAGATGTGAGAGAGAATCCTGGATTATATGGTTGTAACAATTTATCATATAGTGTAATTTTCTCTGTTGTCCTGACGGTCCATGGTTTTTACCTGATTTGGGTTTTCCACGTATATCTTGTGTTGTGATTGGTCTATTTTCTCTCATCTTATTTTTCTGCTATTGACGTTATTAATTGCTATGAGTTATGGGCGTATATTAGGCATGACGCTTCCGCGATCATCGGTTCAAATCCCTAACAGAGGGATAGAAAGAAGCAAGAAAGATAGAAAAGATAAACAAGAGAGGAAGATAGTTGAAGCAATTTTCATTCATATATATCCCATTCAACATTGTGTGGCAATTTATATACCACTCATCACAAATGAGCAAACAACAGCAATGGAAATAACAACGCTAAAACATGAATTAATGGGCAGTAATATCTATACATGATCCCATGTACTCATTGCATAACAAAAATAAATCAGGGCCACTCGCCCCACTTATTTTGCATAACTGAACATCAACTAACTACTTCTCTGACTTGGTCTTCTCCAACGTGCCAACATGCCTGACATAGCTTGGGATGTTGCATGCACACATCATATTGTGATCAAAATTGGATTCACTACCTAAAATTTTGATTTAGCTACAACAGACAAATACAACCGCTTCAAAATTTTTTTTCTAGATTATTAATTTCTTAAGGGTTTAAGACTCTTTTATTAATAAGAAATCCTAATTGTGGTACACTGCGAGGGAATTTAAATCTTAATTAATTAGACTAATCACTAATGTTTTATAAGACACTTTTTTTTTTCATTTTTAAATGAGTAAGGTGTCTGACATGGAGTATGAAGTGGAATATTTAGGATATGTTCATTAGTTCATACAAATATGATATATAATAGAATGTTAACAAATTTTAAATAGAATTATGGTCAAATTTTAAAATAGCCTTGGTAGTGTTATTGTATTTAGTCTGAATTAGTGTTTTGATTGTTTTTAGCAAACAATCAACTTTTTTGGACTGAAATACCCTAAATGATTTTTTGATAAAAGTATATTTAAAAAAATACTTTAATTTTTTTTAAAATATAAAAATATATCGGAAGTCTGTGAGAGACCCAAAAAAAATTGGAAAGAAGAAGAAAAAGAAGGGAAAAAAAAAAGAAGTAAACATACTAATCCTAACGTGTTTAATAATAAATTTGTTAATAGCCAAATTTGGTTAGGGACCAAAGGGAAATTTTTCACCCTCTTAGTCTGGCTCCATGCCCGAGGTTATCCACCAGGAGACCACGTTACCCGAAGCCGGGCTACGATACCGCCCCACAGAAATAAGGACGGGCTCCAGAAACACTCGGAGTAGAGCTCGGCTCGGTCAGATAGAGCCCGCATCACCGAACCTGAAACCAGGAAACCCCCCCCGAAGTCTGGATTACCTTGCAACCTCTCCAGAAGCCCGCCTGTACCACACTGACATAGAGGGGTGTCCGCAGGAGGCCGCATCTAGCTCCAAAAGATCAAGGAAGGTCAGACTTAGCTCTTGGCTAGACTAAGCTCCTGAATATCGGGGCTAAGACACTGATATACCTCACCATAATATACACCATATTCAACGACCCCTATGAGGGATCATGCTACTACCCTTATGAGGGATCATGCTACTAAGACATGAAGATACACCGGATCATATCTTGAGATATTTCATACGTACAGAACAAGTAATAGAGTTCAAACATGAAACAATTTAATCTCCACCAAGATATTCTCAACTCAGCAATTAACGCAAAGTCAATGACATTTAAATGTAAAATCCCATCCGATAAGAAGGGAAGAGATTGAGAAAATCAAGGGGAGAATCATTTAGTTTAACCTATGAATACAATGTATAAAAGAAGGACTTCGGCCTTCAGAAAGAGGACTACTTTTCGACAGGCATACGACAAGAACCCGACTACACCCTAGAGAAATTGAAAGCAATTTGAGAGAGATATGTATATCACACACTATTAATAAAGAAAGCATTTTTGATTCTCTTTGGTGGATAATAGTACCAATATTCCTTGTCATTTTACTAGGCACTGTCACACATACATTCAACATTGGCCACCACCTACGTGGTAGTGGTCTCGAGGGTGTTAACTGAGATTTCTCACCCTGAGCAAATTTTCTGTTAACAAATTTTTTTTGCTTGTTTAATTCCAACAAAAATAAATCTCTGGCGTGTTTAATCTAAGGATTTAGATCATCTGTTGATCTGATCTTTTTCCTGACATTTTAAAACATGAGATTGGTTGTTGATAAAGTGGTTGTGAAAACCAATCACGTATTAACCATTCATTCTTTGCTATGCTCATGTGTGATGAGATTATGTGAGGTCAGGAAAAAGATCAGATCAGTTGAGGATCCAAATTCTTAATTCTAAAACTTTGGCGTGCTTAATCTATACTAGGAATTCGGTAAGTTTCCAAAAAAAAAAAATACTATTTAGCTTGTTTAATCCTAATAACAAAAAAACCTAGCGTGTATAAACCCAACAACAAAAACCCTAACATGTTTAATCAAAAAAAATATTGACGTGTTTAGTTTTAGATTAAAAATGGCAGTTTTTTTTTTCCGGTGGATAATATATTTGTTATAACTTATAACTCACATAAAACACAATTTATTAAAAATTTTATGCAATCGAGCGTTACTCTATAAATGAAAAGATAACAAAAATAAAAAATCATTGTTTAGTGAAAATTTTATTAATTGAATCATTTTATTAATTTAAAATTATTGTATGAAAAAACTCAATTATATCCACATCATACTTTAAGTAAAGATTAAGATTTTGATGGAGAAGATTATAATTTTAATAGGAGGGGCACTCTTTTGTGTCAAAGAAATCATTTCTCATGGATCCTATTTTAGTTTTTTTTTTTTTAATATAACTATTTTAGCTTTTGACAGCCAAAACAGTTGTTTTTTTTTATTCAAAGCAAATGATGCAAGAAAATGACTTCCATATGAAGAAAGGAAGCCATTCAATTAAAAAGAAAGGGAATCACAAACAATTAACAAGTAACCAAGTGAGCTAACTGAACAGTCATTTTCTTCTCAGTGCGCACTGATATAATTTATATCCGTGTGTTGTATATGGACCACTGATTATGGAAAAGTTTTGACAAGTGCATACATTTTGGGTCAAAGTATGTAAATCTAATAGTTCACATCCAACGCACTGATAAAGTTATGTCAGTGCGTACTGACTTGAAAATTTCTGGCTAACTGAATAAATTCAAAAACAATTTTGAAATACAAATATTGGGAGGTGGAGAGGTAAACCACTCAATTAATGGTTGACCAAAATATAGTAGACACAGACAGATTCCCAGTCAAATAAAGGGGAAAAATGGGCATTTTTGAGTGGCCATAGGTGATTATATTAAAATATCAGTCAATTTAATATCAGTCAAAGCAGCGTGTTATTACTTATTTGTTGCTTGTAGGCAAGGAATAAAATATCGGTATCGGTATCGATATCGGGCTCCTAAATTTATGGATATATCGGGGATATTATCGATATCGGTGAATATTCGGTAAAAAATTTAAAAAATGATGGATATTTACATCTAAAGTTAGAATTTTTTTGTGAAACTTTAGGACAAGCTTAGACAAGTAATTATAATCATATTTCAACAATAAATTAGCATAATTATGATTTATTATAAATTATAACATAGATAGAGTCTGTATATAATTTTTAAAATTGATTATTTAATAGAATAATATTTTGTTTCACTTTTACAATATTATATATTTATATACAATATAAAGAGATTAAATATTTAATAAACAAAATTATAATTAAAATATATATATATATATATATATATATATAGTTGTTGGGTTTTCTGCCCTAAAACTTGTAATATGTAAATATAATTTGAACATAAATAAAAGAAGTAGTATATTCATTCATTTTGTGTCATACTTTATATAACATGTGCACTTAACATCCAAAATTGCCAGATATAATTTCGAACTGAGTATATGAGTGTCATATATAGATGTATTCAGTTTGAAACGAGTAATCTAAAGAGTCCGTAGATAGCAAATAAAGCTGGGTACTTTATTTGTGGTTAATCTACAGCTGCGGTCCATTTCGTAGTGTACGGTGATCCTATCCTGGATCATTCATATATAGATATGAGAATGGAGGCACCTTGTATGATGTGATATAGGACTGGGCCATGATCTATATGAATCTCTCACTAAGATCCGTTTAACGATGAGATTCATATATATATCAACTGATGATGGCTATATGTGGGTGATCTTAATCCTGAGTGTCTTATCGACTCCTTCAGGTTAGATCGTGGTCTTTGATATACCATGGGTGAGGTCGGAGTTGCATTCCCGATCAATATACTCCGTATGTTGGGATCACGGTTTGGCTTATGGCTGGGAATGTTTGTACACAATAGTGGAATCCACTCCTTCTTGTGAGAAGTAGATGGTAGTTCCCTTAAGGGTTGATTCGGGGCTTGAACAATATGAGCGCTCTCCTAATGCTGTAAGGAATGTAGGATTTATTGTTCATTACAGAATCAATGGTACTTAATGGAAAGATATGATTAGAGGGGTATAACGGACATTATGACCCAGCTCTAATTATGAACTACTTGTGGAGGATTATACCATATGTAATAGCTATATCGATGGACACCGAGAGTTATTGGTTTGTGTAAAAACGTCTACAGTTGAGAGAGTGCAGCTTCGGGTTTTTAGTGGAATAACACCGAAGTTAATAATCATGAAATATTAATTAAAGAGTTTAATTAATAATTTCAAAGGATTATTGAAGCTCAAAATACTGTGGGTCTATTAGGTCTCCTTGCTAGCCCGATCGATTTAGGTAACAAGGGTCACGGTTAATTAATTGGATTGTCCAATTAATTGTGTTACGAAAGTGACACGTATTTATTTGGGAATTAATTGAATAATGAGATTATTTAATTAATGAATAATGGTGATTAAATAAATTAAATAATAAGATTATTTAATTATGTTGTTAATCACTAAATGAAGAGTGTTAGTTGATATTTGATTTTGAATAAAATAAGATAATATGATTATTTTATTTTATTAAATTAAATATTTGAAATTGAATTTGAAATGTTTGAATTCAAAAATAAATATTTAATTTAAAAGGATATGAGATATTTTTGTAAAGTTTTTGAAAATTAAATAAGATTTTCGGTTTGTTTTGCTTTAATATATATGAGATATATATTTAATTAAAAAGCAATATAACCGAATGAGACAAAAATAGAAAAGTAATGTGATTACTGGAGAGAAGAAAAAAAGTGGTCGTGCACAGCAAAAACGAATAGCAAACAAAAGAAAAAAAAAATATTAGTGTGTGGTGAGACCACAAATGTTGCACTTCTAGAGTTTGTTTTTGTGTGTGTTCTTCTCTTCTTCCTCCATACAAGTTCTGAATATCGTGACGCGCCCACACGCTGTTACCAGTTCCGGGAGATAGCGAGGAAGATCACGTGGTTCAAATCAGGAGCAGTTCGTATTAAAGTGAAGGAGCCTCCTACGTAGGTATGAAAATGTTTCATCACTTTATTATTTCATTTGATTATTACTGTACAAATGAGTTAGTTTAATGATAGCATAAAAATTTTTAAAACCTTCCGCTGCGCAATCTGTAACCCTAGGTTCCAACAATTGGTATCAGAGCCTATTTTTGTACAGTATAATCAAATTCGATTACTCCTGATATGTATGAATGTGTAGGCACATATTTTTTTGATGAGTGTATGATATTTTTTTATTAAATTGTTTAATTTACAAAAAAAACATGGTTGATCGTAATTTTTTATGGTGTTGTGGATTTAGATTGTTTCTTGGTTGTATAATGTTGTTATATTTTTTTATTTATTATTTTACTGTTGTATTATTAAAAAAAATGTAATTGTAAGACCTGGTGCGCGCATGGTAGACCAGTAAATGCCTAGCATGCATGACCAGCGCTCTACGTGACCCCACGCAGCGCCTACCAGCGCTCAAGAGCGTGCAACCTACCCCACGCAGCGCCTACCAGCGTGCAACAACGCGCAACCTACCCCACGCATGCAGACCAGCGCATGCCTACCACCAGCGCACAACCCACCTACGCGCATGCAGTCAAGCGACGCCTACCAGCGCTCAACGTCCAGTGACGCCTACCAGCGCTCAATGTCCAGTGCATGCTACCAGCGCACATGACCTGAAGAGATTGAAAATCTTGGAAATTACAAGAAGACCAAGGGATGCCTTAGGAATATTTTTTGTAATTAGATTCCAATTTTTAGGTTAAATAATCCACAACACTCGGTCAACTCATGTGTGTTTTAATTATTTGATGATTAAGCATTGCCATGCATATACATGTCATTTAAATTAGTTGTGCCTACATATATATATATATATATTGATATATCATACATGCATTATAGCCATCTATATTATGTGTTTAATTTTTTTTTAATTTGATTAAAATGGGTTATTCACATAATTGGCTTTTTTTTAATGGGATTAGTTTTTAGGAGTAAAAACTTGGTAAATCTCATTAATTACTAATCTTTTTATTAAAGAGTTTAAATACTTAGATTAGTAGGGTCCTTAATATATATTAGGATTAATTTGATTAAGCTCCTAATAATAATTGGACCTAAATAATGTGTTTAGTTTTAATAGTTAAAACTTGGTAAATACACATTTAATAATAATTCTAGTCTTAGTAAACAGTTTACATATATTTGAATTATCACTAATGAACTAGATTTTTTAAGTGTTAAAAATCAATTTAGTTTATTAGTTATTGGAATAGGATTCTAATAATTTATGATTAATGCACTTGACGCTTAGATTAAAATTAGCTGTTTAATCTAGTTTAATCTAGGTGCATTAATATTAATAGAAAACCCTTAATATAAAATAGTGAGTGGGAGAGGGATATATGACATTATATCCCGCGGTCTCCATCATTAGTTCAACACCGTGAGATTCGAGTGGGGCCTCGTGACGGCTTTGTTTTCGTCCTCCCTAAGGAGGGTTTCCATAAGAATCAATACCAAGGTTGACTTCTTAACAGATAGGATTTCGGAGGGGATTTCGGGATTGACCGACCCTAAGGCGGCAATTCTCGAGTTAAGCTCTTGAGATCTGAAATGATGGGTTACACTCACAAGGTTTTAATTAAATTGGTTAATTAAAAACCTGACCTAATAAACGATGGTTGAATGATATTGGCATAAGAGTTATTCTGGTATATCCTTTGACTGAGAATGTCTCGATCCAACATGCAAGAATTTGACCGACCCTAAGGCGGCACTTGCTTGTGGTATGTTGGATTGTCGTGGCATAGAAACATTGTTTTTAGGGTTGTTCTTGTTCATTAAACATTTTCATGCATCATGTTTAATTTTATGCCGAACATTAGCACATGTTTAGAATGTATGACTGAATGAATCCTTAATTTATGTTTTTTCAGCCATGTCATCTGCACTATTACAAATACTTGCAAACGATAAATTAACTGGTGATAACTACACAAAATGGAAACTTAACATTAATGCAATACTGGTCATAAAAGACCTCAAGTTTGTGCTTACGGAGGAATGTCCTCCGGTGCCTACTGCCAATGCCACACGAACTGTTCGTGAGGCATACCAGCGATGGGTCTCATCTGATGAGAAGGCCCTAACATATCTGTTAGCTTCTATGACAGATGTGCTTGTAACAAAGCACGAAGCAATGACTACAGCATTCGAAATTATGGAGTCATTGCAAGCTATGTTCGGGCAGCCCTCCGAGCAAAAGCGACACGAAGCTGTTCGTTCCGCTATGCTCGCTCGCATGAAGGAAGGTACATCAGTTCGGGAACATGTCCTGAGCATGATGTCCTACTTCAGCACGGCAGAAGTCAATGGTGGGGCCATTGATGAACCCAGTCAAGTGAGCATCATACTGACGACTCTTCCGAAGAGTTTTGATCAGTTTAAGAACAACTACGGGATGAACAAGTTAAGGTTTAGTCTCACACAGTTGCTCAATGAGCTCGCTACTTTTGAGTCCATGACCAAGGACAGCAAAAGTAAGACCGGTGAGGCAAATATTGCCGAACCATCTTCCTCTAATAATAAGAAGAGGAAGAGGTCTGCTGGAAAGGTGAAGGGTAAGCCCAAACCCAAGAAGGTCCAAAGCAAAAAGAAGGGCACCTCCACCGACCAAGACAAAGGAAAATGTTTCCATTGTAACAAGGTCGGGCACTGGAAGAGGAACTGTCCTCAGTACCTGGAGGAGGTAGCCAAGAAGAAGAAGAAAGGTAAATATGATTTACTTGTTCTTGAATCTTGTTTAGTGGAAGATGATTCTTCAGCTTGGATTGTTGATTCGGGGGCCACTAACCGTGTTTGTTCTTCTTTGCAGTGGACTGATTCTTGGACACAGTTAGAGGATGGAGCCTTCTCCATGCGTGTGGGGTCTGGGGATGTCGTGTCGGCCAAAGCAGTGAGAGCAATAAGATTGCAATTTTGTAATAATAATAGTTTTTTATTATTGAACAATGTTTTTTATATTCCTGGATTTACAAGGAATTTGATTTCCGTTTCTAAGTTATTAGAACAATTGTATTATGTTTCTTTTAATAATAAGTTTGTTATTATTGGAAAGAATGGTCTGAATAATTGTTCAGGAATTAATGAAAACAATTTGTATGTGTTAAGACCGTTAATACATACTACACTGCTTAACACCGAAATGTTTAAGGTTGAAAAACCTAAAACTAAACGACATAAGATTTCTCCAGATAATGACACGTATCTTTGGCATCTAAGGCTTGGTCATATCAACCTTGACCGGATAAACAGACTAGTAAAAAGTGGACCTTTAAGTGAGTTAAAGGTTGACACCTTACCTGTCTGGGAATCCTGTTTAGAAGGTAAGATGACTAAGAGAACTTTTACTGGAAAAGGGCTTAGAGCTATAGAGCCACTAGAACTTATACATACAGACGTCTGCGGACCGATGAATGTTAGAGCTAGGGGCGGCTATGAGTATTATGTCACCTTTATAGATGACTACTCAAGATACGGATATGTCTACCTAATGCAACGAAAGTCGGAAACATTTGAAAAGTTCAAAGAATTCCGAGCTGAAGTTGAGAATCAATTAGGTAGGACTATCAAGTCACTATGATCAGATCGTGGAGGTGAGTACCTTGACCAAGAGTTTGAAGACTTCATGGTCGAGCATGGGATAGTTTCCCAACTCACAGCTCCTGGTACACCTCAGCAAAATGGTGTAGCGGAGAGGAGAAATAGAACCCTGATGGAAATGGTAAGATCTATGATTAGTTTCTCATCATTACCAAATTCCTTCTGGGGATATGAGTTACAAACAGCGGCATACATTTTGAATGTAGTGCCATCCAAATCTGTTCCTGAAACTCCCCTAGAGTTGTGGAATGGTCGTAAAGCTAGTTTATGACATTTTCGCGTATGGGGGTGTCCAACACACATGCTGAAGAACAGAACTGGAAAGCTAGATCCCAAGTCTGTGGTCTGCTTGTTTGTAGGATATTCCAAGGAGATCAGAGGTGGATACTTCTATAGTCCTGAAGATAACAAAGTATTTGTATCGACAAATACAACGTTTCTTGAGGATAACTATATAAGTGATCATAAACCTCGTTCTAAAATTATATTAAATGAGTTGGAGCCTGGTGAGACCAGTACTTAATCAACTAGAGTTGTTAATCCATTAACATCTGAAAGTCAGATAATTCCTAGTCAGGATACACTACCACCTAGACGTAGTGAGAGGGTTGTGAGACAGCCTAAACGCTATTTGGGTGTAAGTGAGGGACAAGATCTTGTCTCTGCTGATAGTGTGGATGATCCATTGACATTTAAGAATGCAATGGAAGATCCAAGGGTTATACCCAGAAAGAAGGGGTTGATTATGAAGAGACCTTCTCGCCAGTAGCCATGTTTAAGTCTATTCGGATTCTCTTATCCATTGCTGCCTATTTAGATTATGAAATTTGGCAAATGGACGTCAAGACTGCATTCTTGAATGGCAATCTTGATGAAAGCATATACATGATGCAACCAGAGGGATTTGTGTCTCCAGATCAAGAGCAAAAGGTTTGCAAGTTGCAAAGGTCCATTTATGGACTTAAGCAAGCATCTAGATCTTGGAACATAAGGTTTGATGATGTGATCAAAACCTATGGCTTCGAGCAAAACGTTGATGAGCCTTGTGTCTACAAGCGCATCATTGACAAGAAAGTAGTTTTCTTGGTCCTATACGTAGATGACATCCTACTCATTGGGAATGATGTAGGAGTGTTGTCTGATGTAAAGGGCTGGCTGGCTAGCCAATTCCAAATGAAAGATTTGGGATAGGCGAGTTATGTTCTAGGGATCCAACTTATAAGGGATCGTAAGAACAAACTCATAGCATTGTCTCAGGCATCATATATCGACAAGATTCTTATGCGATTTTCGATGCAGAACTCCAAGAAAGGTAATTTACCTTCTAGACATGGGGTTCACTTGTCTAAGGAACAGTGTCCTAAGACACCTCAAGAAGTTGAGGATATGAGACGTGTGCCATATGCATCAGCAGTAGGTAGTCTCATGTATGCTATGTTATGCACGAGACCGGACATCTGCTATGCAGTGGGAGTAGTCAGCAGGTACCAGTCCAACCCAGGATTAGATCATTGGGTTGTTGTCAAGACTATTCTCAAGTATCTTCAGAGAACGAGAAACTATATGCTAGTGTATTCTGGACAGGATTTGATCCCGTTAGGATACACAGATTCTAATTTTCAGTCAGACAGGGATTCTAGAAAATCCACGTCTGGATCAGTATTCACCCTAGGTGGTGGAGCCATTGTGTGGAGAAGTATAAAGCAATCTTTCATTGCTGACTCCACCATGGAAGCCGAATATGTAGCCGCTTGTGAAGCTGCTAAAGAGGCTGTTTGGCTCCGTAAGTTCTTGAATGATCTGGAAGTTGTTCCAGATCTGGATAAGCCCATCACACTTTATTGTGATAACAGTGGTGCTGTGGCTAATTCCAGAGAACCAAGAAGCCACAAGAGAGGGAAGCATATAGAGAGAAAGTATCATCTCATTAGAGAGATAGTGCAGAGAGGAGATGTGATCGTCACCAAGATAGCCTCACAAGACAATCATGCTGATCCATTTATGAAGACCTTACTGGCTAAAATGTTTGAAGGTCACCAAGAAGGTCTAGGGTTACGAGACATGACTCACATGCTTTAGTGCAAGTGGGAGATTGTTGGGGTTTTTGCCCTAAAGCTTGTAATATGTAAATAGAATTTGAACATAAATAAAAGAAGTAGTATATTCATTCATTTTGTGTCATACTTTATATAACATGTGCACTTAACATCCAAGATTGCCGGATGTAATTTCGAACTGAGTATATGAGTGTCATATATAGATGAATTCAGTTTGAAATGAGCAATCTAAAGAGTCCGTAGATAGCAAATAAAGCTAGGTACTTTATTTGTGGTTAATCTACAGCTGCGGTCCTTTTCGTAGTGTATGGTGATCCTATCCTGGATCATTCATATGTGGATATGAGAATGGAGGCACCTTGTATGATGTGATCATATAGGACTGGGCCATGATCTATATGAATCTCTCACTAAGATCCGTTTAACGATGAGATTCATATATATCAACTAATGATGGCTATATGTGGGTGATCTTAATCCTGAGTGTCTTATCGACTCCTTCAGGTTAGATCGTGGTCTTTGATATACCATGGGTGAGGTCGGAGTTGCATTCCCGATCAATATACTCCATATGTTGGGATCACGGTTGGCTTGTGGCTGGGAAGGTTTGTACACAATAGTGGAATCCACTCCTTCTTGTGAGAAGTAGATGGTAGTTCCCTTAAGGGTTGATTCGGGGCTTGAACAATATGAGCGCTCTCTTAATTCCGTAAGGAATGTAGGATTTATTGTTCATTAGAGAATCAATGGTACTTAATAGAAAGATATGATTAGAGGGGTATAACGGACATTATGACCCAGCTCTAATTATGAACTACTTGTAGAGGATTATACCATATGTAATAGCTATATCGATGGACACCGAGAGTTATTAGTTTGTGTAAAAACGTCTACAGTTGAGAGAGTGCAGCTTCGGGTTTTTAGTGGAATAACACCGAAGTTAATAATCATGAAATATTAATTAAAGAGTTTAATTAATAATTTCAAAGGATTATTGGAGCTCAAAATACTGTGGGTCCATTAGGTCCCCTTGCTAGCCCAATCGATTTAGGTAACAAGGGTCACGGTTAATTAATTGGATTGTCCAATTAATTGTGTTACGAAAGTGACACGTATTTATTTGGGAATTAATTGAATAATGGGATTATTTAATTAATGAATAATGGTGAGTAAATAAATTAAATAATAAGATTATTTAATTATGTTGTTAATCACTAAATGGAGGGTGTTAGTTGATATTTGATTTTGAATAAAATAAGATAATATGATTATTTTATTTTATTAAATTAAATATTTGAAATTGAATTTGAAATGTTTGAATTCAAAAATAAATATTTAATTTAAAAGGATATGAGATATTTTTGTAAGTTTGTTTTACTTTGATATATATGAGATATATATTTAATTAAAAAGCTATATAACCGAATGAGACAAAAATAGAAAAGTAATGTGATTACTTGAGAGAAGAAAAAAAGTGGTCGTGCACAGCAAAAACGAATAGCAAACAAAAGAAAAAAAAATATTAGTGTAACCACAAATGCTGCATTTCTAGAGTTTGTTTTTGTGTGTGTTCTTCTCTTCTTCCTCCATACAGGTCCTGAATATCGTGACGCGCCCACACGCTGTTACCAGTTCCGGGAGATAGCGAGGAAGATCACATGGTTCAAATCAGGAGCAGTTCGGATTAAAGTGAAGGAGCCTCCTACGTAGGTATGAAAATGTTTCATCACTTTATTATTTCATTTGATTATTACTGTACATATGGGTTAGTTTAATGATTGCATAAAATTTTTTAAAACTTTCCGCTGCGCAATCTGTAACCCTAGGTTCCAACCGTAGTTCCATACTTCCAAGATTCAATCATAAATGATAAATTATAATTTATACATAATAATACATTGCATATCTGAAATTTAAAACCAAAATGAATTCCCTGCTGGTTCAAATACGTAAGATACATTTCTATCTTGATTCGAACAATAATTTTTCCAGGAAAACGTGCTAGCATAGTTTTCAAGGTAGTTATTAATATGCCACACGTATGTTGCTTGATCTCTTCCAACTGATCCATGAATTGGGTAGTTTGGATTTACCCAACTTGGTGGATATTGTTGATCTGCATGCATAGGTATTGCATATGGCCTTTGTGGAGAAGGATAATCAAATATATTGCTGCCACCATAACTACCATAATATGGTACATGAGAATCTGTCATTGTCTGCGATTCACCCAAAGAACTATTTTCTGTGTCTATACTCACTGAGGAGAGAGTCATATTCAAAGAATCTTCATCAATTTGATTTGTTCCTCCATGTTGTCTACCACGATTTTGATCAGAATTACCTATATGAGCATCCCAACCTGCTGCACGAGCATCCCAACCTGTTGCACCAGCATCCCAATCTCCGACACGAACATCCCAACTTGTTGCACCAGCATCCCAACCTCATGCACCAGAATCCCAACCTCCTCCCTCATCTCCATCATCTCCATCATCTTTTCCTCCACTATTTCCATCAGAGGTATGTTGGTCATTGGAAGAGCTGCTAACAGTAACTCCACGATCTACACCAACTTCTTCTCTAATCACTTGTTCAACATTTATTCTCATGTCTCGAGCATGAGAAGCAATTTGTGGATCAGGATTTCCCTCATCATCATCCAAATAGGCTGCTCTAACCCAGTCAAAAAAAGGTTCTCATTATCGTCCCCTACTTCAGCATCTAGTTGAAGTAGATCCATAAAATCAGTTTCATCTACTTTATCTTTTTCAGCTGTCATATCCCTAAGTTTCAACTTCATATTATAATAACAATAAACAAGTTGCTCAAGCTTAGAATATGCAAGACGGTTTCTTTGTTTTGTGTGGAATAAAGCAAATATGGACCAATTTCTTTCGCATGCAGAAGATGATGTTGTTTGTGATAGTATGCGAACTGCTATTGCACGCAATGATGGAGCACAATTTCTATACATTACCGACCAATCAGCTGCAATAAAAATTATTAAATATTATAAGTATGAATATCATTTCAAGGATATTATTATTTATTATTATTATATAGATTTTTGTTATAAAACTTATATACCCGGTTGTATTTTGCTTCTAGCTGCAATGGCTGTTCGTTCACTAAAACTTTTCTTTCCATCCTTAAAATATATGAGCTACATTCATGACTCATGAGATCAGTATGTAAAAAATAAATATAAATATGAGTATATGACACAATACTCCCATGCAAAAAAGATATAATATTGGAATTATAAAATTGATTGTAAGTTGTAACTTCTTACCTCATTTCCAAAATTAGCAATCCCTGCAGCTTCAGGGTCTAATTGCGTATAGACAATATGTACGGCTTTCAAAAGATCTGAATTATCTCCAATATTGTCTCTATATTGGTACTTTGGATTCAAATAGTAAGCTAGAAGAATAAAAAGATAATAATTTTAGAATAAATAATTAAATACTATACAAAATATTAATTATGAATGACAACCAATCCGAAATAAAATTTACCTACAGCATGTAGTGGGTGATTAAGCATTTTATCCCACCGGTTTTGTATAATGGTTAGAATCCATTTAGTATTCCCTTTTTGCTGTTTTACTACATCTTTCATCACACGCATTAACTTATATAAGATAGGCATAGTGGGTACAACTTCAGTATCAACCAATCTTAGAATGTGGTATAGTGGCTCATATATTTTAACTACAAAAGCCACATTATCCCAAAATTCAGAATCTAAAATAAACCGTTCTATTCTTTTCCCATTTGCGGTTCGACTCAATCGATTTGCAGCCCATGTGTCACTGGTAAATAGATGTTTCAAACTTGTCTTTTTTTTCAAAAGACTATCAAGGGCAATATGATTAGTCGCAAATCGAGTTGCACCAGGTCGCACTATCTCCCCTTTACAAACCTCCCTCATTTGTGATAGTAACCATCCATGATTATATATAAAGTTTGTCACAACCCTAGCATCATGAATGACACGTGCAACAATGTCCTTCTTTCCAATATCCTCAAAAATCAAATCTATACAATGTGCTGCACAAGGAGTCCAAAATAAAGAATATTTTTTCATCAATTTTTTACCTGCTTTCACAAATGCAGAGCCATTGTCGGTGACAACTTGCACGACGTTCTTATCACCGACCTCTTTCACCACATATTTGAGCAATCCATAAATATACTGACGATCTTTAATTTGGTCGGATGCATCAACAGATTTTAGGGAAATTGTGTGACCTTTACAATACACCATAAAATTAATTATCGACAATCTTGTCGGCCCCGTCCACCCATCACACATTATGGTGCAACCATATTTCTCCCATTTTGTTTTGAAGTTATCAACATACTCTTTCATTTCCTTGTGCTCGATGTCCAAGTACTTATGCCTAATTTCCAATGCTGATGGTGGTTGAACTCCAACACCTATATTCACATGCATGTTAAATTTAATTGTGAGATAAAAAATAAAACAAATAAAAAATTTCAAAAGCATTATTATTTTTTTAAAAAATACCTGATTCTTGAGCACCAATAATCATGTTCTTAAAATGATGAGAACCGGCTTTATATGGGGCACATTATCATAAATATAAAACTTCGATACTAGCCTCCCCAATTTTTCTCTAATACTACCTCCCTTGAGCATATCTTTAATATTCTTTTGTTTTGCACCTGATGATTTGTACAATGAAGGTGCAGCTGGAGGTTTATAACGCGGCTCTAGTCCACTTGGAGTGCGACGTACTTGTTGTGGTGGTTAGCTACTACCACAGGCTCCTGAACCCTCTCCTTTCTTTGACCTCCCTCCAAAGATTCTTCCTTCTTGTTCTCTTTGCCATTCAGATGCTTTGGATGCATCTATTACAGAATGCTAATCATCTCGCTTATCAGGATGCAAATCTCCAGGATAATGATACATGTCATCTTCCTCTTCTGTATCAGACAAATTTCCCCTTAATTCTTTTTGAATTCCCTCAATCTCCTTTGCATTTTTTTTTGTTTCTTTATTTTTTTGCAATTGAGAGATTAGTTTCTTCACTTCTGGTGGCACATTTAGGCATACTTTTACATTTTTGTACACCTCTATACCGGATAAATGAAATTTAAACCGGGTAATTCCCCCACTTTGCATTATGTGACCACAAAACGAGCATATAGTGCCATTTTTATTATTCGGTATTGGTTGACAATACTCCCATGCTGGATCATTTCTAGTACCAGACATCTTATGCAATGTAATTCCCTATCAAAACAAAATTAAATTTTGTACAGATCAATTTATAAATATGAAATTCTAATGAGTTTTAGAAACAATACAAAAAAACATCAAAGTGAACATTTACGTACCTGCTTATTTGATGAAGATTTTAAAAGAAACTTATGAATTGTGATATAAAATTTGCTGTATAGTGTAGCCATGTAGGATGAAAGCTTGAAAGTGTATGATGAAAGCTTGAAAGAGAAGAGTGAAGATGATATGAAGTGAAAATGATGAACAAATTTGTTCTTCATTCTAATAATTTATATTCTCTGCAAAGAATACATCATGGTGATTTTTTAATTCAAATGCATTGATTACATTTCACTTTTTCAAACCCATACATTGTATTTTCTATAAATAATTGAGGTACTTTTTGTTTTTTTTACATTCTTTATATTATTGCATTTCACTTTTTCAAATACATGCATTGTATTCTCTACAAATAATTGATGTACTTTTGTTTTTTTTTAATGCTTTTTATTATTGCATTTCACTTTTTCACACGCATGCATTGTATTCTCTATAAATAATTGAGGCACTTTTTGTTTTTTTTTAATTCTTTTTATTATTGCATTTCACTTTTTCAAACGCATGCGTTGTATTCTCCATAAATAATTGAGGTACTTTTTGTTTTTTTTTTTGTTTTTTTTAATAAAAATTATGGGTTTTACACGTTTTACACAAATAAATCAGATTGCTTTCACAATCTTTGCCCAATTCTACTTCAATAATTATACTATTGACTATTGTGTTGGAAAGTTTTATAAATTTGTTAATGCTTCTTTTAAAATTATTTTCAATATAGATTATTTGAAAATTAATTTAAGTGTTTAAGATTATTATTTTTTTTAGAAAAATAATTTGCAAAATATCCCTGGATTTCGGGATGAAAATCACAATGTTTCGGGAATATCGGTAGATTTTTATGGATATTTCGAAAATCGGCAGGATATTTGCTAGATATTGGATATTACACATGTTTTGATATCGGTCCCTCAAAAATATGGATATATCGGTGGATATATCGATTTTAAAAACCTTGCTTGTAGGGTCCTAAACTTTGGTTTTATTTTCCAATTGCAAACAATTGGTTGCATCGACTCTTCCAACAAATTCTCCAAATTTTTATTTATCAATTTTGTGGAATCGATAATTTATGCTCATATGTGCACATCCATCGAAGCATAGATGGTATGTGTGGTAGCCAAAAAAACATGCACTAGGCCCAATCTTCAAGTCCACTACCTGTCTAGCAATTAGTATGGGTCAGGCCCACGCTCTGCAGGTCGACCTGAAAACCAGTCAGTTGAAATAACAGCTTTTTGACTTGGACTAACTTCAGCTTGCATCATATAACAGTAGAAGTACAATTGAACTAAAATTCAAACCGTTATCCCTGAAGATCCGGATGTGATCGTGGAGATTCAATTTCCCACGAACCACAACTCCCATCTTTGGAAGCCTATAAATAAACCCCTCTGGCCACAGAGAGGGGATTTTGATTTCTCTCTAATTCTAAAGCTTTAGCATGCTGAAACTTTGCTTTAACAAAGACTCAGGCCACATCTTGAACACTCTTTCCTACGGTTTACTTTTCCTATCATCATCTCTATAATCTCTCGAATCTCATTATCAATCAAAACCACGCTCAGTCCAAGCGAACATAAGGTTAAGAACAATCTCCCACCATTCCTTTTTTTCTCTGTTTCTGTTTGTTTTCATCTTTTTTGCAGGTTAAAGAAGTAGTCAACATTCTTGGTTTGACAAAGGCTAGACCAAGTTGTTTGGGCCTAACTTGCATTCGACCCGATCCATAGTAATTGTAGATCGACCATCTACAGTTTGGCACCCACTGTGGGGCCTATTGCAACTTCATAACGAGAGAGTCGAATCAAGTGAACGACTCTCTCAAAGATGTCAGGAGATGGAAACACCCCAACCGTCGAGGAGCAGATCATCGCAATGACTGCCTAAATGACTGCAAATGTTGAGAAGCTGCGAGGGCTATAAGTAGAAAACGTTGCAGTCCGGACCCACAACGTAGACTTACAAGCAATAATCAAAGGAGCGCCTAACAACATAGCACCAGCACCTGCGGTCCCAACAGTCGACACCATTCAAGATGTCGATAGGATAGCTCCAAACGTACCAACGATGGATCCTTAAGTGCCAGAGATGAATCCTGGTAAAGGAACGAACCCTCAGGGCATGACCCAATCAGTTCTAGCTGAAACAGATCCACCTAATGTGTTGATCTCGTAAGAAACAGCAGGTGAGGAGTAAACACCTTTAGGACCCATGTGTCACTCCAGTCGACCCCAGAATTGGTAAAATCTAATTTAGGTCTACATATATTTACTGACCTAGAACTCTCTCGTAGGTTTGCAAAAATGGAGGTCCTCATAAAAATGATTCTAGGAGTTCGGGCCCCATCAAGAAAAGCACGGCGAACAGTTTCATAGACTCTTCGCTAGTTGACGCAATCGCTTTGGTTGAGATGCCCATGAAATTCAGTTTCCCAAATATGAAGCAATTCGAAGGCACAACTTACCTGGATAACCACATAGCACAATACAAGCAGCACATGTTCAATGTAGCGATTTCGCACGACCTTAGAGAAGCATGCATGTGTAAAGCGTTCGAATCCTGCCTCGGCACCCACGCCTCGGCACCCACGCTCTAGCTCTACAATGTTATACAAACTTATCCAATAATTCTATAACCTCTTTTCTGCAGCTTATAGACACGTTCGTGGAGCAATTTGCAAGCAGCTAAAAGCTAGAAAACAGTCGGACAACTTCTACACAATATCTCAGAGGCATGGCGAGAACATCAGAAGTTTTGATGGATGCTTCAATAGGGATAAAGTGCAGATCCTGCATTGCAATCAAGCAACCGTAATCTCTACCTTCAGGAAGAGACTTAGGGTTGATTCTGACCTCTACGAAGAACTCACCAAGTACCCGTGCAAAACGATGGAAGATATGGGCTTTGATCATATGGGAGAAAGATAAGGTGAACAACGTCATACAAGAAAACAATTACTCCAATAACAGACAGAGCAATCGTGTTGAACGAAGATCAACTGACAGAAGAGTCGAACCCTATCCAATAGGGGATCGACGTAGCAATCAGTCTTGCTACAACGAACCAATCGACATGCAGTTATATGAACAAAATCAACCAAGATCAGGTCGATCAGGCATCCCGGTCCCAGAATACAACCCTAGCATCGAACCTGTCTATCTAGTAGCAGTCATGAAATTAATGGGAAACACGGTCAAATGGCCGAGGAAAATGAACGCTCCCCTAGAACATCAAAATGATAGATTTTTGTGCAAGTTCAATGGAGATCATGATCATCGGATAGAGGATTGTATAGCATTTAAACTAGAGGTAGACGAACTCTTGAAGTGGGGACATCTGTTAGAATTCCTGACCGACAAAGGGAAGGAGACCCTCGCTCGACGCAACGAAAAGAAACAAGCCGTTCGAGATGAAAGCCCACCAGAACCCTCTCGACATGAAAAGGTTATTAATTTCATTGGAGGTGGATCAGAAGTCAGCGGTGTAACCTATTCAGCAACAAGGAGACACACTCAAAAAGTGTTGAACTCGGAGATCCAGCCTGATAAAGAACACGAGTCAAGGATTGACGAGACCATTACATTCAAAGCCTCCGAGAAATTAGATTTGTTTACTCCTCACCATGATACTTTAGTTAGTTCATTACATATAGCAAACTGATTAACTAAAAGAATTTTAATTGACAATGGCAGTTCTTGCAATATTTTATTTTACAGTGCACTCAGAGAAATGCAGGTCGAAAAATTCTAGATAAGTCGTCAATCGACAGTGCTAATTGGATTAAGTGGCGAACAGAGAAGCACCCTAGGCAAAATCGTGCCACCAGTCTATGTCGAAGGAGTAAACCTCTATATTAACTTCCTGGTGCTCGAAAGTTGATCGTGCCAAAATTGTGTTATATATTTGCCCTCAATTCCTTATCATTTAGCTTATTTTCGAGCGTATTTTGGTGTCTAATGGCTATATTTTAGTTAATGCAGACATTTTCAGGCAAAAAGGAGATTTGGACAAAAAAGGCTGAAATCGTAAAAAACTCGTGCAGAACATCCAACTTCGAAGGGTCATATCTCCCTCTTCAGATCGAATCACATTTTGATCCACATATATTTAGAAATCCCTTGAAGTCTAGTTTCCAGTTGTTTTTATGGATTGCGATTCCGAATATTCTAGAGGAAGTTATGCCCATTTCAGTAACTATTGCGTGGGTCCAGTTCAATCAAGTTGCAATGTGTGGGTCCACTGCGCGAGTCCAGACCCGCACGCTGACAGGATCATCTAAATGACTCGCTTTTGGGCCATTTTTAGAGGGGCAATGTTGTCTTTTCATGTCCAGATCGTGACCTAACCTCCCAAGTATATAAATACACCATTTTCTTCACAAGACCCAAGAATTTTCCATCCACCATAACCTTTAAACCAAAACCTCTCTACACTTTATCTTTTTCACCAAATCAAGAGAGAGAGAAGCTTCAAAGGCATCCATGGAGGTTTTTCCTCCATGGATTGCCTCACCACCACCACCACCACCACCACTACCTTTTACCTTCACCTATCCATCATTGGAGGAGATTTTAAGAGGAAAGAGTCATCCTTCCTTGTCTATGAGGAGGAGGAACTTCAATGGAGCTTGGAGACTTGAGATGACAACTGGGTTTCCTCTTTTTACTATTCTCTTGTATTTTCTTCTTTGAGGTGTATCCCCATTAGGGAAATATGTAACCCTAACACTAGTTACATTCATTTGATTGACTTGTATTTGATTGACTTGTATTTGATTTCTTCAAGTACTGTCCCATTCAATTGCTTTATAAATTGGCCTTTGGCTTGTATTAAGTAGGCATACCAACTCTTGATGCATGTTCAAGGATAGCTCTTGTCTTTACATTCATGTTCATGTAGGGTAGAAATTGGTATGTGTTCATGATTGGGATTAGGAGTAGATTAACGTAAATTAAGAGTAGCTTAATTAAACATCCCATGATTGCTCGTATGTCGATGGATTATCCGAAATGCTTGTTATGGATTGATATGAGTACTTTTGGTTGTTTGGGTGGAATTCATGAAGAGCACACACCATGTCTTTGTGGGTTTCGGTTCTTGAACCTACACGCTTTATGCAACCCTTGGGTGTTGCTCGCGCGATACACTTTCGGTGAGTAGCAATCGAGGATTGCGACTCTTGGTCATTGCTCGTACGATACACCCTCGGTGAGTAGTAGTTGAGGGTTCCATTTTATGCTTAATGCTTCTATTCGTAGTTGCTTACACGTGACAGGTGACCGGCGATCGGTGGTTGATAATATTTCTATCCTAATATTAGTGCTTAAATGAGGTACTTGGTTGTTGCTTACACGATACACTCTCGGTGAGTAGCGTTAGATGACTTGACAACTCTCCTCATTTCCATATCTAGAGGTCGTACTAAAGGCTAGGTTGAACCCATGCTAGGAGTGTCGATGCAATTAGTCATTATGGATGGGCTGAATGTTTTGGTGGTCATGAGTATCTCTTGCTTACATTATCTTGCATCTCTTCTATCCGCCTATTTTCAGTGAGTTAGGATGTTTGCCTTTAGGAGTAGATTAATGTAATTACGAGTAGCTTAATTTAGAAACGCAAGCACCCGGTCACATTTTTCTCATTTAATCAGCATACTCACCCCTCCATATTCACTCATCCCTCTTACTTTCCTTTTTGCATCCTCTTACACACACATACTCAAATGCTACACTTCACACATACTACTCTCACCTTTGCCATTCTTATTTACATTACTTTAAATAATCACTAAAACGTGAGACGATCGACGGATGACACCTCCCTGTGGATGATACCCTCGCTTGCCTTTTTGCTAGTTTTCTAACTTTAGAGCACCTTGCCTAGGACCTTCTATAAATATCTTTTTGAATCGCAATTTGGTAACAACGTAAAAAGCGAGTTCAACAATCCATCTTCATATAATGCTAACCTAGGGAGACCCTAGATACATGAAATGAAGGCAATTACATCGACCTACCATTAGCTGATCAAGTTCTCTACCAAATGAGGAGTACGAGAGATCACAGGTGAACAGAGGCCGCGAGAGAGTGCTGCAAGAACACCATGAAGAAGAAGAAAGAGTTGTTATAACACTTACATGAGCCTACATCCGAATCGACTATAAACAAACCAAACATGGAAAAGCTCGATGAAGTCTCGATCAACCCAGATCATCAAGATAATAAGGTGTTAATCATTTTTAGACTATATGAAGAAATCCAAAGGTAGTTGATCGACGTTTTGAAGGAATACCATGACACCTTTGCACGGTCGCATTCAGATATGGTGTGAATCGACTAGAGGTAATTGCTCAGAATTTGCAGGTAGACCCTGACCACCTGCTAGTAAAACAAAAAAGGAGAAAGTTCGTAAGTGAAAGGAACAAAATAATCAATGAGGATGTGCAAAAGTTGATCGACATCGGGTTGGTTAGAGAAGTAAAGTATCCAGACTGACTAGCAAATGTCGTGGTCATAAAGAAAAAGAATGGAAAATAGCTTGTCAGCATCGACTTCAGGGACCTCAACAAGGCCTGTCCAAAAGACCCATTTCCCTTTCCTCACATCAACATGTGATAGGTCATTTATTGTATATATTTTTGATCCCCATTCCCTCTATCAAATGATTGTTTCTTGAGCTATTTAGGTTTTTAATTTGTTTGTTTGAGCGTTTTCAGGTTATTATTTCCAAAAGATGTGTTTGGAGATTTTCAGAGGTCAAAATGAGGTTTTGGAAAAGTTGAGGGACTTAATTGCAATTCTTAGAAAACCGTTGTTGAAATTGTTGTGCCTTACACAGCGACATAGCCATCGGTTCACATCTAGTGGAAAACACTCTACCAAGCGCTGTCTAAAAAATACATAGCGTTTCAACATCAGTGAATACCGCTGTCCAAACCGTTGTGCTACCCACATTAGTAGTTACAGTGGTTTGGCAATCCTTCTCGAAGAAAGATTTCTGAAATCGTCCAACTCTTCTTCATTTAAATACATCATTTTTTTAGGGTTTGGAAACACACCACTTTCATCACAACTTTCAAGATTCCTACAACAAACACAACTCAATTCTCTCATCCAACGTTACAAATGGAAGACTTGTAAGACGGTTAGGTGTTCAAGTCATATGTTGGCATAATTCCATATAAAAATGACATTTCCTTTGTATTGATTAGTTGTCTATGTTTACTATGATCCAAGCTTCAAGGAAGAATGGCAACTTATTAAGCAAAGTGAAGTCTTCAAGAGGAGCAAACTATATTACATATCAAAGGTATATTTAGACCTCTTTCCTCTTGCAAGGCTTAGACACACACACACACACACACACACACACACACACACACACACACACACACACACACACACACATACACACACACACACACACACACACACACACACACACATTACATCCATGTGTCCCTGCATCATTGTGCTCAATTTGTATAATACATTCACACATATAATATGTATGCATATGCATTAGATTTAAATTGACAAAGTTGGTAAAAATGCATGTACCATGACTATATCTAGGAATTAACATACTTGTGTGTTCATATGTTTGTTCTTTTATGTTTTTGTGATATCGGACTAGAATATGTTCTTATATTTTTCCTTAATGAGTTCCGGTCATTTCGGTTACTCATTCATTAGTTTTCGAGTTCCGAGTAGGAAGTTACGAAATTTTCCTTGTCTTTATCGTACATGGTTCTCGTCTTGATATATCAAGTTGATTTCTATACTTTTTCTGAAATTTTTGTTGACGTCCATGTCCATGAGAGAGTTACAGTTCATAATCCAAAAATGAATTTGAATTCGGAGTTTAGAGGCCGAAATACAGTCGAAGAACGCGAGAGGGACGCAATGGAAGAAGTGAATGGCCAAAGACCATTTGCACCCCATTCCCGTGTAGGCACGTGAGCCTCACGGGAATGAGTGCTTCCTGCCCCCATGAGGCTCACGTGCCTCCACGAGGTGGTTAGGTAGCGTGCCATCAGCTGCCACCCGAGCACTTCGTCTTGCCATGTCATCTTCCCTCATTTCTTTCATTTAAGATCCCTCTCCCTCTCATTTTTATTTTAAGAAGAAAATTGTGCAGAATTTTCTCTCCAAATTCCCTTAACTTCTAAACACCATATCTCACTCATTTCTTATCCGATTTGAGTGATTCAAGTTGGAGAATCTTTGTATTGAAGTTCTCACTCATTTATTTGTTTTAGTGGTTCTACACCAAAATCCGAAACTGCGCGTTTTACAAGGTATTGATATATTCTTTGTGTTTTGATCTTCAAAGTCTTCAATTACCTTAGGTTTTCTTCTTCTTTATGTGTATGTTACTTGAACAATAGCTATTGAGGAATAGAGCTTCAATTATAAGCTAGATGTGCTTGATTAGAGACTTGTATGTGAGTTAGGTTTTCTAAAATCTATGTTTTCACATGCTTGTGAGTTGTATTGTGACTAGCTTGTTATCTAGCGCTATTTGTGCTTTAATTGATTGTATTTTGATGATTGATAGCCTTTACATGTGCTAGGACTTTCTAGTTGAATATATTTATGATTTGCACAATTTATTGTATATTTAGAGCCTATTAGTATTTAATTGATTATTTTATGAATATGTGCTCTGAATGATTGCTAGAGAATATTATTGAACATATATTATGATTCTAGCATTTTTGGTTTTAGTCTAAAGTCTTGAATATGTGCTTAATGAACATTCGTTATTTCAAGCTTTAGAAACATGAATAAAACTTAGGCTTAAGCTGCATTTTTTGGTGTTTGAACATGCTCTAGGTTTTTGTTCATGTTTAATGAACTAGGCTACATTGTTTTGTGAATTTTGATGCGTATGTCTAGTTCTTCATTGAATGTGAGTGATTCTTACATTTCATATGTATAAGCATCATTTGTATGATTGCATTGTTGATAGGATCATAAACTAGAAAAATATACATTGTGTGCTCATTGTTCATTTCTAGTTTCCATAGAATATATTGATCACATATTCTATGTTGCATGTGTTTGCACCATTTGAATTGTGTAGATCGTTTGCCTTGCAAAAGGTGGAAGTCTCTTGTTGGGGTGTGAAACTTCGACTTGAGCAAGGAAGTCTCATTTGGAGTGTGAAGCTTCAATTTGAGCAAGGAAGTCTCATTTGGATTGTGAAGCTTCAATTTGAGCAAGGAAGTCTTAACTAGGATTGTGAAGATCAGGATAGTTAAGTAAGAAGTCTTGGCTAGGATTGTGGACATTCAGATAGTCGGGCAAGGAAATCTTTCTAGAGGCATATGAAGTGTCTCGTATAGAAAGTTGCTCTCTAGAGACATGTGAAGTGTCTCGGATAGAGTGTTGCTCTCTAGAGACATGTTGAGTACCTTAGATAGAGAGCAGGAAAAGTTTTCACTAGACCCGAGGGTAGAATAAGAGGGATGTTCAAGATAGGGTGTATCATGTGAAGTGGTCACTTTTGAGGGTGTACTTTTATTCGTCATAGTAAAAGCTAATTTGCCGGTGGTTATGGAATCAACCTGTGGATGTTTCCTCTTCAGAGATTTTACCACGTAAAAATAGCGTGTCAAAGGTCTCTTTCCCTATCTCTCTTATATTTGTACATGTCGTGTATATATCTTGTTTAGTACAACATTTGCCTATTACTTAGTAAACAAGATATTTGTAAAGATTGTAATGCAAACATTCTTTAGATCATACTTGTACATATTTCTTATCTTTGTAAGTTGATTTACTTGTACATAATATTTCTTTGATTTGTACTTGTATATACATTATTTTCACAAATATTAATTCAACTACTTGATCATTTATGTGTTAATATAATCTCTTCAATTGCAAATTGTAGACTTGAATTGACATGCCTAATTGATTATGTTTTTCAATAGTCTACATGCGCTTTCACATTTGTTAATATATTGTGATACAAGCTATCTAGAGGGACAAACTTTTGTTTGTGTCTAGGGATTGAAAAAAGGTGTAAAAACCTATTCACCCCCCATTTAGGTTAGCTTTAGGCAATTTAACAGTGTTTGTATTTCAAAGACGAACGAACACTTGAAGAATTTATTGAAGGCCTCAATGGGTTTTATCTTTTCTATCTCTTGTCTTGTTATTTTCTTGATGTGTAACTAATTCCATAACTAGGGAATCAATGTGAACCTTTTTTGAATGCTTGTGTATGGATTAATTATTATTTATCGATTCAATTCTTGATTTATTCATTACACTTAAGTTCTTGATTCCTCATTAGTTTTAATTTTCATTGCACCACAGGTTAAATGGTGGATGATTATTTGGCATGAAAGATTATCTAAGAATTAGGGTTAGAGTATAGATCAAAACCTAATCTTGATTAATGCTCACTTGAATAAATAAAATTTATCATTAGCATAGATCAAAGGAAAGTTTAGATTTTGGTTCTTAATTCTTAAACTTAGTGGGTTTCCGATCACTGTTCACACCATAAATCAAAGGGTGAATGGTTGTTGGGAACACGTGACTCATCCCGTGATCATACGGTAATATTCATAATAAAGATAAATAATTAACCCTTGAATTGATTGAATTTGGTTTATAAGTTAATTCCATACATTGAGTGTTTATAATTGGGGATCATTGATGACCTAGTGCTTTCTCTCCATTGATCACAAACCAACTTTCTTTCAATTTCTTTCTTTAGTTTAATTTAATTTAGTTTTAATTTGCTCAATTCATCAACAATTTCTAGTTACTTTTAATTTAAGTGTAATTAGAACTATGTTAATCGATAAATCACTTTTCCTCGTGGGAATGATCTCTGCTTGCTGCTGTACTTATCTCATGATTCATGCACTTGCGAGTTCAGTTTTTTATAACACGATTTCACACATCTAGTTTTAGTTTTAGTTAATAGATTTAGTCTAGTTTAGGTGGTCGAGTCATTAATCTTTAAATTTTTATTTTTTATTTTATTTTATTTCTTTTTCGTAGTTTACTGTGTGTTTGTCTTTTGTTTCAGGTCTCAACATTGGATGCAAGGTAGAAGATCTCTTCAAAGAGAATTACTGCCATTGAGCGATAACATTGTTCGTATCATGGCATCAGAGGGGTCTGATGAAGGAGAATCTGAGGTAAAATCTGGGAATGACGCTAACAAGCGCCTCCGGGACCAAGTAGCCATAATGGCAAAGGAAATCCAAAAGCTAAAGAAGGGCAAAAACTGAGAAAATCAAAAGGATCCGCTGGGAGAAATGAATGCTCCGTTCTCCAGAATGAGCAGGGCAGCCGAGCTGCCTTATAAATTCAAGATGCCAACTGACAAGTACTCTGAGACCAAAGATCCTCTGAGCCACCTAAAGAGTTTTGTTCAATAGATGTAGGTCCAAAATGCTACCAGGGCCGCCATGTGCAGGATGTTCCCTACCACGCTAACTGACTATGTCAAGACATGGTTCAGAAAGCTACCAGTAGGGAGCGTCGACTCATTCACCAAGTTGACAACCGACTTCTGCGCTCAGTTCCAGGGCATTAAACATTGCCCCAAGGATCCCATTCACCTTCAATATGTGATCCAGGATTGGGGTGAATCACTCAGAGCCTATGTGGAGAGATTCCACAAGAAGGTAATAAAGATGTGAGTCTTCACGGAGAAGGAGACCTTAGGCAATTTCAGAAGGAACCTATGGGCTGGCAGATTATTCAGGTCTTTCTCTAAACATCCCCCAGAGACATACCAGGAGGCCTATGAAGGGCTCTTGAAAAGGTGGAAATAGATGAGAGCTCCGAGTCAAGATAGGGCATGACGACATGAGATTTACCAAGCTCCAAAAGAAGGAGGCGCCCAAACCCGCTCCAGTACCGAAGATCCAAAAAAAAAACTCCCAACAAGTCCACATATCGGTTACCAGCTTACCAACCTCAGTAGAACAGGTACCCAGTTAAGCGGACTCCTCCTTGAGTTACACCTCCACCTAAGGAAGTAGCATAGATAACTAGAGAAGAAAGGGGGGTACACCCATTACGCCCCTCTAAATGCATCTTGAAAATACACAAAGTGTGTGTCTAACAACCTAGAGGGGGGGTGAATGGGTTGTTAATCGATTATTACCAACCTTTTTGATTAGTCAAAATTAATCACAATTAACCCAAACAATCAAACAATAAAAATCAAGTAAAGTGCGGAAATATAAAGAACACTTGATTTTTACTTGGAAACCCTCCAAACGGGAAAAACCACGGGACTAGCCATGCTAGCCACTTGAGCCACATAAATCCACTATATGAAAAGAAAGTTACACCCTCAAGTGATACTCGGACTCTCACTCTCGATAACCTTAGGCTATGGACACTACCACTCGCCACTCTTGGTTCAATCCCTAGTGATATCCCCCGATACACTACTCTTGGCGTGAGCATCTCCTAATCTACCCCACGGGCCTTTTACAGTGGCTCTTAGCAACCAATGCTTGCCAACCAACCTTTGGTTGCAAGACTTCAATGCTTGTGCAACTTCACCTCGAATCCACAAGACTTTGAATCAATGAAGAGTATGAAATGTCTATGTGACCATGTGAAATTATGCTCAATGCAATTTATGCTAGACTACACAAATTGCTCAACTAGGCGTTTGTAGAAACAAATCCAAGTTGTCAAATGTCTAAATGCAAAGCATAAAGACTTAGCTAGATGTTATCAATAACAACCATCCTAGCTATCACAAACAATCACAATGAATCAACAAATATGCTCACAATGTATTCAACATAAACTTAGCATATATTCATATGATTGAGACAAGACATTTAATCATTCACTAAATGCAAGTCTTAGACAAAAGTCTATCAACAAACAAACTCAATTAGATTTGTATAGAATTTCCAACAAACTAATTGTTACACAAAATATGCATAAACATTCAATAAGCTTAACTAGTTGATTAAGAATCAATATTTCAACCTAGTTATCAATGAATCACAAATGAATGTTTATGACCTAGCTTTTAGGCAAAAAAGACCTAATCAATTTAGCAATCACAATACAAACCCAATCATGTTATCAAGACTCATAAATATGCAATAAAGTAGAGTCTAGATATTTAATCATGCAATAAATACCTAATCTAGAGTAAGGAGAACAATAAATGATATTCAAGGAAGTTCTTGCTTACCTAGTCATGAAACAATGAAGACCCATCCTCAAATGATGTGGAATGATGCAAGAATGAGATGGGTTTTGGGTTTGGAGAGTCAAGGAACAAAGCTTGAAGCTTTCTCTCTCTAGGGGAGCTCTTTCTCTCACTAGAAATGTATATTTCAGAGCTCTAGGTCTGATTGGGGAAGAAGATGATGTATTTATATGATCCAAGTGAAGCCACGTCGTTTTGGATAAGGAAAAACTGATTTCTGGCGTCAAAAGGCGACTTGTCAGGCAACATGCACAAGTGGCCTTGCATGTCGCCTAACACACTGGACAGCACAACAGCTCTGGTTTCGAGTGACCCAAAACATGACCAAACGATATCGAAACCTTTCAAATAATATACCGTTGATATACCGTTGGAAAGGTATAGAAGTCTAATTTCTAATCCTTTTTATAGAATCAGATTTTGATCTCTAGAAAAAATGTTATGGTCATTGGAGTGACCAAAGGTCAAAAACGGATAACAGCAGAGATGCTCTGTTTCAGTGGTCTCTTTGGAGACTTCAAAACCAAACCAAACGGTCATGAAAAATTACGAATAATATACCGTTGGAAAGATATGGAAGTCTACTTTCTACTCAAATTAACAAGATAAGATTTGGATTACTGTAGAAAGAGTTATGATCAAAAGAGTGACCAAAGGTCAGAATGTGTCAATAACAAAAATCCCACAACCATGGTATAAAACCATGTAACCAAATAACAATCCAAGAGAGGACAAATGGAACCTCTCTATGGTCACAAATCCCGCTAAGACTCAAGAACACCAATGTGCAAGCGCGGACACAACACAAGCACACCATCGTGCGAGTGAGAACGTTTCCGAACACACACAGAAAACGTAAAACGAAACAACCACACGTAAAGACAAACAAAGACGTGCTCGTGTGAGTTGTATAATGGATGCACACATATAAACAATAAAGAACACAAATGCAAGATGAACAAAGTATGCATGAAGTGTGTGTGTGCACCTAAACTCTTCAAGAGACAAAGTCAAGTGAGTATACCTTTTGCTCTTGAAGTCATGGAGATGCTTGGAAGCTTGCCAACATGGACCTAAGCTACCCATTACACAATCATCCCCAATGTGGTGTGGTTTGTCATGAAATAAGCCAATCATAAAATAGAGGTCCTTACACATCTCGTGAGACTATCTACCTCGCCATCAGTGACAAGGGGCTACTCAGGAAGCCTGGTCCTATGAAGGCACCAACCGATCAATGAAACTGTTACAAATACTGTGACTTCCACGAGGATGTGGGACATAACACCTCAGAATGCTATAGTTTACGCAACCTGATCAAGGCATTAGTAAGGGGAGGTTGCTTGACAGAATTTCTCAAACAAGTGCGTGATAACATTCACACTAGGAAAAAAGTGCAAGCAGACATTAGAGCGACAGATGAAAGAAGGAAAGCAAAAGGGAAATACCTGATGGAGCAGATCCACATAGTCCACACCATCAACGGAGGTCCCACCCTAGTAGGAACCTCCAACTAATTCAAGGAAGAATCTCGCAAGGAAGGTACCCAGGTTGGATGCAGGCCAGGATGTCCTCCGAGTTGCTAAGGGACCACCGGAACTCCCGCGTTTGTCCCAGATCATCTTCACTAAGAAGGATGTGTACAACACCGTGCAGCCGCATGATGACCCCATGGTTGTCACTGTGCAAAATCGTAAATTCTTTGATCCACCGTGTCCTGATCGATACTGGTAGCAGCGTGGACATTTTATTCAAGGAACAACAGATGTACCACTCCGCTTTATGGGTTTACTGGGGACTCGTTGACACCCACATGGTCCATGAATTTACTTGTAATAGTAGGAACAACACCACTCCAGTAGAATCTCATGACAGGCTTTGTTGTGGTAGATACTCCATCCGCCTACAATGCAATCCTTGGGAGACCTTTCTTATCTGCCCTTACGGGTGTCCTGTCAACCTACCACTATGTCCTAAAATTCTCGGTAGGAGACAATGTGGGTAAGGTACAGAGAGACCAGCAGGCAGCACGCATGTGTTACGCAGTGTCTGCCAACCCCGTCGCACTTGCCAAGCAATGTGCGCAGGTTACTATCAAGCAGGACTGCAAATTATCAGAAGAAGACTTCAAAGATAAGAGGGAGGTAGTAGAGGAGGAATTCGGGGTGGAGGTTCCGGTCACAGAAGAGGAAGACAGGGGGTGGCCTGTGGCCGCCCTGTAGACGATTAAGAAGAAATCCCTATCAGGAAAGATGACCCTTCTAAGGTAGTTATGATAGGTTCAACGATAGAGGCAGGAGTGAATGAGGGTCTGGTGAAGCTCCTATAGGAATACAATGACATCTTCACCTAGAGCCATGAGAAGATGCCAGGGATTCTTGTTACCTTGGCAGCTCACAGATTAGCCGTTGATCCTGCCTTCAAGCAAGTTAAACAGAAGATAAGGCATTTCAACCAGAAAAAAAATGCCCCATTGCAGAAGAGGTAGACAAGCTACTGAAGGCAAAGTTCATCAGGGAGTCTCGAAACCCCGAATGGATTTCCAACGTAGTCATGGTAACCAAGGCAAATGGGAAATGGCACATGTGCATTGATTACACAGATCTTAACCACGCCTGTCCGAAGGACATCTTCCCGCTGCCAAAGATTGACCAGCTGGTAGATTCGACCGTGGTTAAGAAGCTCCTAAGCTTCATGGATGCATTTTCGGGGTACAATCAGATTATGATGCACCCGGCTGATCAGGACAAGACCAGTTTCATAACTGGGCAGGGCTTATACTATTACAAGGTTATGCCCTTCGGTCTTAAGAATGCGGGTGCTACCTACCAGCGTCTGGTCAACCATTTGTTCAAGGAGCTGATAAGAAAGTCAATGGAGGTATACATCAACAACATGATCACCAAGTCCCATATAGCTGAGCAGCACCAGGACCATTTCCGCCAAACTTTCCATATAATCAAAAAAAAAATCGGATGCGGTTAAACCCCGCTAAATGTGCCTTCAGGGTTGCAGCCGGGAAATTCCTCAGATTTATGGTCCACGAGAGAGGAATATAAGCAAACCCATAGAAGATCAAAGACATCTTAGATCTTGAATCTTCTACCTCGCTCAAGCAAGTTCAAGGCTTGGCTAGACGGATAGCAGCCCTGAACCGCTTTATATCACGATCCACTAACAAATGCATTCCCTTACTCAAAGCTATTAAACAAAGGAATAGTATGAAGTGGGACCAAGATAGCGAGCTACCTTTCGAGTCGTTGAAGGGATACCTTGCTAGCCCACTACTGCTAGCTAACCCAATGCCATGGGAAGAGCTACAACTATACCTGGCAGTATCTAAGACAGCTGTTAGCGGAGCCCTAGTAAAAGAGTGTGGAGATAGAGTTCAGCGGCTTATCTACTATGTTAGTCGCACCCTAACCAAGTCGGAGAAGAATTACACTCTCCTAGAGAAGCTCGCCTTTACACTAGTAACCACCGCCAGGAAGCTCAGCCCTATTTCCTAGCTCATACAATCGCGGTGGTCACTAATCAACCTCTACGCCAATTTCTCAAAAGACCAGACGTATCAGGGATACTTTTGTTATGGGCCCTCGATCTTACCAAGTTCGATATCAAGTACAAGGCTAGGACTACCATCAAAGCCCAAGCTTTTGCAGAATTCATGGTAGAGTTCAGTACAATACCTAATTGTGGTACCACCCCGAGCTCGGACATGATCCCTCAGAAAGAACAAGAATCAGCGGATTAGTCCATCGATCAAAAAACCAGGATCCTATATACGGATAGAGCTTCCAGCCAAGCTGGGAATAGGGGAGGAATCGTTCTAATCGATCCCGAGAAGGTGGAATGTTGTCATTGCTTCAGATTCCAGTTCAGTACCACTAATAACGAAGCCGAGTATGAAGCTTTGTTAGCAGGAATGAGAACAGCCGTGGAGCTTGGAGCTAATTAACCTCCTCACTAAATGTGATTCGCAACTGGTAGTTAATCAGATAACAGGTATGTACCAGGCCAAAGGAGATAACATGACAGCCTAACTCGGAAAGGTCCAAGAACTTGTAGCCTGATTCAAGGGGTTCAAGATCGAGTAGGTACCTAGGTAAAAGAATCATCGGGCCGATATCCTAGCTAAGATAGCTGCCAAAGGAGGACAGACACTACCAAAAGGGGTACCTCTCCAGATAATAGTCCAATCAAGCATAACGCAAGGAAAAGAAGTTAGCTTTGTGGATCGCCTTCCATGCTGGATGGATCCGATAGTATATTATCTCCAAGAAGAAAAACTCCCTGAAAATCCTGATCAAGCTCGCAAGATCAAAAGAACCTCAGTTCGATATTGCCTGGTGGATGGACACCTTTACAGTAGAGGAAAATCTCTCCCCCCCCCCCCCCCTTCTTACTCAGATGTCTACACCCTGATGATGTGAGCTGGGCACTTAGAGAGGTACATTCAGGAGAATGCGGGAATCATGCCGGAGGAGAAGCGCTAGCTTACCAGGTGTTACGCATGGGATATTACTGGCCGAACTTGCACCACGATGCAAGGCAGTTTGTACAATCTTGTGAACCATGCCAGAAGACGGCCAACTTGCACTACCTTCCTCCAGAACAACTGTCCTCTATCAGCTCGCCATATCAATTTGCCTACTGGGGAATAGACTTAATTGGACCTCTCCCAACCGCGCCTGGTCAACAGAAACATGCAATAGTGGCCATTGATTATTTTACCAGGTGGGTGGAAGCAGAGCCCCTCTCTAAGATTACTGAGGCAAACACGACTGAGTTCATTAGAAAAAATGTAGTCTGCTAGTACGGTACCTCAATGGTCATTATCATGGATTTGAGTAAGCAGTTTGACAATGCTAGATTCCGGGATTTCTACCAAAATCTAGGAATCGAGCTTCGTTTCGCCTCAGTAGCACATCCTTACACTAACAGCCTGGTAGAGGCCACGAACAAGACCATCAAGAGACTTATGAAGAGAAAACTCCAACAGAGGAAGGGTAAATGGGCGGAAGAGCTACCTGATATGGTATGGGCCTATTGTACTACCAAAATGATTGCTACTGGAGAAACCCCCCTAGTCATTGACTTTCAGGGAAGAAGCCGTCCTCACAATCGAGCATAAACTCACCTCCTTCCGGGTTCAATACTTTGAACCAGAAGGCAATGCAGATAAGCTGAGGGCAAACTTAGACCTCTTAGAGGAAAGACAAGATAGGATTGCAAAAAGGGTGGCAGTCTACCAGAGCAGGATCGCCTGATACTTCAACAAGAAGGTTAGAAACTGAAGCTTCAAAGAAGGGGACCTGGTCCTTAGGAAGGTAACCCCGAATACCCGGAAAAGGTCAAACGGGGTACTAACCCCAAATTGGGAGGGTCCCTATTTGGTTAAAATGATAATCCGAAGTGGGGCTTACAAGTTGGAGGATATGGACAGACGTTCTATCGACCACACCTGGAGTGCAGATCACATGGAGAGGTTTTTCCTGTATAACCTACAGTAAAGGCAGGCCAGTATCACACGGGATATGTACTAGTTGATGTTAATACTCATAAGTATTTGTATCGCCTCTTGATTCATCAATAAAAGACGGTTCTCCTTTTTCTCCAATCTTCATTTATCTACATTCTATCGTCTTTGTTCACCATATAAATTCGCCAATGATAGCCTCAAGACCAGGAAAGACCATATGGCATTCCTGCTGCCTTGGCCGGGTACCACCCCCCGCCTAGGAAGAATCTGGATCCTAAGAGTATAGCTGCCCGACAAATCAAGGCCTCGACTGGCCACCACCCCCGCTGAGAAGGATCTAGTTAGTAAGAGCATAGTTGCTTGCCAGATCAAGGCCTTGGCCGAGTACCACCCCCCACCAAGAAAGACCTTGTGCTAAAGTGGCCTTAGTTGCCTACCAGGATCTTGTTGCCAATATGTTCGCCTTGTTTTCGCCAATGTACCTAGATTACTGAGAAATTGAAGGCTAGGTATCTTGATTCACCAGTGTCTTCGCCTAAGTGCCTAGGTTCCTTGAAACAGGAAGGCTAGGTATCACTATTTTCACCAAAGTACCAAGATTTCTAGAACATGAATGCGAGGTACCTAGATTCGATAATGTGTCCGCCATGTTTTCAGCCTTGGAAGGTACCTAGATTCCTAGAACAGGAATGCGAAGTACCTAGATTCGACAATGTGTTCGCCTTGTTTTCGCCTTGGAAGGTACCAAGATTCCTAGAACAGGAATGCGAGGTACCTAGATTCGACAATGTGTTCCGTTTGTTTTCGCCAAGGTACCAAGATTTCTAGAACAGGAATGCAAGGTACCCAGACTCGCCAATTGTGCTCGCATGGTCTCCACTAATGTACCAAAATTCCTTGAAATAGGAAGGCTAGGTACCGTGATCCACCTATGTACCCTGATTCTTGAGGAAAGAAAGGTTGGGTACCATGATTCGATGAAATTATCAACAAAGTACCAAGATTTTGTGAAGTAGGAAAGCAAGGTACCGCGATTCACCAGAGTACCAAGACTCCTGAAAAACAAGAGCGACAGGTACCGGCACTCGCCATAGAATTTTGCCTAAGTATTGGGGTCTCTTGAAAAGGAATGTCTGATACTTCGAACCTCCTAGATAGAGTAAACATCATTGATAAAGTATCTAAGGAAGATGCTCCGAGACTCATTGACAAACATCCAGATAACCTGATATCGGCCACCTACCGCGCCCAAGGCCAATTTCTTTTGTTACCAGATACTGGTTATATTAATTTTATGATGGGGACTGGCCCTTAGATTTGTGCTACATCAGAGTTATAAGCATGCAACAGGATTTAACCAAGGAGGCCATAATGGGAGTAAGCCAAATATATATGACACTATGAAAAAGATAGGGAAAGCTTCATTGATCAAATCAAGGAGCCCAACCATTCTTTCAGGCTACATACAAAAACAAACAAGCAAACAAAAGAATAATAATAATTGAAGCAAGTACATTGTTTTCTACCCTAACTTCTTGCTCGACCGGCTGGCCCAGAAGCGCCGATCTTTCCCAAGTCAGATATTGACAATGTCGTCAAGACCACCAGAGGTAGGGACAGAAGGACAGCTTTGAAACCATCCTCGTTCAAGATGCAGCTGGGCACGAGGTTGCAACTTGGCTAGGCAATGTGTACACCATAGGTAAAGGTACATAGTTGTGAGCCACCCTTCTCCCTAGTTCTAGGAATCATAAACTGGTCCAGCCATGATTCCCTGGTAACTCAATCCCTCTTGCACTGCTCCTTCCACAATACCAAGCATCCAGCCAATCAGAGGAATCACATCTCTTCTTTCTCTCACGTTGCTAACCACGGCGACGATCACTGATTCTATTTGTTAAAATTTTCTACTCCGCTGAAGAACTAAGGGACAACGTAGAATAGTTAAGCAGGTCAGGGTATTTAAAGAAGAAGAAAGTGGGCATCAGTAACAAGATGATGAGAGCATTAATGAGGCGCGACACCTGGAATATAGGGAAAGACATCTTCGTGAAGCGTGCGCCTCCTAGATATAATGTTTGAAGCAAACGAGCCTATCTTGATTTGACACATGGAAGAGCAATTAAATATAACATCCAAACCAAAGATTCCTACGCAAGAATTCCAAGAAGAGGTTTTCACCATGGTAACCTTGAATAGGTCATGGACCATGACAATCTCGATTACCAGGTACCGCGATCCGTGTTTAACTGATGCCTTGGTACCACTCCTGGACCAATCACGTTAACAACCACATTTGATCAAGGTTTAATGGAAGATATATCACCAAGTCTACACTTAGGTACCAGGATTACACAGGAGACGAGAATCCCTAGTACCTTGATTCTTTCAACTGTAGTTTCACCTAAGTATCAGGATTCTCAAAACAAGAATGCTTGGTACCCTGGTTCTTTCCAAGTGAGACCGATTGCTAAGTCCCAAGAGATCCTTGTACCGGTTACAAGCTATGCTACACCTTCCGGTCTCGCCAAATTTCAAAGCATCTTCTGTTACTAGGTATTTGTTAAATCAAGTTTACACTATGGGCTTTTCTTTAGATCAATGAGGGAGTCAACCAAGAAATCAGTAAACTACACACACATAGAGCTAAAGAAAAGAAAGAAATGATTTCATTGCTTTAACTTGGGAGCCCATCCCTCCAATTACGGGCTACAAACTGATAGAAATAAAATAAAATGAAAGATAGCCGGTAAAGGACCGGACTGGGTCACGTATCCGCTCACCCCTGGTTGGCCACTTCTTTTCCCGCTCCATCGGTTGAAACCTCATCTCCTAGACCAGCTTGGGCCTCCCCCGCTACTTGGGTACCTACTACCATTGGGGTCTCCACTTGAGCAGGTTCAGCCTGGAGCTCCTCCGTCTTCACCATATCAGTTCGCTCCTCCACCTCCTTAGTTGAAACAGCCTGGTCCTCCACTATCTTGGCAGGATCAAAAAAAGGGATAGGCATGGTAGATTCTCTCTCTTTTGAAGTAGGCTGGCTATCTACCACCTCAACGAATTCGAGTATAGAGACAGGCGGGTTAAAAGTCCCACCTCCAACCTGGACAGTTACGACCTCATAAGCCTTCAAATTGGGATCAACTCCAACATGGCCTGGTGAAGGAAAGGAGATAGGTCTTTGGTCGTCACCACCTACCACTTCATTCGCCCCAGTAGTCCGAGAAGGACCAGCTCCATCAGCATGACCAACTTTGAGGCTTTAGCCATGATCTTCTCCCTGTTCCACCCATCGATAATGCCCATGTCAAACAGGGGAGAGAGAGAGAGAGAGCCAGGGCTACCTAGTAGCCTGCGAAGAAATAACCATCCCCAATGGATGTATCCACCTGAGCCCCCATGCTAATCACACTAGCGCGTAGAGTCTTTACCTCTGCCTCTAACTCCGCTACTCTATCCTTCGTGATATCCCTTTCCACCCCGTGCTAAAGTCTAGAAGGTACAATGCTGTGTGTACTGCGGCCCAAGCATGTGTCCATCAAGCGGTACAGGGAGCGGTCATGCGTATTCCGTGTTTTTGAAGGAAATCTTAAAGCCCTAGTTTTGGGAGAACCTATAAATACTTCCTATTCTTTTTGAATGTAGGGGGATTATATATCAATAGTTACACATTCATTATTTGGGCTAGACAACAATTCATCAATATAAATTGAAGATTGGAAGACAAAAGAAGATTTCATAATTGAAGGATTGAAGAATTCATTTAAGGCTAAGATGGGTTCTATCTTTTCTATCTCTTGTCTTATTATTTTTATTATGTGTAACCAAATTCATACTAGGGAATCGATGTGAACCTATGTAATGCTCGTGTTATGATTCAAACTTCATATTTTATTTATTAATTCAAATTCAGATTTATTCAACTCATTATATGTCTTGATTCTTGACTTGTATTGATCTATGGAAATTAATTGATACATGTCTAGGGTTTCGATAATGTATAAATTGTGATTGGGCTATAGGAATATAGGTAGTCTTAATTACTTTTCAATTGAATAAATATAATTGTTCTTGACATAGGAATATGCGAGACAATTTTGGTTCACAAATTCTTACTTGTAATGGGTTTTTGGCTATTGCTTACACCTTGGATCAAGAAAAATATATATAAACGATGATATGTTGGATCTAATGATTTTGGGTGTGCTTAGAGAATCTCCTTATTGAACACCTTGTCAAGAAAACTCAATAAGACAAAAACCTGATCAAAGAAAAAAAGAGTACAATTCACAAATGCCCAAAAAAACTAATATATTTCATTAGATATGCTCCATCTAATAAACATTCATATGAAAAAAATATTCTAGATTGCTGAGCTTAGAGGTGTAAATCAGATAGGATGATCTGGATCCAATCCGAATCCGAATCTGAATCCGATCAGAAATTTCGGATAAATTCTTATTCAAATCCAATCTTATCCGTATCCGGATGCAATTGGTGTAATTGGTGCTTTGTTATAATACAAAAGCTATAATAGCCCCTAGGGGCATAGCTTAATTGGTAGATGGATGAGTTTGGGGCTTAGGTAAATGACTCACAAATCAGTGACTCGAGTCCTACCAATGACAAAAAGCTTTAAACAAAATACATAGTCTAAATAGGTGGCCAAATAGATACTTTTAAAAAAAGGGTATTATCAATTTAATCCCTATCTTTTAGGGAAAGATCAACTTTTTAAGCGTCTTTGCTTTTTTAGGACCTTTGGTCCCTCACTTTTCATAAATACATCAATATGGTCCATCTGTTGGTCAACAGTTAGTCAAACTTAATACTTACAGGGGTATTTTTGTCTTTAAATCAAAAACATGCCATGTGTGACAAAAATAGAAATAAAAACAAATCATTATTTTATTTATCACAAAATAAAATATAATTATAAAATAAAAGTAAAATAAAATATAAAATAAAACAGAATTAAATGTTTATATTAACAATTAAAAATTTAAGAAAACCAAAAATTCCATAAAAACGGTGGAGATCCATCACCCATCCCCTTCTTCATCAAAATTCAAGAAACCAATTTCTCAAAAAAAAAAATTAGATACCATTCATTCAAAAAAAAATTCCAAAACCATTCATCAAACCCAAAATTTTAGCCATTAAAATATTTTTAAATACAAATTCTTTCTATCATTTTCTCACCTAATCTCCAAACTAAAAAAAACAAACATGTCCATCCTTCACACAAAATTTCTAGATTTTTTTAACTCAAAATTTCCTGATTTTAATAACATCATCTTCTCTCACTTCATCGTTCATCCTCCAAAATCCAACATATTTTCATCTTTATAAAACATAATCATCAAGCCACAAACAAAAAATTTATCCTCAGCGGAATATATTTTTTTGTTTTACACTTTCTCGGTCTCCAAACACGATCAAACTTTCTTCAATCAAATCCCACAAACAAAAACAATAAATTAATTCCACAAAATAAATTCTTTCTTTTTTGCTGAAGATGATAAGTACTGGATTTTTTTTTAAAACACAAAAGTTCTTTTCTTTTTTGTGAAGATGATGTTCGTCCATTTGTATTGGATATTTTTTTTTGAATATGGAAATGAAACTAAATTCATCTCCTCACCAACATCATCATCAACACACCACGTCACCACCATACAAATCACCCAAACACTCTCTCCAAACCCATTCATCTCTTCACCAACAACATCAATTCATCATCAACACACCACCACACAAATTACCCAAATATCCAAACCCATCAATCAAGCCACCCTCTCCAAATACCCAACAACCAAAACCACCTAAAACCCATCCACGAAATCAATGCCAATCGCCCCTCACACCACCGATTGGTGCTCGAACTCAAACAAGTTTTAACCAAAAGCAGCGACGACGACGACCGGAAGAGCGACACTGATAGGTCCAATCAGGGTTCGATCGTGTTCCTCTCTCTCTCTCATCATCCTCCTCATTTAGTGTTGGTTCAATTCTGCCGGCGAGTTTGGTTCCGATCTCCTCACGTGGTGTTTTGTGGTAGCTGCCGGTGAGGAGAGAGAGAGACTGAGATTTTTGGTTTGGGTTTGAGAAGATTTCAATGCTGGATTTGAGTGATAAACTTCTTATTTTCAAAAATTGCAATCACCTCATTTCCAAAAAAAAAAAAAAACTGCACACCCAGTATTTTTTTTCAATATTTAATTATACAATTATCATATATGTTTGTGTACAGAAAGAAAGTGAGCTTTAGAGAGAAACTGTGCTTAAGATTGAAATTTTTGGTATTCGAAACAAGTTTCGTCTTCGTTCAACGGATTTGAAACTTAGCTTTCAATCAATGGTGGCTATGTGGTGGTTGGATTTTGTTTTAATTTCTTGGTTTTCTTAAATTTTTAATTGTATATATAAATATTTAATTCTGTTTTTAATTGAAGAAACTAATCCATGGAATTTGATCTCTTCTTTTTGTTTTCGTTTAAAAAATCTAGATTTCCATATCTCATCAAATGTTTTTTTAATTCTTATAAATTCTAATTATATATTAATTTCATTAAATTCATTTTTATTTGAGTTATTTAAATATACATATTTTTAATAATTAGTTTTTATTTAATAATTAATTATAAAGGGTAAAATGGTCAAATCGTATTTTTTGTCAGGTTTGACTGTCAAAATTAAGGTCAGAGGGACCAAATTGATGTATTTAAGAAAAGTGAGGGACCATGGGTCCTGATAAAGCAAACACGCTTAAACAATTGATCTTTCCCCAAAAGTTAGGGACTAAACTGATAATATCCAAAAAAGGTACAAAAGCTATAATTCTATGAAAATTAATGATAGATATGTTTGATCTCATTCCAATGGCATCGTGTTAGTGTTGAACTAGATCTTACTAGCAAATAAACTGCTTATGTAACATCTGGTCTAAAAGTTGAACCAGATACAACAAAACACCAATTGCATCAAAATTTGGTATTTCAGGACTAAGTATTCCATTGGATCTATGCTCAATCTCCAGGTCAAGACAATATATGATCTTTCTAGGTCTTTAATTTAAAATTTCCTTTTCAAATATTCTACAAATTTCAAGAGCTCTTCAAAAGTACATATTAAATTCATATCATAACATATGTTACTAATATAACAAAACTAATTTCTGATTTCTTTATGAAGACACATGGGTATATAATATAATTGATACACTCTTCTTTCAGTGAGATGGTTATACCACATACGTTCAGGTTATTTTTAATCCATACACGATTCTTGTAGGTTTATCAAAAAGAATTTACGAGATCTCGATTTATATGCTTCTAGCATTTCAAATGCTTTAGGGATTCTCATATAAATACCTGTATTGAGTGTACCTTATAGATAAGTAATCAATACGTTCATAAGATGCATTTCCAGCCTCTTAGAGGAAACAAAACTTATTAAAATTTGGAATGTAAACATATTCATCACTAGTGAATACGTCTCATAAAAATTATTACATGTGCTACGAGTCATACCTTATATCTCACGATCTCGTTTTTCTCATTAAGTTTCCGTATAAAAACTTATTAGTACCCAACAGGTTTGATCTTCATGTGTCTAGACTATTGGTTCAAATACTTCATGTTTGGCTAATGAAGTCAATTCTATATGAATTGCTTCTTTTCATTTTGGGCAATTATGTATTTGTCTACAATCATCAATATTATGAGTTTCATAATCATCATTTATAATTTTAGTAGCTACTGTTTATATGTCATCGATGATTATTTCTTCATGATTCCACATTTATCTCGTATAATTTATAGAAATTCCTTTATTTCTAGATTCTTGTATCTCTTCAGGGATTTCTTCCACTTTAGGGGATTTTGAATCATTTGGAACTTGTGCCTCTTTATGGATATCTAACTCTTTTAGAGATGATTTAGAGACAGTAGATTTATTTATAACTCGAGTTTTGTTTGCATTAGGATCCTAATAATTTACCTTCCTCTTTTGAGGAGCAATACTTTTCGAATTAAAAAGTTTATAAAGTTATTATATACATCAGATGACTCATTTGTTGTCTTTTACTCTGATCGTTCTTCATGAACAATCACCCGGGTTTATGAGTTGACGACTTGTATTTGTTACCTTTAGTATATCAATAAATATATATGGTAACTAATTAATAATCATCTGATGATCAATTATCCTTCGTATTTGTATTAAGTGATGCGAAGATTGAAATGAGACACATTTATTACATATATAGAGAACTAATATCTCTATTTTGTATAATAGTAACTTTTCATTTACTCTTTTCTTCTAGAGAAACTTTTCATTCTTCTAATGATAGGAAAATTAATCAAAATAATAATATGCATATCATGGTAAAAAGATAAACTACCAGAAGTTTAAATGATCCAATAATAGAAGATTAATCAAAAATCAACATAAATCTCAAAATTGTATAAAAATCAAATCACATATCAAGCCAATGGTGAGGTAAGGGAATATACAACACAATTAAACATTTTAAAGAGTGAGCATGTCAATGACCAAGTACATGTTGTAGTGGTGAATAATGATGATAAGTGGTGGGCCAGAGATGAATGTTGGAACATGTAAAATAGCATGTCCCTATATAGAAATTAGTAATTGTGTTTGTAATATTAAAGTTCTCGCAATTAACTGGAGACGTTTGATAAGTGATTCCACTTATCCATTCTGAGAATGAGTACATGTGAAACAGGATGTTCAACATCGTTCCCAACTGTTTTGCAATATGCATCAAATGTCTTGGAAATAAATTCACCAATATCACAACAACAAATTAACTAAATTGGATAATTTGGAAATTGTGCCCAAAAACTGATAATTTGTGCAAGTAATCTTGAGATGTTTGATAATAAACAAACATGTGACCATCTGGTAGATGCATAAGTTAGAACCATGAAATTACAAAATGGTTCACTAGGTGTATGAATAGGTTCACATATATCTCCTTGAATTATTTGTAAAAATGATAGGAATTCAAAGCTAACTTTAGAATAAGGTGGTCTTGTTACTAATTTCCCTCGAGAACATGCAGTGCATATAATCTTATGGAATTAAAGAATCTTCTGGCTCTTTAATTAATGTCCATAAGAATTTTCGATGATCCTACGCATCATCGTAAATCTTGGGTGACTAAAATGATTATGTCAAAGAATAAATATTTTTGGATCTGAGAACTTCTTATTCATGACTGCATAAATCTCTATATTTTATAACTATATAATATAATCCATATGAGAAAGCACACAACTTCTCTACAATGAGCTTCTGGCCTGAATCATTAGAAGTAACGTACAAATATTTAACATTCTTATTATTTATAATCTCAATATAATATCCAATATGATGTATATATTTGAAACTAAGCAGAATTCTCTTAGATCTGTTTGAATAATATAAAGTATCATCGATACATAATTTAGTACCATTTTAGTAACCAAATTGTGGCTCTTCTGGGGCCTTCAATCAGATCTGCTAGATATGATATTGTATTAATCTTCGTTTTTAGTAAAGTCAAATTCGAAAAAGAAAACAAATTTTTGATCTTGCAAAATTGTAGATGTCTTTACACTATCTGCTAGACATACATATCCATCTTGTGTTTCAATGATAGACAATTCATTGTTTAAATATACATCGTTTAGTAAAGACATATTTTCCTTTTGGAAATTTTACGGACATTATGTGTAATGTCATTTTATATCTTATTCGAAATGATAATTTTTTTTATTTCGATAGGTTTATTTTGTAACCATTTTTCTATTGTCATATACAAACATCCACTCTCAGAGTATGTTTTGATATCTCATAAATTAAGCTAAAAATACACTCAAATTTAATTTCTTGACATTGCTACTTCTGGAGCATGCGTGGAATAGATAAAATATACTTGGCAACTTCATTTCTACCACATAATTCCAACTATTAATTAGGCTCTTAAAACTTTTATGGCGTTCGCAACATCTAGTTGGGATGTGTAATTTTCATCCTTAAAAGAGTGACATGATAACAAATAAAATAAAGTATAACAAATAAATAAAAACAACACTTGATTCTTAAATAACAAAAATAATCAAACATAAGATAAATAAATTGAAATCATGGATAATATTAACTTTTGGAACTTCCGGTACGACTGTGAATTACAGGTTTGTAAATAAATTTCAGAAAAATTCAAAACTTCATGATCTGAAAAAAAATTACAATTTAATTTTCAAAATGAAAGAATCATAACTTGATTTAATTATGAAAACTTTGATATTACAATTTGAAACTATCTAAATGTGTGTCTATACAACAACCTAGAGGGGATAAGAAACAAGCAAACGCAAACAAACGGACAAAAAAAAAGAAAAAGAATGTCCTGATCATAATACAGATCAGGATCCTCTACCTTTTTTTTCACTAGATGTTAACGCGTGACAAATTTGAAATTCAATAGGCAAGATTACTTTTTCTTTTTTCTCTCCCTCTAGTCTTTACACTCACTTTTTCTCTCTCTCTCCCTCTCTCTCTCTCTCTCTAGAATGTTGTGATTCACATGTTCTTTGTTTTTGTCTTTTTGATTCACATGTTCCTCAATATTGCCTATGCATTCACTTCCTCTCTCTAGAATGCTATGGTTCACTTGTTTTTTTATGGGATATTATTCATTTGGTCCCTATGTTTTTTTGAAATATTTATTTTTTACTCACTTATCCATTTTTTCACTGGATTGGGTCCTATGTTTTCTAAAACCACTCATTTGAGTCCCTCTGACCAGAATTCTAACAGTCAACGGTCACAGAAAAAACAAAATGACATCTTTACCCCCCTTGACCATTTAATTTCTTTAAAAAAAATAAAATTTAAAGAAAAATAAAAACAAATTGGAAGTTATTTTTATATAAATTTAAATTGTTATCTAATCATCAAAATTAAAGCAAACAAAAAAAAATTAATCACCGAACCTTAATTAAAAAAAAAATAACCACATTCATCTCCCACATCAACATTACCAAATCCTAACCACTCAAATCCACCACCGATTTAAACAGTTCCAGCTCCGCCGTCGCCATCCAACCCAGTTTCATCGATCCCAGAAATCTCCCCAGCCAAAATGAACTCAGATCAACACAAAAGCACTACAACCCAGCTTGCAACCAAACACCCAGATTCTGACCACCACCACAAGACCCGAAATTGAACTGGATCATAATCATCACAAAACCCATAACCGAATCACACCTCCACCACCAAAAAACAAATCGGTTCACCACCAAATCGAACAATGGAGTTATTAAATGAAAAGAAGAAAAGGAAGAGGAAGAACAGTAGCAACATCCATCAATGTCTTCAACCAATTCAACCAATTCCACAAATTAAAACACACAAAATCAATTCAACCAAACACTATCCAAATATCTTCAACCAATTCCATAAATTAAAACACACAAAATCAATTCCACAAACCCAAACAAATGACATTATAAAAAATCAATTGCAATAATAATCCAAGTCTTCTCCTTCAATCCAAATCCACATCAATTACAACAACAACAAAAACAGAAATTCATTCGTTAAAAACCTCTAATATTCGACAATGGAGTCGGATCTCCATCTTCTGCCCATCCATGCTCCATCGCACCTCTATCTTCAACAATGTAATCGCAACTCTATCAGCTGACCATTCGCTTCCATCATCTGAGATGGAGCGCCATCACCGTCTCAGTGAGATAGAGCTCCATTAAACCCAAATCATTATTGTTGAAAGCAGCCACGAATCTCTGTCCGTGTAACCACGAAAACAGCCATGAAATCGAGATCGAGTGAGAAAGAGGGGAATTGTTCCTTGAAGAAGAAATGAAGTGGGATTTGCTCTGTTGCTCAACTGAAGAAGAAAGAGGTATTTTATTTTTAATTTTTTATAATTTTATAATTGTTTTTTTTTGTTTATAAATTTTTAATTTGTGTTTGTATTTTAATTTAATTTTTGGTATATATAATTTCTATTTATTTGTGTGTTGACACGTGGCATACAATTGATTAAAGATAAAAATACCCTTAGAACCGTTTAGCTTGACTAACGGTTGACTCACAGAAGGACCAAAATGAGAGGTTTTAGAAAACATAGGGCTTAGTCTAGTGAAAAATGGATAAGTGAGTAAAAAATAGACATTTCAAATTAACATACGGACTAAGTGAATAATATCCATTTTTTTAATTAATAAAGTTATTTTTTGGCTTCCATCTCAATGTAATGTTAAGGGGATTTGTGTTGCAGGAGATAATATCAAAGATTTTCTTGAAGATTTTGAAAGATTTTGAATTTGAAAAATATTATTGTAATTAATACATATTATTATGTTTAAGTAGTTAATTATTTTATGATTGATTAAATCAAATCTAATTTCTTTATTATATAGGTTTTTAATGTTTTAGGATTCTACTATTTTTAATTTTTATTGTTATCTCAATTCTAGTATTTTTAATTTCCATTGTTATCTCAATTTTTTTTTTATAGAAAAATTGATGATTTTATTATATCCTAATTATTTTAGGTTTCTTTTAGGTTTTCAGTTTTTCTATTTAAAGGCCTTGTACCCTTAGTTTTTGATAATTAATAAAATTTGAATGAGAGTATATCTTTTTATCCAAATCTCGGTATATTTATTAGGGTCAACGAGTTTGATACTAATTATTTGATACGCTAATCACAGATTAATAGAAAGTTTTGCTTCATATATTCGTGCATGAATCAATAAATTCGAAACATTTATCCTTGTCTTTTATCGACTTTAAATGTGTGGAATTTTCCGCTACATCAATTAGTGCTTTATATATTCAAAGGATGAGGAGAGAAAGAAAAACAAATATTTGACTTAAGATCCAAAAACGGTGAGTTTCATTCAAAGGATGGGAGAGAAAAAAAAAACTAATTTTGCCCACTGAATTTAAACTTTGCCACATGTCAACATCCAGCGAAAAGCAGAGGAAAAAAGGGACCGAAGAAGATCTAATCCTACATAATACATGTATTAGCTTCAAGGCTATTAAAGTAAAGTATACAAAACAATAGCCATGTGTGACTATTGTGTGGCGCTAGTCTTGCAAAACATAGAAAACACCAATTCTCCAAATCTTGGAAACATCTTGCCGTGTAAGAACCTCATTTTTATGATTGGCTTATTTCACGACAAATCACATTGGGGATATTTATGTAACGAGTAGCATAGGTTCTCCAAGTGTGGTTTTCTCGAAGACATGCTTCCGGTTATCCCAAAGAGCTTCAAGAGAGGTAGTTCACTTGTCCTTAACTCTTTTGAAGAGATTTTAGTTGCACACACTCATTTGCATGAATTACATTCTTGATTACATGCTATTGAATGATGCATTGTATGCCATTCATCACACTCCACACTTGCACATTTTTACATATTAGATTAGTGTGTTGAGTCTGCTTGGAAAAGAGGATTTTCCTCTTTACCGCGGTGCAGGTCGCTTGCTGGGCACTTGCCTCCGTCGCGGTCCCAACAGCGGTTGGTTCCAGAAGGTGCATGCGTTAAAGACCGCGGTCTGTGCACTTGTATGCGCAGCGGTCCATACCGCGGTATACTTCAGTAGGCCCCTGCTGCCTAGACCGCGGCATGTGCTTTGCATGCACAGCGGTCCCCGATGCGATGTTGTCCAGACGGTGCACCGCTGCATGTACTGCGGTCTGGGCACTTACCCGAGCAGCGGTCCAGCGAGCGGTATTGACGGGATTTTGATTCCTAAGCCCAAAACGACGCAGTTTTGTCTAGGGTTTTTATATATATGTTCTCTTCTTCCCCAACTCGTTTTTAGAGCTTTAAGAACTCATTTTTAAGAGTGAGAACCCTTAGAGAGAGAAAGCTTCAAGCTTTGTTACTTGACTCTCCAAACCCAAAACCCATCATCTTCATGCATTTCTAAGCATCTTTAAGGCATGGGTCTTCATCATTAGTTGACTTGGTAAGTTGAACAAAAATCTCATCTTTATCATTTGTTCATACTTTCCAAGATTGTGTTTTTATTGTATTTATTAGTTGATTAAATGCTAGGACTCTATTTAATGCATCTATTTATAATTCCTTTGTATGATTGGGTTTGTATTGTGATAGCTTGCATTTATGACATATTTGCCATCTACCTAATTAGGACTCATTGATTGCATTTGTTAATTGCATTTATTGTCCTTGCCATTTTATGTGACAACATGTGTTGATATGGCTTTGTTTGATGACTAGAGTTTAGACTTGCATATCTATATCTAGTTAGGTCTTTATGAGCATTCATATAGACATTGATATCTAGGGTACTTAGTGTCATATTTAATCCCTAGATAAGTATTTAGTGTTGCCTAGCATTATTTGCATTTTGAATATTCATATATTCACTTAGGTTGTTAATCTCTTCTTTGAGAGTTAAGTCTTGTGACTACTAGGTGTAGTGCACAAGCAAGTGAAGTCTTGCAACCAAGGTGTGGTTGGCAAGCAAAGTGATCAAGGATTCACTATAAAGGCTCGTTGGGTAGTAGTGGTGGGTTAGTGACCGAGAATGGTGTGACTAGAGGTCAACCTAGGTTGTAAACATCATTACAATAGTGGATTTGAGGATCGTGTGTGGCTAGAAGGATAGCCCGTGGTTTTTCCCTGGTTGAAGGGTTTCCACGTAAAAATCAAGTGTTCTTTATATTTCCGCACTTTTACTTGATTTTGTATGTTTGTTTTAATTGGGTTATATGTTTAATATTGACTAATCGAAAAAGTTGGTAATAATCGATTAACAACTCATTCACCCCCCCCCCCCCCCCCCCCCCAAGTTGTAGACACACGTTAATAGTGTATTTTCATGCTGAATTGATTGTACTTCATTACTAGGGATGCAAATTTCACCCGAACCTATGGGCACCACCCGAATTCGAGCCTTGACAGAAAGGTATGGGTTTTGAAAATATAACCTACGAGCAGATTTGAGTGTGACTTTGCAATGTGTCGCAAGTTTGGGTGAGGGTGAGGGTTTGGAAAAAAAAAAACCCGAACCCGAACTTATGAATAAAATAAAATATAATTTATTTTAATTTTTTAAAAGTCAAATAAACTAAAAAACTACGTAGTTTTGAGTTTAAAGTCTAAACTCCCATCTCATCTGCTTCATTGCTTCACCAACGCCGCTCTAATCTCTTCATTCGCTTCATCGCTTAACAAGTTCACAAGTTCATCTATTCCTTTTCTTATGGTTTGTGAATTTTGGGGCCGGTAAACAAATTGAAACTACTGATTTGGGGTCTGTAATTTGGTCTTCTTCTTCTACTAATTTGGGGTATGAAATTTGGTCTTCTACTGATTTAGGATATGTAATTGGTCTTCTTCTTCTTCTTTTATTGATTTGGGGTCTATAGTTTGGTCTTCTTCTTCTGATTTGGGGTCTGTAATTTGTTCTTCTTCCTCTACTTATTTGAGGTATGTAATTTGGTCTTCTATTGATTTGTGGTCTGTAATTTGGTCTTCTTCTTCTTCTTCTTGCTTAAATTGTTAAGAAAAAATACTGTAAATTTACACACAATTTAAACTAGGGCTATCATCATTTTGGTCTTTATGTTTTCGTGAGTTATGACTTTTTAAATTGTCTTTCCACTTTTAGTTCTCGTGGTCCCTATGTTTTCCAAATTCATCAATTTAGTCCCTCCGTGAGTTAGACATTAGTTAGAGTTAATGGTTTCAAAGGTATTTTTGTTTTTAAACAAAAAGAATGACACCTGTCAACAACCAAAAAATAAATAACGAAATTTTTAAATATTTATATAATATAAAAATAGAGAAGCCTTCGAATGCGGTCTCTCGAATTTATTCGGAATCCCAGATTTATTTAATATCTGGATCCCATTTTGGCCGTTGGGCAAAAAAAAATGTGTAAAGGGTAGACATGACCGCGGTTCGGTTCAAACCGTGGAACCGAACCGTAACCTTGGGAAAAAAATCAGAGCTGGAACTGTGAGCCTTAAGGTTTCGATTCCGGTTCCTTTAAAAAAACACCGGGCTAGAACCGATGGTTCAATTCCTGTTCTAGAACCGCCGGTTCCAGCCACTTTTTTTTTCTTTTCAAAGGTTAACTCTTTCTTTCTCTCTCTCTCTCTTTCTTCAAATCTCAAATATCTCTCATTCTTTTCTTTTCTTTCTTCGATCTCTCATCTCTCTTTCTCTCTTTCTTCTTTCTTCTTTTTCTCTCTTTCTTTCTTTCATTCCACCTAGATCAAGTGACGACTAGAGTCCAAACTTCCTACTTCCATCGATCTCTCGCTGGCGATCTCTTCTTCATCCTGTTGTCAGCGATCTCTTCTTCAATCTCTCTCTCTCTCTCTCTCTCTCTCTCTCTTTGATCTTCTCATAAAAACACACTCTCTCTCTCTTCGATCTCTTCTTCTTCTTCGATATCTGGGGTGGTGGGTGATTTAGATTTTGGGGTTGATTTGTTATTTAGGGTGATTTGGTGTTAATTTGTGTGATGAAAGGGATATGAGATTTGTGATCTGTGTGATGATTTGTGTGATGAAGTCATAAAGGGGATAATCGAGATAGAGAGTGTGGTTAGAATATGAAGGTGATTTGGGTAATTAGGTGGGGTTATGTGAGTAGTGAGAAGTGAGAAGTGAGAACCGAGATTGAACTGAGATTCTGAGACGTGAGTCTGGTTCGAATTGAAGATGATTTTGATTTTTTTTAAACAAATCGAACCACTTGGAACTGGACCGGAACCGGAGAACTGGAATCGAAATCGAAACCGAAATCCCTTTCTAGGTGGTTTTGGTTCTGTCGAAATCTAGAACCGGAACCGAACCAGAGTCATGTCTAATAAAGGATGGGAGTAACGGAGCTGAGCTGATGTGAGGTGATGGTTGTTTAACTAACGACACAGACGAGATGGCCATGAGAGAGAAACGAGGCATGATGACGTGAAAGGAGAGAAAAAAGTAGAGAGAAACTAGGCATGATGACATGAGGCAAGAGAGGGAGTGGTTGACTGGTGGTGGACCCCATTTAAAAAATGATAATTTACATTTATTTAGGCCGCGATCCAATCCAAAGACAAAAATGGGATCCCGAATATTGAATAAATCCAAGATACCACATTCAAAAGCTTCTCTATAAAAATAATATGATAAACAAAAGAAGTTATAAATTTCCGTTGTCCAAATCTTAGATGGACTACAGAGATCTCTTAATATAAAAAAACTAATATTTTGGAAAAAAAAAGGCTCAAAAGTTCTGGAAAAAAAATGCTTAAAAGTCAAAAGATATGAAAAAAAAAATGATTAAAAGATCTGGAAAAAAAATGCCCAAAAGATCTGGAAAAAAAATGCCCAAACAAACTGAAAATTCAACTTCAATTTGTCTTCATCTTCATCTATTTTCTACAACAAATTCATTCAACAAATTCCATCTTCTTAATCTTCATCTTCAGGTGCTGAAAGCCCCATTCGCACGTCCTCCATTTGAAACGAAGGAGACTCGTGCAAGCCGTCTCCCGATAAGGACTTGATCGGCGGCGAGGAGTAGTTGATCAGGTAGAGCAGACCTCGGCAATCACAACGGTGGCGGTAGCACGACTTGAGTCACGTTGAATCGCGACGAATCTAGGCTACGAAGGTGAACTTTTTAAGTGTTTCATTCCTAGTTTCCGACGAACAAATTGGCGGCGTTGACAATTGAGGTTTGGTGATCGATGACTAGCAATGCTTTCTAGGTCGATAGTGATCGATGACTCGCGGCGACGGATGTTGGCACACGGGTCAACTGTGAATCTGTTATGGTGGCTTCTTCTTCATCTTTACATCAAATATTTTTTTTTTGTTGACTTTTTTCCTTTTCATTTTCTTTTAAGAAAAATCAGGTTTTTTTTTTCATTTTCATATATTTTAATTTTTAACTCAATTTCTTTTCCTTGATTTTATTTTTTAAAAAAGAAAATGAATGGTCAAGGGTAAAAATGTCAATTCACCTTTTCTATGAGCATTGACCATTGAAAATCTAGTCAAATTGACCAAAGCGATGGATTTTAGAAAACATAAGGACCACAAGCACCAAAAAAGGAAATACAGTTAAAAAAATCATAACTTGCTTAAATATAGGGACCAAAATGATAATATCCTTTAAAATATGAATGAGTTCACTTTTATATAAATGTGTGAGAATTGAGAAGAGAATAACTTCAATCATATAGACACATAGGCCTTGTTTGATTTTTCAACTTAACACTGAACTGGCACTTAATGTATTCCATTCAGTTATTTTGTTTGATTTTTTAAGTGTTAAAATCACTTAATGAACAATTAAAACCACTTGTTTTGAAAAGTGAAAATTTTTCATTTTTCACTTAACACTAATCCAATTTAATTTAATGTAAAATTTTACTTCCAAAACTATCCTTACTATTTTAATCTATTTCCAATTTCGTCTTCTGTTAAAGCCCTAATCGTTTTAATACTTTTTCTTTTCTTTTCACCGTAAATAACTTTAGCATCAGAAAACCTAGTTGCTTCCTAGCATCACAAACAACTGGAGACTATTTTCCTAACATATTCCGGTAAGATCTCTTTCCTTCTTTTTCTATAATTTGATAATTAGTTTTATTAAATATTATATTCATTTTCAATGTAATTCACCAAATGGAATAATGTATGAAATATGATTAATAACTAAATAAATTTATTTTAGAATTAATTTACATTTTAGAATTGTCCTTAATATATTAAAATGTAAATATATAACAAATAATAATTATAAGGGCATAGTTGTAAAATCATTTATTTTCAGATATTTATAACTTTAAAAAACAAACTGCTTATCACTTATATTCAGTTTTCAGTAAAAAAAAAAACAAACATATTTTTCAGTTTTCAGTTTTAGTCACTATTCAGTGTTCAATAACATTCAGCATTGTTCAGTCTTCAAATAAAAAATCAAACGGGGCCATAGTATAGCGAAGACACCGAGATCCAAATAAGCTTTGATTGTTGAATATCACAGATCCGCAGGTGAAACACTCACCCGCATCAGTTCACGGGTTTGTAGGGCCAGTATGAGTGATTCCAAAACCCGTGGGTGGAAATCCAACCCCATTTAATTTCACAGATTTACATGCAGGTTTGGATGTTAAATCTTCACTAGTTCAGGTTTGAAGTTTAGCAAAACCCGTTTGAACCCGACTCGTTGCCACTCCTATACATCACCAAAGGGTCAAAATTTCCCACGTAAAGAGTGTGGAAGGACAATATGAATTAGGTGTCTTAGACTAGTTAGATGGTTAAATTTGTTCTTGAATTGGATATTCAGTCTTAAATTATAATTTTCTTTAACCATGAAAGGCACCCAACCATTGCCTCAACCCTCACTCTCTACACGCCCGGAGATCTTAACCCTTTGGTAAATGAGAACAACCTCAATGACACAACTTTGAGAATAGAACTATCATCTGTCAAATACAAAAATGCCACTACAAAATACTGACTTCTTGAATTGGATATTCAGTCTTAAATTATAATTTTCTTTAACCATGAAAGGCACCCAACCATTGCCTCAACCCTCACTCTCTACACGCCCGGAGATCTTAACCCTTTGGTAAATGAGAACAACCTCAATGACACAACTTTGAGAATAGAACTATCATCTGTCAAATACAAAAATGCCACTACAAAATACTGACTTCTTGAATTGGATATTCAGTCTTAAATTATAATGTTCTTTAACCATGAAATGCACCCAACCGTTGCCTCAACCCTCACACTCTCTACACGCCCTGAGATCTTAACCCCTTAGTAAATGAGAACCAGCTCAATGATACAACTTTGAGAATAGAACTATCATCTGCCAATACAAAAATGCCACTACAAAATACTCTGACTATAGTTTTGTTAACCTCTGGAGCCTCTGCTGATCAGTAGACATATATCTCATTGTAATACTAATGATGTTAAGACCTCTCTTCTCCCTTTACGTTTGCATATTTTATTACAACATTGGATTTGTTCCGATGAAAATTGAATAGTGATTTCTTATACCTGTTGTAATCCCTTAAAATGCAGGCATACTAAAGACCTGTTCTGAGTAGCTGATAATAAGTAGGAACTAGTCAGTAAATTCTCATTATTAAAAATGAAAAGAAAAACATTGTCTATACTTAAAGTAGCCCGCCCACTAAAATGCTTCGTCTTATCTCGATCTTTTGGGTTCACTGTCAACAGAACCAATTTAGAAAAGTAACAATGGTAGCAAACATAAATGACTACCACATTCAAGAGGGAAAGCAAAAATAACTGAAGATATGATTAAAAAAATAAAACAAAATCAATTTCCTCATCTAATTTGTAAACGAATATTGAAATCTACGAGAATATAAATAGAAGTTACACAGAAACCTGTAAAGCACAACAATTATAGCAAATACTTCTCAACAACGGTTCGCCCGAATTTCTCTTCTACATCCTTTGGAGTTTCAATCTGGAAGTTGAAGAAATTATAACAGTCAAAATGAAACTCAGACCTGGAAAATGCAAACATATGTCCATCACATAAGATTATTAGGCTACTTACTGCATTCAGGGCTTTGAATAGAGCCTTAACGGTGTTATGTGGATTCCTAGAGCCAACAACCTACAAAAAGAGACGAGGTTACAATGAATACTTGGATTGTACATACCACCATAGTAACCTGAATTCAGTTAGGCAGTTCATTACCTTAGATTTGACATTTTTGAAACCAGCTAGATGCAAAATTGTTTGAACTGTTCTTCCAGCTTTCATACCTGTTCTAGTTGGCGCAGCCCATAAATACACCTAAACAAGTTTTCAAGTTCAAATACGACTTAGAAGAATACAAGAAAGTTTCACTCAGGGAGAGGGGGGAGGAGTGAGAGAGAAAGAAACATCAACATTGGTTTAAAAGTTAAAACCTTAGTTTTCTTGAATGCTGTTTGCACTGCATGTGCAATTGTATGCTCCTCATGTCGTTCCACATAGTGGAGATTCTGAAAGCATTTCTCATATGCCTGCTCATAGTTAAATCAAGTGAGTAGATTATAAATAAACAAATTACGGAACTCAAGCATAAAAGAAATAAGAGATATTAAAGTATGCTGAGAAGGAGACAGAATACCCCCTATGAGAATATTTCACTAGAGTTCAAATCAGAACATGCACCATAAAATAAGATAATCTGAGATAAAAAAGAGAAAAAGCAAAATCCCCCTCACATAGTTGAATTGGTTATTACTTTTTGCATTTAGTTTTAGGACGACCGTAAGTAACCAGACGGCAGTCAAAAAACATGTATTCTTAAAGCGACAGATAAAATGAGGATATGGAGAAGAGCGCCTAAACATAAGCTTTGATGTAGCAACTAAATCAAACAACGAAAGTCTAATTCATTAGCAGATCACTATTGACATATCTTGGAAATAAGAGTATATGTGAAACAGAAGAACAAAAAGGAGAAACATAGATCAAGTCCAACTAGTATTTAAAAGATTAAAAGAGAGAAAAAAAAATGATAGAAAAAGTGATAAAAAGGGCAAAGGGCTCTTTACTAATTTAAATCCAACCTAAACTGCAGCTTACATCTATACTATGAGCCTTTATATAAGCTTCTTTAATTTGCTCAAACTAAACACACTAAAGGATCCCCAATCTAATAACCAGTCATGATAATCCTAAATTACTCTTAATACATTCTAAAAAAAATATCAATATAAATGAATAAATACTGTACAAAGTAGTAAAAAGTAAAATCAAATACCACTTTGAGAAATTAAAATCCAATAAAGAATATTAAATCTCGACAAATTTTCCACTTTTTTTCTGATCTTTCCTCTTAACTTTGATCTTTTTTGGTAGAAGATAATTACAATGTGATATTAAGATTTAGGAATCAATAATCCATGAACAAATGTATATAAGGCAGATAGGATTTTGATTGTAATATAAAGCATCGACTGCCAAGGAATAAGAAACTACCAGAATCAACAAATTACCTTCTGAAGAGCAATAGGGACTGCTGGACCTTTGGCCTTTGCATAACCAACAACACCATGATAGTTCCCACAAGCTAACATGGCAGTGTATTTGATCACTTGCCCACCCTTTGAGCATATAAGATATGAAACTCAATAAAAATTTTACAAAAAATATTCTAAAATCAAAGATTAACGATGAGGATACATACCTTTGTAACTTTACAAGTTCTATTCACATCTATCAATTTAACATCAAACCCCTGCCATTATTTAGTATCAAGTTAATATATGCAATATAAATTGATTGAAAGTAGAAAATCATGCACACAGAACATAGGCATTCAAATAAGCTAAAATAAAGGATTAAAGTAGAATAGCAACTTCATGGAGAGAACAATTTTATAAAGCAAAATAAAAATAAAAATAGTAATAACAGAGATATCTTACACATACCAGGAAAGTCAGCCTATTATTCAAGGACTAGGAAACTACTCGGTGTAATGGACAGAAAACATGAATCCTATGTCAGGTAGGGATAACAGCTTCATTACAAGCATCTTATTTCAAAATTCCTTCTCTGTTTCTCATCTTATGTCAAACTCATTAATAGTTGCAATGAAGAACTATGCAAGTAGACCGGTAGTGTACAGTAGAGTAGAGCATGACCTTTGAAGAAGCAAACCCTTTATTAGTTGACTTTAATTATTCTAATGAAATATATGATTATTTAAGTGATTTTCTAAGTAATTAAACTAAAAACAATAATGAAAAAAAAATATGGAAAAATTATTTTACAAAATAAATGTTATTTTAATACAAAATTAAAACTATATTTAAAAATATGCTATAACTAAATAAAATATATAAAAAATAAATTATTTTAAAATATAAAAAAATATATGGATGAGATGCTCATAGACACATATACATCTTGGTAACATGCATGTCTTCTCCATAGTTTTTGTTTCTATATTAAATATTATTTAGTTTTTATTTTTTATTTTTTTATTCATATTTAAAAAAAAGATAATTTTATTATATTTTCTTTTTTTATTCAGTTTATAATAAATGATTTAAATATTCATATTTCGGTATAATTAAATAAAGTAAACTAACGGCAAGGGGGTTTTTGACTTTTTGCTGATTGTTCAAACCAAAAGGTTTGATTTGGCATTTCAGCAATAGTCAGGGGTATTTACAATTCTCCCATTATTATTTAGTACCTATCAGACAATTGAATCAAGCAGTTACGATGTCAAATGCAGCAAAGAAAGGAAATATTAGCTTCATTTACATTTTCTCATACCAGTCCAATGCTCCTAACAAACCAAATTATCCTATTTTATTTTCAGAAGAGATTAAGGAAGAAAGAAAATAATCAGTAGAAAACCTACCATTAGCAGTGATCGTTCAGTGATTTCACGATTATAAAATAACATCATATAAAGAAAAGAAGTATCATAATAGCAAGCAAAACAATTTCTTCAACCTTTGAATCAGCATATTGAACAAGTAACCATGCAGTTTTTAAGTTAAACATAAAATAGTATGGAAAATTGGAAACAAACAAACCTAGCAGCAAGATGGAAGAACTCTTTTTTCTTTTGAAAGTAGAAGATGCAAGAACTTACTTTCCTAAAAAGAGGTATTTTTTTCTTCTCTGTCAAAGCATTTCTCTCCTCTGCAAGATCTCTAATCTCCTCCTCCAGACGCTTTCCTTTCTTTCCAAACGTATGATCCAACTCAGCCAGCTTCTCCTCAAGCTTCTTGTCTATATCATCGAGCTCCGCTAACAGTTTATCATCCCTCTCTTTCATGTCATCAAACTCCTCTTCGTCGTCATCATTAATCCCCAGTTGATTCACCGGCTTCTCTTCTTCTACTTCAGCATTCTCTTCATTGAATCCACCCTGTTCATGAACTATGACTCCATAATTGGCAGGATTATTAGGATCATAAGCCTCTTTCCACTCCACCAACCTCATCGCTCTATTAAGCTTTTGTTGAAGGATAAATTTATCCTTCCCATCCGCTACTTTCAGCCGATTCAGCAACTCGCCAATAACCCTGTACTCAGGGTGAAGCGCAAAATGTTTCTGCTGAAACTTATCAACTCTTTTCATCCACTTGAAAGCTTCATCAAGTGTGTCTGCCAAGCACATGTCAAAGCAAAAACATTGATAAACAACTAACCAACCTAAAAGATCACAATTCATTTACACAGGCATTCATCAAACACAATTTGTTGTCAAGTTTCTGCTCAAACTAATCAGTTTTTGCTCATCCACTTGAAAGCTTCATCAAGTGTGTCTGCCAAATACATGTCAAAGCAAAAATCTTGATAAAAAACTAACCAATTTTAAAGATCAAAAGACATTTACACAGGCATTCATCAAACACAAATAAAGTTTTCAACTCTCCATATCGAATCCTATACAACAACACACATAAATACTCATAACCCATTAAATACTATACATATATATATATATATATATATATATATAAACAGGAAGAGAGAGAGAAATTCACATACCAGCATTTGTGTAGTTTTTCAGCAACTCCTCAAACCTTTGAAACTTCTTCTCAAACAAATGACCCCTCTTCGAAATCGCCTCTTCCGAAAACCTCTCATCATCATCCTCATCGCTATCCGAATCCGTGGGCTCTTCGTGCAAGTACAAGTCCACAGTGTTCTTGAGCTTCTCCTTGTCGAGCTTCTCGATCAAGGGGCCGACACCCATGTAATCCTCCTCATCCTCTTCATCAATGTCTTTCCTATCAAGTCCCGCCCTCTTCCTTGCCTCCCTATCCCTCTGCTTCTCGCGCTCCAGCTCCGCCAAGAGGTCCTGAGCTGCTCTCCCGTAACCAGAAGAATCGTCATTAGAGAATGTGGAGAAGTAGTTTTTCGTCAAAAGAGGGGATATTTTTGGTGCTCTGTTGGAGCCGCCCAAGTGTGGTAAAGAAGATATTTTTCGGGAAAACGAGGAAATGGGTTTGGTGGGGTTTTGGTGGGATGCATTTGGGAGAGGTTTTGACGGTGGGGGGGGAGATTGGTGTGTTTGGCTGGTGGGAAAGTGAGGGAAAGCTGAGATTAAGGGTGGGGTTCTAGGGTTTTTCAAGGTTTGGTTAAAGAGGAGAAGACGAGACCAAGGTTTAGAGGGCATTGTCGTTGGTGTGTGTTACGTTACCGATTCATTTGAACAAACAAGGAAGAGAAAATGAATGAGAATTTTGAAGAACAGACACAGATGCTAGAGTAGGGTTTTTTGCCAAAAATTTCAATGTCTTTTGTTCATTCATTTAACTTCTCTTGAGTAAATATGGGTTGTCCTCACTTTTTTTAATAAAAGACAATATTACCCATACATTTAATAAAACTAAAAACTAAAAAAATAAGTCACGTTTTCAAAAAAAATGTTCAGGGTGATGGCCACTGCCATGGTGACCACCGTCGGACGGAGGAGGACCAACTTTCTCCGGCGACATTTCCTTTCAACACTCCCTTCCCCGTCGCCAGCTCCACCGCCAACAATGTCGTTGAACCCAGCATTGCCTCCTTTCAACCCGAAATCCACTTTCAACCCGAAAATCCACTATACGAGCTAAACCCGAAATCCACTTTCAACCAGCCCGATTTCTCCTCCTTAAGTGCTACCGGAGGCAGGTACATCGACGACGACGACCGGGATTTTGCCTCAGACGATGTCGAGGCTCCCTTTTTTGACTTCCGGATCTCCGCTTTCTTCCCAAGTCCGCTTCTGTTTCGGATCCGGAGTAGAAAATGCCGGAGAGAACAGATGGAGGAGGGTTCGACTCCTCCACGGCAGAATAAAATGGAGGAACGCCTCCTCCAACGCCGGTGCAGCAGTTCAAGATGCTGAGTTTTTGAAGCCTGGCCGAGTTGAGTCAGTCCACCAAAGAGACAGAGTTGACTCGGTACAACTCATTTTGTCATTTTATCAAAATTGACCGAGTTGACCCAGCTTGAGCAAGTGTCTATTTTTGTCATTTTGACAACCATATTTTCCGGCCATTCAAAAGCAAATCAATTTTAAAATTGAATTTACCAAACACTTGCCAACTTTTTTGCCAAGCCAATTATTTTTAAAGTTAAGCTATAAGCAGATTACTGTTGAAGCAAAGCAATCCCAAACATAGCTTAAGTCCAGCCCAGATCAATATGGGCTACTGAACACGGCCCAAAATGCTCTTAGTGGGCTCACAATAACCGGTTGACAGGGAATTAGGGTTGGCAAAATGTCAAGACCCTTCCCGGAACCGGATCCGCAAAATTTAAAAGGGTCCAAACCCACACCAGAACATTTAATAAACAGTGGATTTATGGGTCCGGGTTTTACCAGACCCATGTTCGACCGGACTTGAGCTTTTTCCAGGACTTGAGCTTTTTTTGACATGTACTTATTTTTAGCCAAATTTTTTGGGGTTATTATCAATTTAGTCCCTAAATTTTTGTGAAAGATCATTTTTTTAACGAGTTTGCTTTTTTACAATCTTTAGTCCCTTATTTTTCAAAAATACATCAAATTGGTTCATCTGTTAGTCCAACTTAACGGTTTCAGTGGTATTTTTATCTTTAAACATAAGAACATGCCACTTGTCAATTTTTTTATTTATTAATATATAAAATTCTAAATTAAAAATACAAATACAATTTAATTTATTTATTATTTTAAAAGTTTTTATATAATACAAAAATAAAAAGTTTTAAATCTCCACCATGGAGATATATTTTTTTTTAAAAAATAATAATTTACATAAAAAATTTAAATTTTTTCTTTAAAAAATAGGTAGATTGAGATCCATCGTCCATCTCAGATATGGACGGCGGTGATCAAATTTTAAAAACAAAAATGGAAAAAAAAAAAGTAAGAAAAAACCAAAAAAAAACTGAAAAATTGAAAAATAAAAATAAAGAACAAATGAAAAAAAATTGAAAAAAAAAACAAACGAAAACAATTGAAAACAATGAGGTATCAAATCATTAACAAAACCATCATCTTCTTCATTGAACCTCTCCATCTTCTCTCTAAAAAATCCCTTCTCTCTCATCTCTCTCTCTTCTTTGTCGCCCATCTATTGGGATTTTGCCTTAACGCTTGTAATTTGAAAATATTATAAATTTATTAATAAAAGAAGTAGTATTTTCATTCAATATATATGGCTCATACGTTTATATTATATGTGCTAAACATCCAAGATTGTTAGATGTAATCTCAAACTGAGTATATGAATGTCATATACAGAGGAATTCGGTTTGAGACGTGCAATTTAAAGAGTCCGTAGAAAGCAAATGAAGCTGGGTACTTTATTTGTGGTTAATTTACAGCTACAGTCCATTCCGTAATGTCCGATGGTCTTATCATGAACTACACATATGGTGATATGAGAATGGAGGCACCTTATATGATGTGATCATATAGGACTGAGCCACGATCTATATGAATCTATTACCAAGATCTGTTAGTTGAAAAGATTCATATATATCGACAAATGATGGATGTATATGGGTGATCTAAATCCTGAGTATCTTGTTGACTCCTACATGTTAGATCGTGGTTTTTGAGATACCATGGGTGAGATCGGAGTAGCATTCCCGATCAATAACTCCTTATAGTTGAATCACGGTTTGGCTTGTGGCTTGGAATGTATGTACACAATAGAGGAATCCACTCCTTCTTGCAAGAAGTAGATGAGTAGTTCCCTTAAGGGTTGATTCGAGACTTGAACGATGAAGCGCTCTCCTTCTTCCGTAAAGGAAGGAAGGATATAATTGTTCATTAGACAATCAATGGTACTTAAATGAAAAGATATAATTAGATAGGTATAACGGACTTTATGACCTAGCTCTAATTATGAAGTACTTATGGAGGATCATATCATATGAAATAGCTATATCAATGGACACTGATATTTTGGATGTATAAAATATCTAGAGTTACGACAGTGCTACCTCTGGTTTTTAGTGGAATAACACCGAGGTTAATAATTATGAAATATTAATTAAAGAGTTTTAATTAATTTTTCTAAGTATAATTTGAGCACATAACTGTGGGTCCACAAGGTCCCCTTGCTAGCCCTTTACGATTATTGGTAACAAGGTTCACGGTTAATTGGATGGTCCAATTAATTATGTTACGAAAGTAAATTGGATTTATTATGAGAATTAATTAAATAATATGATTATTTAATTAATATATTATTGAATTGATTAATTAAATATAACTAAATAATATGATTATTCAATTGACAAATTAATAATTATGAATTATTAATTGTTAATTTGAGGTTACGGGTTCGAACCATGACTAATACAAAAGGATTAAAAATAATAAAGAGTATTTTAAATCTTACAGGTCACAGGTTCAAGTATTAATGACAATATATATTAATATAGGATTTGGAATCCTATCTTAAGTGGGTAATGTTGGACCCTATGGTTACAGATTGCGCAGTGGAAGGTTTTAAATTTTTTTTTATCCAATCATTAAACACCCATTTGTACAGTAATAATCAAATACAATAATAAAGTGAAGGAATTTATTTTTCATACCTACGTAGGAGGCTCCTTCACTTTGATACGAACTGCTCCTGATTTGAACCACGTGATCTTCCTCGCTATCTCCCGGAACTGGTAACAGCGTGTGGGCGCGTCACGATATTCAGGACCTGTATGGAGGAAGAAGAGAAGAACAAACACACACAAACAAAAATTAGAAGTGCAGCCTTTTGTGTTCTCACCGCACTCTATTATTTTTCTTTTTGCTTGTGTTTGCTGTGTCACGAACTCAGTTTTTCTTCTCTTCACATTTCAAGTAATCTCATTACTTTTGTTTTTTTGTGTTATTTTTTTTTGTCTCATTCGGTTCACTAGTAATCTGATTACTGCCTTTCTTGTTGATTAAAAAATATATATCTAATATATATTTAAAAACCAAAACCGAAAATCAAATTTTGATTTTTAAAAACATTTCAAAGATATCTCATATCTTTTTAAATTAAATATTTATTTTTGAATTCAAACATTTCAAATTCAATTTCAAATATTTAATTTAATAAAATAAAATAATCATATCATCTTATTTTATTCAAAATCAAATATCAACTAACACCCTCCATTTAATGATTAACTACATAATTAAATAATCTTATTATTTAATTTATTTAATCACCATTATTCATTAATTAAATAATCTCACTATTCAATTGATTTCCGAATAAATACGTGTCACTTTCGTAACACAATTAATTGGACAATCCAATTAATTAATCGTGACCCTTGTTACCTAAATCGATCGGGCTAGCAAGGGGACCTAATGGACCCACAGTATTTTGAGCTCCAATAATCCTTAGAAATTATTAATTAAACTCTTTAATTAATATTTCATGATTATTAACTTCGGTGTTATTCCACTAAAAACCCGAAGCTGCACTCTCTCAACTGTAGACGTTTTTACACAAACCAATAACTCTCGGTGTCCATCGATATAGCTATTACATATGGTATAATCCTCCACAAGTAGTTCATAATTAGAGCTGGGTCATAATGTCCGTTATACCCCTCTAATCATATCTTTCCATTAAGTACCATTGATTCTCTAATGAACAATAAATCCTACATTCCTTACGGAATTAGGAGAGCGCTCATATTATTCAAGCCCCGAATCAACCCTTAAGGGAACTACCATCTACTTCTCACAAGAAGGAGTGGATTCCACTATTGTGTACAAACCTTCCCAGCCACAAGCCAAACCGTGATCCCAACATACAGAGTATATTGATCGGGAATGCAACTCCGACCTCACCCATGGTATATCAAAGACCACGATCTAACCTGAAGGAGTCGATAAGACACTCAGGATTAAGATCACCCATATATAGCCATCATTAGTTGATATATATGAATCTCATCGTTAAACGGATCTTAGTGAGAGATTTATATAGATCATGGCCCAGTCCTATATGATCACATCATACAAGGTGCCTCCATTCTCATATCTACATATGAATGATCCAGGATAGGATCACCGTACACTACGAAATGGACCGCAGCTGTAGATCAACCACAAATAAAGTACCCAGCTTTATTTGCTATCTACGGACTCTTTAAATTGCTCGTTTCAAACTGAATCCATCTATATATGACACTCATATACTCAGTTCGAAATTACATCCGGCAATTTTGGATGTTAAGTGCATATGTTATATAAAGTATGACACAAAATGAATGAATATACTACTTCTTTTATTTATGTTCAAATTACATTTACATATTACAAACTTTAGGGCAAAAACCCCAACAGGTAACTGAAACCCAAGTCTCATGATTATATATATATATATATGTGTGTGTGTGTGTGTGTGTGTGTGTGTGTGTGTGTGTGTGTGTGTGTGTGTGTGTGTGATATCATAAAACAAAAAATAACCTAACCCTAAAAAGTGAGAGAGAAAAGAATTTTTTTTTCTTTTGTTCAAGCTTGGATGAACCCTAGCAAGAGGATAAGGTATTGTCTTCTCAATCTCTACTGCCTCAATTCCAGAACTCCCGGAATCCACGACGTGCCCACACATAGTTGCTAGATCGCGGGTCATAGCTCAGAAGGCTTATTGGTGAAGGATCGAAAAGAAACGAAGGAGTGATCTTCAAAGGTATGAAAACAAATCCCTCCTCATATTCGTGTATACCGAAAAAGTCCGAGATAATTTTAAAAACCTATCTCTTTTCCACTACGCGACTTATACCATCCTTTCTTCTCTCTTGGTCGTCGCGTCGATCGTTGATCTCTTCTAGCGATAGGAGTTCGGCGCTCTTTTCTTTCTCTCATGCTGAGTGATGGTAGTCGGAGGTTGGCTTAATGATCGCTGATCTCATCTCTCTCTTCTTTGTTTCTGGTGCGGAGGTTGGTTTGGTGATGATGAACTGGATGATGATAATGGTTTGGTTGGGTTTAATCTGGTTTGAATATGAATGATTAATGATGGATAATGATTAATCTGAATTTGAGGTTGGATTGAATCAAATCTGATGGTGTTTGTTTTGTTTTTAGTTATTGATTTGGGGTTGGCTTTAATCGAATTTGATGGTCATAGTGTTTATATTGTATAAAGAAATCTAGAAATTTTCCAGATATCTTCAAATCTGAAAATTTTTCCATTTAATTTTTTTAAAAAAATATTTTGTTTGTAGAGATTTGGACAATTGCAGATCTCTTCAAGCTTTTTTTTTTTACTTTGTTTTTAGAGATCTGGAAAGAGATCTTCAAAAGCTTTTTTTTTCTTAAGAAATTTGGGATTTTTTTTCCAGATTTGTAGAGATCTGGAAATTTCTAGATCTTTTCAAAACTTTTTTTTAATAATAATTTTTTGAAAATGTTTGACTTCCTGTTTTTGTGCTTTAGTTTGGCAAATATTTGATTAAAACAACAATAAAATTTAAAATTTAAAATTTAAAATTTAGGTGACACGTGTCATATTTTGATTGGATTACAAGTCAAATTAAATTGTAAAAATTACAAATTTGAAGGGTAAAATTGTACTTTCAAATCATTTACTTTAAGTTAAGGGTAAAAATGTCAATTTGCATATTCCGTCACCGTTGACCGTTAAATTTCTAGTCAAATAGACCAATTTAATGTATTTTTGAAAAGTAAGGGACCAAGGGTTGTAAAAAAACAAATTCGTTTAAAAAATTGATCTTTCACCATAAATTAGGGACTAAATTGATAAAAGTGACGATATTTGCACCCCTTAAAAATCGTATGTATACCCCAAATTAGTATATTTTTAAAAATTCAATAATACCCTTGAGTAAAATTTTTAAAAGGACTAATTGTTTATACTACACCCATCAATAATTATAAATTAATTTCATATTTTAATCTTTTGTAAAAAAAACCTCCTATTAATGGTTTAATATTAACATATATCATAAAAACTCTTTTCATTTTAATAAACCATAGATTTTCTTTTAAATATATTTTCAATCTCTTTTAAGGAAATACAAATTGACTGCTAAGTATGGAAAATGAATCAAAATCATGAGACAAATTTGGTTGTGAAAAAGTAAAATTTTTAATTAATTTTTATTAGAAGAACAAAGTCATTATGTATATAAACAGACTTTTAAATTAACTATATTACCTATATTTGTTATTTCTTTCAAACAAACTTTAGATTTTTATTTATTTATCAATATTATATTTTTTATTGTCAAAAAAATATTAGATGTTCTTCAATTTCATCGAACACACATATATATATATATATATTTTAAAATATATCATGTAACACATATCTACTTCCACATCACTTGGGACATGATCCAAATCCTACATCCCTACAACTCTTTCAAACAGAAAGTGGTTCTCTAATAAAAAAAAATCTTAAAATGGATTTTTAATGAAAACAGAGTTTTATTTTGAAAAAACCAAGAAGAGAAAATAAGTATGGAAGAGAAAGAATAGTAAGAGAATTAAACGCAACAACAAAATTTGAAATAATAATAAAGTTGATTAAATAACATAATAATAGTTATAGGTGGTATGTACTTATAAAAATACAAAACAGTATAATTAAAGAAAATGTATTTTTGGTATTAAGTGGAGTTTATTTACAAATTAGAGATTTTTTTTAAAATTTGATGGGTGTGATTATGAAAGGGGTGTAGATACAGTTTTTGAGGGATGCCTGATGTGTAAAATCATGTTATAAAATACTCACTTGCAAATGCACGAATCGTGAAGATAAGTACAGTGACATGTAAGGATCGTTCCCACGAGGAAAAGAGATTTATTGATTGAAAACTAATTTTAATTATAGTTAAATTAAAAGTAACAAGAGATTGTTGATTGATTGATTAATCTAAACTAAATTAAATTAAACTAAAGAAACAATTAAAAAGAATATGGTTGTAATCAATGGAGAGAAAACACTAGGTCATCAATGATCCTCAATTATGAACACTCAACGTATGGAATTAATTTGTAAACAAAATTCAATCAATTCTAGGGTTCATTCTTTATCTTTAATGTGACTATTACCGTATGATCATGGGATGAGTCACGTGTTCCCAACCACTATTCACCCTTGGTCTATGGTGTGAATAATGATTAGAAACCCTTTAAGTGCAAGAATTAAGAACCAAATTTTATACTTTGCTTGGCCTATGCTAAAGGTAAAATTCATTCATTCAAAAGAGCATTAATCAAGATTAGGTTTGGTCTATACTCTAACCCTAATTCTCAGATAGTCTTAACCCTAAAATCATGCCAAATAATTATCCACCCTTGGTCTATGGTGTGAATAAATATTAAAACTAATGGGGAGTTAAGCAATTAAGCACAATGAATAAATCAAGAATTAAATTGATGAAATAATAATTAATACATACATGAGCATTCACAAAAGGTTCACATTGATTCCCTAGTTATGAGATTAGTTACATATCATGGAAAAAGAAAAGAAAAGGGATTGAGTAGAGAAAACCCGAGATGATCATCAAAGAGCTCATCCAATTCTTCTTCGTCTTCTACATCTTCTTCTACAATGGATTGATGGGTCTTGAGGGGATGTGTGGTGATGGAGTGATGGGGGACAGCCCCCTTGGTGGCTTGGGACCTCCCTTGGCTTGTATATTTCGAAATTAGGGTTCAAAGGGGTTTAAATAGGCTTTAAATGCTAAGCTAAGTCCTTAAACAATAAGGAAATCAATTCCCTTTTAGAACTCTACCTTTTTGGGATTTTATTCCTTTCCTAAACCATCCAAATTGATAAATTATTGAAGGAAGATAAAGATTAGGTATCAAATTGCTTCCCAAGACTCACACTCATGTCCAAAAAGGTAATATTTCTCGTTCCGACAACTTGCAAAACAAATCCCCGTCACTATTCACGGATTTTATGACTGACTAATCTGCGCAACAAATACTCAAATAGGCATAACTTCTTCTAAAAATTTGTATCGACAATCCGTAAATTGGGTTGAAAACTAGACTTTCGGGGCTTCAAATCCATAGGTGGCAGGACACACAGTTCAATCGGAGCTGAGAGATATGGCCTTCGTAACATGGCTCATCTGCACTGATACGGGAAATCGCTGTGACTACCGCTGTGACAATCCACAGCGGTATGACAGCGTTTTGGAAGGTGTTATTCTGTCCTTTTTAGCGTTGTTGGTACCACTATCATAATTAACAGCAGTCTTGACAGCGGTTCAAGGAAAATTGCATATTAGTCCCTCAATTCTTCAATAATTTCCCTTTTCGTATAAAATTCTCCAAACACATCACTTTGATCCAAAAACCTGGAAATGGTCAAAACACAAATTAAAACCCCTAAATAAATCAAGAAATAAGCAATTGATTAGAGGAATGGGGATCAAAAATATATATATAAAATGACTGATCAAATACCCCCAAACCTATCTTTTGCTAGTCCTCGAGCAAAACTAGAATAAAAACTAAAACTAAAAACAAACAAAAATCTAAAAATAAAATAAAAATAAACTAAGCCACTTTCATAGGGAACACGATAGCATTGAGCGTATGCTACAAGCCTTTAAACCTCTAGGTGTTCCTAGTAGGAGGAGTTTTGTCTCCCGAGGGTTTATAGCTATGCTACCCACAAACATATTTCTTCGAAAAACCAAATAATCCAGATGCAAACTCACATGTACGATTAAAAGCCAATACATGCTAGAGCCACTGAATAAAGACTAAAATTATGCCACAAATTTGAACACATGCTTAGTTTTAATGAAAAGCCCATACTCAAGACACTCTAGTTTCAAAAACACATTCGTCAAACGCCATAGATACAATTCGCCTCGACTCTAATTCTTACAAGATGTCGCTCATTAATATCACACAGAACCTAGGCAAATGCACTCATCAAGCATATGCGAATGAAGTTATGCACAAGAAATTTCAATATATTATCGTATATGAATTTATAATTGAAAGAACGCTTGATTTTTATGCAAAGGATCTCATGAACGGAATCAGACATTAAGAACAAGATAGAGCACATGTTTACCTTTACTCTCGAGCTAGCATTCCCAAAAGATCAATTAGGTCTTTCTTTGGTTGTAACGGGGCCATTGGGTGAAGGTTAAGAAAGAACGGGAAAAAGGATAGCAAACAAACCTAGGATCACATCAAGACATTCTTCAGTAATCTTCATACTTGGCCGAATTTCTTCGAATTCTTCATTCCACTTGCATCTAGGCTTCTTGAACAATTTTTGTTCATCCTCCTTCTTGAGTTGACTTTGATTTCTCATCACTTCCATTGTAAAGCTCTATTCCTTTTCACTTTCATTTAATTCATCATCTCATTCATTTATCTTTTTTTTAACCCCTTTTTTTCAACTTTTTTTTAACCCCTTATTTTCAACTTTTTTTTAGATGAGAATTTTACATCAATTACATAATTCTTCAAAAACCTTCTTTGCATTTGATCTTCTTTCTTTTTCCTTAGTACATGCACTTCACGAGTCACCCATTTCGAACTCTCTTCAATCATCTTCATCACCTCAATATGATCCCTAGCTATAAGGTATGGCTAAAATATGGCTAATTGGGGTTAAGTTAATGTGGGTGATGAAAGAAAAACGCTTATAGTGTTTAGCTTCAAAATTGGCTATGGAGCACACACATAAAGGTAGGAAATATTTAAGGCCTTTTAAGTAGTTCAAGCACACATTGCCTATATCACTTCTAATGGTTCAACCAAAACAAGAGCAAAGTCCACATGTGATATCTTTTTATGATGAATGTTCTTTAATATCCAATGCATAACCTATTGAGATCAATTTCTAATGCTAAGAACCTAATGAGTGTTTAGGAATAGAAACAAAAGAACTCTCATATAATGATATTTATGTAACGCTTTTTGGCTTAGTGAACTCACAAGGGTAGTCTCCACTATTAATCATGGCAATTCAACTAAGCATCATATCCACCATCACATCAAGAGTATGTCATAAATTTTGAAAAATGCAATACAATACTCTAAGTGGCAAGACGTTAGTCTAAACTCAGTGATTAAAGCATATATTACTGCTCTTAAAGCACACAAAAGAAGCATCTAAAAAATGTAGGACAAAAGTTAAAAAACTGGTGACTCTTGAAATTGACGTTCGTCTGTTCTTTAATGTATAACTCTCAAAATACTCAACGAAAGTTAACCAAATTTTAATACGGGAAAATAGACATGCCAATAAACACCTTTTATTTAGAAAACATTTCAAAATTCGAATTGGAAAAGTGAGAAAACAGATGACGAAAAACATTCACGTGCAGAATTTTAAAAACAGGGCATCGCCCATGACCTTTGGTCGAAGAAACAATCATAACTTTTAAACCACTGCCCAGAATTTTACGTTCTTTATACCTTTAGATTCATATCGAAAAAACGATGAACCCAGCATGGACGGAAAAAATTATTTCCTCACCAATGAATACAGTTTTAACAAAACGTTTTCCTCAAAAAAATTTAAAAACATGTAACTTTTTCACAGATTTCAACAAATGGCTCAAAAAATTAAAATAAACACGAATTCACACCCCCAAACCTAATATAAACATTGTCCTCAATGTTTATATGACATTAAGAACATGGACAAAGAATAAAGAAAAAGTATGGAAGGCAAGAACTCGAAACACAAAAACTAAAGAAAGAAAACTAAAAACTAAAAACTAAAAATTAAAAAGAAATTACCTAGGTGGGTTGCCTCCCACCAAGCGTTTTATTTAATGTCTTGGCAAGATGGGTGCAAGGATGACTCAACCAAATTCCAATGTCTCAAATTTACGCTTGCGCGCGATCAAGTCATGGAAAAAATTTTCACGCGTCGGCATGTTCCTACACACAATTACCAAAAGCAAGTAAATGTTCATTATAAATTGTGATGAAATAAGTTTAGAAAACCACTTATTCCATTTGCTTTTGTGTAGGCAGCTCGGAAAAGTAATGGGAGGGATATAAGGCTTGAGTTCCTTGTATAAGAGAGGTGCCTCGAAAAGTACATCTTCCACTTCCTTCACTTTTTCTTCTGTCTCCTCTTTTTCTACTTCTTCATCTACAACACTAGAAAAATCATTAGAAAGTTCATGGCTCACTATGGTATCGACAATCTCACCATTAGAAGGGATGATGGCAATATCTTCTTGCTCCGGTTGGTTTGGGAATTTTTCAGGCTCCTTCTTTTGAAAAGTTTCAGCCAATTGTCCAATTTTCACCTGTATCTTCCTCATTGAAGCCTCAATGGTTTGAAACAGTTCCATATTTTCTTGTTGAGAGTCTTTGAGCATTTGTTGAGTGTCTTGCAACATTTTGTCTCGCTGATTCATTCTCTGATCCATATTTTGTATGAATTCTTCATTGCATCCTCCAATGATGGCGAGATTGGTTGCTCATAGGTATTGACTTCATTATAGCTCCATGAGAAGTCTTGATGATTCCTCCAATCCGGGTTGTAAGTATTGTCATATGGTTCATAACTCGACCACTGACTGTGGGAATTTTTATATGGTTCATTGATAGGATACATATTGTAGGAATGTTCAAAAGGTTCATGCATAGGCCACGGATTGTAAGAATTCATTGCTTGGGTTTGTGCTCTTGCTGAAACTATCAATCTCTCCATTTGTGGCTCTAAAGTAGCCAGTTGCATAGCAAATCCATGAAGTGTTTCACTTTCCTTATCATAAGCTTGTTGCCCATAAAAATTCATTGTACCTGAAAGAAAGAAAATGGAAAAACAAAATAAAAATTATCTATATATTTACTAACGATACGACTACCTAAAAAAAAATTAAACTTAAAAACTATTAACTAAAACTAAAACTAGAATTAATCAATAAATTCAACTAATCCCCGGCAGCGGCACCAAAAACTTGATGTGTAAAATCGTGTTATAAAATACTCACTCGCAAGTGCACGAATCGTGAAGATAAGTACAGTGACAGGTAAGGATCGTTCCCACGAGGAAAATAGATTTATTGATTGAAAACTAATTTTAATTAGAGTTAAATTAAAAGTAACAAAGAGATTGTTGATTGATTGATTAATCTAAACTAAATTAAATTAAACTAAAGAAAACAATTAAAAAGAATATGGTTGTGATCAATGGAGAGAAAACACTAGGTCATCAATGATCCTCAATTATGAACACTCAATGTATGGAATTAATTTGTAAACAAAATTCAATCAATTCTAGGGTTCATTCTTTGTCTTTAATGTGACTATTACCGTATGATCATGGGATGAGTCACGTGTTCCCAACCACTATTCATCCTTGGTCTATGGTGTGAGCAGTGATCGGAAACCCTTTAAGTGCAAGAATTAAGAACCAAATTTTATACTTTGCTTGGCCTATGCTACAGGTAAAATTCATTCATTCAAAAGAGCATTAATCAAGATTAGGTTTGGTCTATACTCTAATCCTAATTCTCAGATAGTCTTAACCCTAAAATCATGCCAAATAATTATCCACCCTTGGTCTATGGTGTGAATAAATATTAAAACTAATGAGGAGTTAAGCAATTAAGCACAATGAATAAATCAAGAATTAAATTGATGAAATAATAATTAATCCATACATGAGCATTCACAAAAGGTTCACATTGATTCCCTAGTTATGGGATTAGTTACATATCATCGAAAAAGAAAAGAAAAGAGATTGAGTAGAGAAAACCCGAGATGATCATCAAAGAGCTCCTCCAATTCTTCTTCGTCTTCTTCATCTTCATCTACAATGGATGGATGGGTCTTGAGGGGATGTGTGGTGATGGAGTGATGGGGGACGGCCCCCTTGGTGGCTTGGGACCTCCCTTGGCTTGTATATTTCGAAATTAGGGTTCAAAGGGGTTTAAATAGGCTTTCGATGCTAAGCTAAGTCCTTAAACAACAAGGAAATCAATTCCCTTTTAGAACTCTACCTTTTTGGGATTTTATTCCTTTCGTAAACCATCCAAATTGATAACTTATTGAAGGAAGATAAGGATTAGGTATCAAATTGCTTCCCAAGACTCACACTCATATCCAAAAAGGTAATATTTCCCGTTTCGACAACTTGCAAAACAAATCCCCATCACTATTCATGGATTTTATGACTGACTAATCTGCGCAACAGATACTCAAATGGGCATAACTTCTTCTAAAATTTTGTATCGACAATCCGTAAATTGGGTTGAAAACTAGACTTCTAGGGCTTCAAATCCATAGGTGGCAGGACACACAGTTCAATCGGAGCTGAGAGATATGGCCTTCGTAACATGGCTCATCTGCACTGTTACGGGAAACCGCTGTGACAATCCACAGCGGTATGACAGCGTTTTGGAAGGTGTTATTCTGCCCTTTTTAGCACTGTTGGTACAGCTGTCATAATTAACAGCGGTTCAAGGAAAATTTCATATTAGTCCCTCAATTCTTCAATAGTTTCCCTTTTCGTATAAAATTCTCCAAACACATCACTTTGATCCAAAAACCTAGAAATGATTAAAACACAAATTAAAACCCGTAAATAACTCAAGAAAGAAGCAATTGATTAGAGGAATGGGAATAAAAAATATATATATAAAATGACCGATCAATGCCATTGTCGCCACTAAATTGATAATACCCCATTTTTGGGCCATAATTTTTTGAGCCTGGATTTTTATCACCCAAATCAATTAAGAGTAATTCTACTTTTCCCAAATTTGGTGTCCAAATCTAGTGCCTAAATGATGTGGCAACATCGCATTCCATTAATTTAAATCATGCAAATCTAATACAATTTAATTGAATAGATTACAACAATGCCACATCATTTGGGTACCAGATTTTGGCACCAAATTTGGGCAGAGTAGCTTTATTGATCAATTAAACATAAATATTTAAATCTGAAAAATACAAACACGGTTAATTTGCCTTAAGCTAACCTAGATGGGGGGGGGGGGGGTGAATAAGTTACTACACCTTTTTCGCTCCCTTGAAACAACATCAAGTTTGTCCTCCTAAATAGCTTGTATCACACTTTAAATATAAGTACAAGCAATATCAATTCAATTAAAGATATTTTTGTTCAAGCAAAGTTAATATAAGCAATAACAAGTCTGTGATACAAACTCAAGCTGTAACAAGTCTTTCATACATAAAACTCCAACATATACAAAGTTGATATAATATAAATATTAATTATAAAGATATCAACTAAGACATATATCAACACATACACACATATAAAGACATAGGGATAGAGAAAATCAACACATTATTTTTTACTTGGTAAAACCTCCTAAGAGGAAACATCCACGGGTTGATACCATAACCACCGGCAAACACCTTTCACTAGTAAGATAAAAAGATACAATCTCTCAAGTGACCGATTCACCAAGAAATCTACCTTTCAACCCTACACAATGAAAGAGATGCCCCCTTGCTCAACTATCTGGATCACTCCAATCCTTGTTGAGACTTCCATGCACAAGTTGAAGATCCCCTCTCAAAACGTGTGACTTTAAATGCTTAGCTATCCGAATCACCCGATCTTAGCCAAGACTTCCAATGCTCAACTACCCAAGTCACTCCGACTCTAGTTGAGACTTCCAATTGCATAAGTTGAAGATCCCCTCTCCAAACATGTGACTTCCAACCTTTTGCAAGGTAAATGATCTAAGTGAATGCAAATGATGCAAACACACACAACATAGTATATATGATCAATATATCCTATGAAAACTAGAATTGAATCAATATGCACATACCATATGTATTCTAGTTTATAATCCTAAAAACAATGCAATCACACTCAATGATGCATGTACACATGAAATGTGTGGATTAGACACAAAACATGAAGAACTATATATTTATCATCGACAGAACAAATCAATTTTATCTAGATCTTGTTACATGAACAAACAACTTAGAGTATGTGAAACACCTAACACACACAAAAGACTATATTATGTTCAATCATATAAAAATGCTAGAATCAATTTGATTAAATCAAATGTACATCTCTAGCAAAATAATAAAGCTTAGATTCTCATGATAATCAATTAAATTCAACCATGTTGTAAATCATCAATCAAATATGCTATTTCAATTAATCTTCAATTAAAAAGACCTAGCATATGAGAAGACTATCAATCAACAAAATCAAGTCAATTAACACACAAGATAGTCCTAGATTTGAAGCTAGCACAATACAACATCTCAAACATGTGAAAACATAGATTTAGAAAAACCTAACTCAACATGTTAATCAATTGAAGCTCAAACTAGCTCTATCAGAGATCATTTCTCTAGTTAATGTTTACACAGCAAAAATACATATATATGAGAAGAAAACCCAAGGTAATTGCAGCTTTAAAGATCAAGAACAAAATAGAAATCAATACCTTGAAGAAAAACTGTGATGTCACGTTTTTGTGAGTATAGCTACCAGAAACCTTGATCAAATGACTCCAAACATTTATGGAAATGATAGATGACTGGTAGACAAAGATTTTTAAACTTGAATCACTCAAAGAGGAGTTCGTATGAGTGAGTTATGTTGTTTGGAAGGTGAGAAAGTTTGAGAGAAAAAAAAACTGCACAATGTTTTTCAAATGTTTCTTTTTATTCAAGAATGGGAGGGAAGTTGGAAATTAAAGGAGGGAATCAAAGAACAAAAAGAGAAACCAATCAAGAGAGGCCACATCAGCCATCCCATGGAGGCATGTGGGCTCCATGGTGGCAGATGTCTGCTCTTCCCGTGGAGGCCACGTGCCTCCACGGGGAGAGGAGCTTGGCCCTCTTGTTTGGTCTCTCTCCTCCCCTAGCGCACCGAAATGGTCTTCGACTGCTTTCCGGCCTCCGAACTCCGAATTTGAATCCATTTTCAGATTACAAATTGGGACTCGCTCACGTACAAAAGTCTTCAAGACAACTTTCACAGAAAATATTGAATTCAACTTGAAAATTAAGGATGAAAACCATGTACGATAAAATCAATGAAAGTTTCTTAACTACCTAATTTGAACTCGAAACTTAGTGAATGAGTAACCAAATTAATTGGAACTCCATGAGAAATTATATAAGCTCAAAAACAAATTCAATAACATATAAACAAAAACAAATAAACACAAGAACACACAAGTATGCTATTTTCTAGAACTAGTCCTAAAACATGCAATATTTGAAATTGTCAACTTTAAATCTAATGCATGTGCATATAAGTATAAGTGTGTGTATTGTGTTATACCAAATTTTGCACAATGATGCAGGGACACATATGAATGCAATGTATGTGTGTTCCTAGGCTTTGCGAGATGAAAGAGTTCTCAATTACCTTTTGCTAATCAACTTTGCTTTATTCCTCTTGTAGCCACCACTTTGCTTGAATGTTGTCCAATCTTCCTTAAAGCTTAATTATCCACAAATCCTAGACAACTAATCAATACAAAGCAAATGTTGTTTTGATATAGAATTATACTAATACAAAACTCAAAGACCTAACAATCTCCCCATTTGGCAAATTCTATGACAAAACCCCTTTACAAATACTAAAACATACTTAATGAAGTTTGGTCACAAGTCACACCCTCACATTACAATGAGATAGTTCCCTTAGACTAATCTTCATCAAGTCTTGAATTCTTCAATGTAGTCTTCTCTTTCCACCACCTAAAATCATCTTGAAACACAAGGCATATACAAGAGAAACATACATATATATGGCAAGATAATATTTAGATATGTATCAATTAAAGTTCAAATGGATACACATGTCTCCCCCTAAATACATGCATACTATCCACTGATAAAATATTATCACTATCCAAATATTACAAACCAAGAATTCAAGATACCAAATGAATCCTAAACAAAATATGCCAAAAACTACCTAAAATTAAACAATTACTAAGATTAAGAGCATAGCATAAAGGTTTTAGTATCATTGTCTTTCTCCCCCTTTTTGACATAAAATGAAGCAAAAATGTTAAGAAAAAAAAAACAATACCTCAAGATCAAGCATCATTAAAAAAAGTTATTCTTGTTGATGATCTCACATAATGCTTTGTAATGGATGAATTGCTAGAGGCAATCTTGTCTTCCAAAATCTTGATCTTCTCATCTTGTTGAATCACCTTAGCACTAAGTTCTACCACTTTTGCATCAAGCTCTCCAATCTTAGACATAAGCCCCTTTTGAAATTGCATGGCCCATTTCCGGTAAAGGATTTGTGCTTGTCACAACACATGGCTCATAGTGCTTACCCAAAAGCCTAAAAGTGTCACTTACCTTCCTCTTATCTTTGTATGACATGAACACCAAATGCTTGTCAGAAAATTTCTCCAGGGGAGGTAGAAGCACATCATCTTCAAGCATCGGAACACCTTCTTCATGCAAAAATGAGTAAGAAACCCCGGAAAAGACAACTTCTTGTCCAATCTTAACAAAGAAGCCACACTCTCAATGTGTTCTATCAAGAGATCACCAAGGTTCTAAGGCTTGTTTGTCACCAAGGCGTGCACAATCTTGATCTTCTCTTTGTTAAGCTCGGAAGCATTTGTAGAACCTACAAGATTTGCACAAACAAATAGATGCCAAAAGGCACTAACCTTGGTTAACTCACTTTGACCTATATATGCTCTCTTACCCTATTCAAATCCATCATCCTCACACAAAGTTCTCCCCATAAGATTTAAATTGTCAATATTATCCACATCAAGTAGTTCCAAAACAATCTCGCTTGAAATGCCAAGGAAATTAGTGATTCTATCAGAGGAGATTCTAAATAGTTTCCCTCTCACACTTACCAAGGCAATTACAAAGGTTGAACTCTCCTTATACTCAAAGTATAACTCTCTTATAAGGCTTTCATTAACAACCCCAATAGAATTTATCCAAGTATCCCAATGCCTATCATTAATAGAGTGGTAAATGTAAGAACCCTCAACCAAATCAACACCTCTATCTTGAATAATTTTCTTGGTTCCCATAACACCTAAGGCTTTCAACTTGTTGGGTGTAGGTTTTCTAGAGGTGGTTGGAGTAGATTTGGATTTGGCTATGGGTTTTGATGGATAGATAGAATTAGAAACCTTGTTTCTTCCCATGGCTTTGTTGTCAAAACTACGAAACAAAAACACATGAGTGGAAAAGAGACACAAGTGAGTGTTAGATGACAAAACAAATATATAACAAAGACATATGATAAAATAATAAATCATAAATGCATAAATGTTCATTTTCAAGCTCATTGGTACATTTTACCGAAATAAACAAATACATTTAACAACACAATTTATCCACACATGGAGGAATTGGTGTCAACCACAATTACTATCAACCTTAAATCATGAAGGAATTGGTTATAATAACAACTACTATCAACCCCAAGCAAGAAAGAACTTAATCAACCTTAAGCTAGGAGGAATTGGTTGTAACTACAACTACTATCAGCCTCAAGAATGAAGGAATTCATTGCAATATTAACTACTATCAACCCCAAATTAGGAAAAATTAATTGACAACACATTCATACAATTATTCCAATATAGATATCATGCATTTTCATAATTCAATTATTCTAATCAATCAATATGTCAACACATAACAAAGCAAACCATGTGAACATATCATAAAAGAGAACAAAGTATAGCATATTATGCTCCCCCTTGATAAGTGCTCTATCTAATATCAAGACAGAATATAGTTCATAATGATATCCACGCAATCACACATTCAAGCAATTTCAAAATAAATTCAACAACAATAAGCTTCACAAACTATGAGAGATACACCAAGATTTTCAATCTCTCTCATAATTCTTCTCAAATTGCTAGAATATCAATAATACTTATAAACAAAAGTGTGTGTGTGTGTGTGAGTTTTGCTCCAAGCATATATAGAGCAGTAATTTGATAATCAACATGCAAATCATATCCATATATATTCATTTTAAGCTTTTCCATAAAAGGTCAAACCGATTATCATCCGAAATTTTTTTCTTTAAAGAGAATAGATTTCAACATATGAGCATGTGTGTGCATGTGGCTCGTCATCCCATTTCTATTTGACAACCTGAGCATTCATGATTTTCAACTATACTCCTTTAAGCCCCCTTTTTTTTTATTTAGGCTTTGAATCAAAGATTTTTTTATTGATTTTTTTCAACACTTATTTGATTTTTTTAACATAAACATATACTTTTCATGACGGCTTTCACTCATCATAATGGTGTAGCCTTTTCCTACATTGGGCGAATTCACAACCAAGGTGTGTAGCCCTTTCCATGAAGGTGCTCGTTGAGTTCTATGTAGTTGCTGAAGCAAAATGGATACTAACCATAGGTCATCTTAAATGTACTAGTCATGAGACTTCAAGGTGTATCCATGACTTACATATATTCAAACTCAACTTACTACAGCAAAACATATAAGAGAAGCAAAGTGCATTTTTGTAAACCAAGTTTTATGGCTTACAAGCACATGATCTAAAACCAATATAAAGAAATTTACTTAAAATCATTTCTTCTCAAGAGAGTAGCTCTCAAAGAATATGAAGCTCATATTTTTCAAAACATGCCACTCATCATTCAAACAAACATTTCACACATCATATATAGACCTTTGTGAACAACATCACTATAAGAACTTTAGGGAGAAAATGTCAGTGAGAACCATATGTACATTATACTAAGTTCTCTAAAAATGATATGCTACATGTTGTAGTGCAAACAATGAGTTTAGAGAAAAAAAAATCAAAGTATGCAAGCAATAGGATATAGAAATACCTTAGCAAGCAATTTTCATCAAATGCAAAGTCTTTGCCATTTTTATGAGCTCTCTTGGCTTGTTTGTTCTCATGACAACAAGTTGTTGATGTTTCATTCCAAGAGAATAAAAACTAAGCATTTCAACTCAAACATAAAAAATGACTTTCTCTAAAAGTTTTAACAAACAAACAACATCATATAGATTTCAAAAATGAACTTCTCATAAAGTTAACCAATAGATTTCGACTATCATAACAAATATGTGAGATAGCTAAGTTCATGTCGAGTTATAGAGAAACAAAGCCAGCAAGCTATATCTCTTAACAATTTGACATTAATCTTAAAGCTAACTCACATATGCAACTTACACTAATGGTAAGAGCACTCACCCTTGATCCACTTGGTCTTGGGTGAACTTACACAAAAATCACCATCATTCTTGACTTTAATGTTGAACCTGGAGTAGAGATTTTCAATAATTTGATTTATAAGAATATCATTGATACTAATCTCCTCATTATTATTAGCAACACATGCTTTGTCAAGTTTCACATAATCATCACATTTCTTCATCCAATTCTTTTTAACATGCATCTTTGGAGCATTATGCTTATCAACATCTAATGTCCTAGCATGCTTCAATTTAAGTTCAATCTCACTATCTCTATATGCATTTCCTATTTTGCAAAACTCAATATACTTATAACACCTTGGTTTGATATGACCAACGGTATTACAAAAATGACAAATTGGAATAAAAGATGAGATTGTACCTTATGGATTTGAAGAAGTGACTAGAGTTTGTGAAGATACCTTGTCTTTCTTTTTACCTTTAGCTTTGAGAGAATTATTCTTGAGAGACTTCTTGACCTTAGCTTTCTTTGTAGGAGGTGATGCTATCACAATCTTCTCCTTACCTTTCAAGATGCTAGGTTCTCCTTGAGGTTGAGCAAGATTCATGATATTCTTAATGTTGATCGAGCCATTGGCTAAGTCTTTGATAGCTTGTTTAGCAATGTTTGTAAGGACAAAAACACGCGGCGGAAGCAAAAAATTAGATTGGTATATTTCAAAAATTTTCCTTTTCAAAAAAGAACCTTAACCCTTGATTAATTAACATATAATTAAAAGTATCATACATTTTTTTACATGATGATTGATATTCCGTCGAATTGAATCTGCTTGTATCGAATTGAATCCATAAGATCTTCCATTTCAATCACGAACATGAATCACCTAGGAGTGTGGGCTCCCTTTCTTTGAATTGTATACCTGAGGATGGAAAACAAAAACCTTTTTCTTTTGTTAGTCACAATAATCCTCCTAGAGAAAACTAAGAACGCTTGGTCACTTTTGAATTCTCAATCTATTAATCGAAAACTCGCGTGAACCTTAATTCTATCTTGTGCACAAAGCCTTTTGATATAAAAGCTACTAGTGCACTATCGAAAACAAAAACGCTTTCTCTATCTTTTTCTCTTGGCCGAATTCTATGAGTTGGAGAAGTTTTTTTTTAAAGCAAAAGAAAAAAAAATTTCTTCTTCTTAAAACTACTTTGGCCGAACTCTATGTATATATTTATAGGGTGGCCGAATTCCTTGATAGTTATATGTGTGGTGACCAAATTCTCCTACTATATGGAGGATTTATGTTTCACCAAAACTCTAATCAAGTTAGTAATTAAAACCTATTCCAACTTATAAGTGTAACATCCAATAATTGAATATTAATTTAAAATTGTGACTTTATCAACTACTTCTTAATTTGACTAGATAAATAAAAACTCTTTTTATTTATCTACTTATCAAATAAAATAAAGTCTTTGATACTTATCATACTACTAAAAATAGTATGACACTAAGAGTCCTACTCTTAGTTAGAAAAAGATTTTTACTTTTAATTAAATAATTAATTAATTAATAAATTAACTAATTTCCATTTAATTAAATAATAAAATAAAACAATATACTAGGCTAAAATTCTTAGCCTTACCGGCCAAGTATAAAACATGTGCAATATATATATATTTTTCATTTTATTAAATCCATTGGACTTTGACGAATCGATTTTTGTGTCGTTGAAAGCATTGTCAAAATATTTATAAAATCAACCTCGCTAATAAGCACGAGTCAAAAGACATATATAGAAATAAAACTAGTACAACGTGCAAGCAAGGGTATTGTTCCGCATGGATATGTTGTTAACCGTTTCAAGTTTTATAGTTTAGGGAAAGCATGTAAATAGAATGCGGATGAGATGAGAATGGTATGTGTGTGTGTGTGTGTGTGTGTGTGTGTGTGTGTGTGTGTGTGTGTGTGTGTGTGTGCATGAAAATGAAAATGAAAATATGCAAATGTAGAAATAAACAAGAGAATGTGGAGGGGTGAGAATGTTGATTAAGTGAGAAATAATAAAAGGGTGGATAGGAGAGATGCATGAAAGTGGTCACACAAGGGTTTACAAGTTCACCAAACATAAGTGCACACAAGTGGGTTGTTAGACATTAAGCACATCCAATTCAAGTTAAGGGTTCGTTCTTGCCTCAATCCGATTTATACCCATTCATAGAGCTAACGGTTGAAGAGTGTGTCGAGAGTCTCACAAACAATAACCGCAACCAACATATGTGAACCAATCCTACAAACCAATGCTAGATTGAGCCTCAATACTAGCATGGTAATGTAAAATGGCAACGTTAAGTCTAATGAATATGGAAAGAGTAATTGTTCCTCCAACCATAACTTGCCTAGAGCCCCTAGCGCAAGAAATAGCCAAAGTCCAATGTATAACAAAAACAATGAACCAAACCTCTTTAAATATGGCAATTAACAAGCTCATTCATTCTTACTAGCTAATTAGCCAACACTATGTCCGGATGGCCCTCCTAAAGCACAATCCTAACTCTAATTCACTCAAACCCATCCATACACATGCAATTCGACCTTCCATCAACATACACACACAAATGGGACATTTTATTACAACTACTCCTACAATTACATTAATCTACTCCTAATCTCATTCATGAACACATATTAATTTCTAATCTCCATACACAAGCATTTCAAGATAAAAGATATAATCAATGATAACAAGAATGAATCAAAACACAAATTAGATATAAACACAACCACACATTATATTGAGCACAAATTAAGTTTACAAATATTCCCAAGTGGGGGGTTTACACAATTAAGAAAACAAGAAATACAAAGAGAATGAGTTTAAAGGAGACAACCCTTGAAGAAATCCCTCCAAGTGCTCCATAAATCCCTAGCTCGAAATTGGTCATAGACCACTCCTATCTTTATGTAATCTACTCTCAAATGTGGTGGGTGATAGGTAGAAATGATATGGGAGAGACATCCATGGAGGAAAACCTCCATGGATGCTCTTGAAAGCTCCTCTCTCTCTCTTAGGAAATGAAGAAAATGAAGAAGGGAAGAAGAAGTGTATATTCTGAAGAGAAGAGGAGAAGAGGTAAATTTATAGTGTTGGGAGGTTAGGGCTGGAAATGATGGTGAAAGAACGAAACTGCCCCTGAAATTCGCTAGAAATTGGCCTCTCGCTGGTCGATCGGCGGTCAGATCGGCGCCCAGATCGGCGGTCGGGTTGATAGCCTTTCTGACCGCCAAATTACTGGTGTTCTTCTGGACTAAAACGGCGGTTGAAACGGCAGTCATGGTGTGACCGCCGAACTGGGCACCGAACTTCTGGGACCTACTGTCTTCAAACGGTGGTTGGAACTACGGTCAGATGATCGCCTAACTGATTGTCAAATGTCTTATTTTCTGCACTCGTCTTGTAAGCTGCTGGAAGTTAGAGGGGGTTCTGCCACAGACTCAGTGTTGCATTTTGGCTCGGCAATGGATCAACTGTGGATCACGGCAGGGCTTAGATCACGCCGCGGTCTGTGTCAATGGTGAGGCGCGACACTCTGAATCTTCCAATTATTCTCTTTTTTGCCTCTTTTTGCCTCCCAAACTGTTCTTTAAGCTCAAAACCATATTGTAGGGAATATGTACCTACACATGGCTCAACAGACACATTATATACAAAATACGCTCGAAAACGAGAACAAACGATAGGAAAGTGGGGACCTAAAATAGGTATAAAATAGTCTGATCAGACTTTAATAAAAAAAGTCCACATGTGAACTAGACCCATTTTTACTACAAAAGAAACAAGTCCACACGCCTTAAATAATATATTTAACAGCACATTTAATTAAAATGTGAAAATTATATTCTTAATGTATTAATGGAATGCTAATTGCACCCCATTAGGGCCGCCCAAGGATTCCTGCATCCTTTGCCACCCATTCAGGCATTTGACGAGTTAACGCGTGTCTTGATCACACATGATCGCACCTCTCCAAAGCTTTAGGATTCCGAAATCCAAAAACAATTCTAGATGGACCCCGAAATTGGTTCGGTAAAATATATCAAGTGATCCATTCAAGTTCATGCGGATTGGGGATCTTGGCAGGCTATCTAAATTTAAGCCTCAACAGACATAACCTAATCACAATCAACAAATGATTCACTTAGGTTCAATCTATTAATTTTAGCTCAGTCCACTAAACTGCTACAATTGAACTTTTAAATAAAGATAGAATAAGTCAATGTTTCTCATTCGTACCCTAGACAATCTTATTGGAGATAGTGTATCCTCGTGAAAAATATCAGTAATCGCCAAGAGCTCATAGACCGCCTATAGCTCTCCTAGTTACCATATTTACTCATATGACCACATTTTGAACTTGGATATTTTGACTTGTCCAGAAGCCATATTTCAATAGACACTATCAAAAACTTAATGTTAAGATTTAATATCCAATACCTCAAAATATTCATATGATGATATTCTACTCACATTTAATAAATGGAGCCACGATGTTCATATCTATAAATGAAGTCCTCTATCGATTAACAAATGAATACCACCAAACTATCGAGGATAGACTATGCTATATAATCGTACTCATTGACAGCTCAAATGATAACACGTGTAACCATAAGTCCATTATTTATCTCATGATTGAGATAGACTCTTCGATTGTCCTCAAGTGAAAACTTTTATCCACTGTCGGTTCTGGATAAAGTATTTCACTGTGATCCTATTCAATGCACCTAGTGCACTAGATTCTTTTCCCCAAAGACATTACACTTTGGTGATTTTAGACTCATCATAACACATTTGATCCCACTCAAATGCTAGCAAAAGAATCTACAACTTTAACAAGGTAAAGGAACCCAACCTTTATTTTAAGTTGTGAATATTATTCAAGACTAACTAAAGAATTGTGTCTACCTCATACATATCCAAATGTACAAACAATTCTTCATTTCTCATAGTCTTTTGACCTTATGATTATTTACTTTTGAAAATTATAATAATTAAACTATAAATGCTATAAGATTTTTTAAACTAGAAGTCACTTTATTAATATGAAAAGATTATCAAATACATTATTACACTCTTGCTATTGAGCATAATCCTAACAATGTTGATCTCTTCAATGTACTCTTGCTCTATAACCTTCATCTTAGAAATAATCTCCTTATGCTCAAAGACAAGTCTCTCAACCTCAACATATCTCTTCATAATCTCATTCTTTTCACACTTAAATTTATGTGAGGTCTCAACAAACTTATCCACTTGATTTTAATCAAATCATCTTTCTCCTTAACCTCTCTCAATGCTTCATCTCTTTGCTCCTCAAGATTCTTAATCTTGGCCATTAGATCGAGATTGGTTATATTTGAGCTTGTATCTTCTAGATGACTTTGATCAATCTCTTTATAAACGGATACTATACAATCATCTTCTAGCTTTGTAAAAGAAGCCGTAAGAGCAACAAAGTTGCTAACATGCTCTTCTTCTTCACTTGAGGACTCATCACTAGAGCTCTCCTTATCACTAGAATCACTCTCACTCCAAGTGGCCGCCATAGTTTTGCCCTTCTTGTCTTTCTTGGACTTCCTTTTTGTGCACTCATTTGCAAAATGTCCAAATCCTTGACATTCAAAGAATTGAACACTCTTATTGTTCTTAGCTTGACCATTTCTATCAACTCTTGGAGAAGATGTTTTCTTGATTTCCTTTTCCTTAGAAAAGCTACCTCTAGGCTTGGTACCTCTTCTTAGAAACTTCTTAAATTTCCTAACCATGAGAGCAATTTCTTTATTTTCATCATCAATCTCCTCTTTAATAGCTTTGAGAGCGATTCCCATACTCTTGGTCTTTGGCTTCAAGCATATCTCATAAGTTTGGAGTGACCCAAGCAATTCATCAATGCTTAAGCAATCTACATCCTTGCTTTCTTCTATGGTCGTGACCTTCGCCTTGAATCTCTTAGGGAGAGATCTTATAATCTTCCAATTGAGACACTCTCTAGAGATTGGTACTCCAAGCGCTTGACATTGGTTAGCAATATTTAGAAGTTGGAATTGGAAATCTTTAAGCTTGTCTTCATCACAGATTTGTAAGTTTTCAAATTGTGATGTCAACATTTGAAGCCTAGACTTTCTCACAGCCAAAGTGCCTTCATTTGTGACTTGAAGTGTATCATATGCTTCTTTGGCTGATTCAAGATTTTGTATATAGGAGAATTGATGTCCATCAACTCCTCCAAATATAGCGTTCATAGCACGATGGTGCCAATTAGCAACTTCAAAGTCATTAGGCGTCCATTCACTTCTAGGTTTGAAGACATCGGTTTCGTATTCTAGAACCTTACTAGGAGGAGAATAGCCTTCTTCAACCACCATCCAAGCTCTCCCATATATAAAGCGATTATGGGCCTTCATCCTCAATGTCCAAAACCCATAGTTGTTGCCACGAAGTAATAGTGGCATAGTATTTGAAGCTCCTTCCGCCATCACATCATCATAAAGTCCTATTGCTTCAATAGCTTCTACAAATCACCGTGAAAGTATACCGGGATCTCACTAAGTGCAATTGAGTGACCTGTTCTGAAACCAAATGAAAAATACATACACAGTTAATTTGTCTTAAGCTAACCTAGGGGGTGAATAGGTTACTGCACCTTTTTCGCTCCCTTGAAACAAACTCAAGTTTGTCCCTCTAAGTAGCTTGTATCACACTTTAAATACAAGTACAAGCAATATCAATTCGATTAAAGATATGCTTGTTCAAACAAAGTTAATATAAGCAATAGCAAGTATGTGATACAAACTCAAGTGTAACAAGTCTTTCATACACAAAACTCCAACATATACAAAGTTGATATAATATGAATATTAATTACAAAGATATCAACTAAGATATATATCAACACATACACAAATATAAAGAGATAGAGATAGAGAAAATCAACACATGATTTTTTACGTGGTAAAACCTCCTAAGAGGAAACATCCACGGGTTGATACCACAACCACCGGCAAACACCTTTCACTAGTAAGATAAAAAGATACAATCTCTCAAGTTACCACTTCACCTAGAAATCTACCTTTCAACCATACACAATGAAAGAGATGCCCCCTTGCTCAACTATCCGGATCACCCCAATCCTAGTCGAGACTTCCATGCACAAGTTGAAGATTCCCTCTCCAAACATGTGACTTCCAATGCTTATCTATCCGGTGTTGGAACCTTGTTCACTGGTAACACAGCGGAAATAGGTTTTAAAATTCATATACAGATCATAATAAATCTGGAACCAACGAACTTAGGATCGTAATTATTTTTTTTTTCGGAACTAATACATACAATATGTAAACACAGAAAATTGTAATCAATATATTAAAAAAAATTAGAACCTTACCAACGTTTGGAGGCTCCTTCACTTTACGATATGCTCCTGGTCTGTACCACCGATCTTCCTAACTATATCCCGGGACTGATAACTGCGTGTGGACTCATCACGGTCTCAGGAACTTGAATGAAGGATTTAGATAGAATGAATAAGAATAAACAATTTCATTTCCTTCACTGTGCAACACTTGCACCACACACACTAGCACAGTATTTTGATTTGCGTTGATCAATTCTGTTTCTCACGCACATACCAATTGCATCTTATACAATTTCACTTCACCAAGCAAAAACAACTTTTGTTTTTATCTCTATTTTGTTTTTTATCTCTATTTTTGTGCATAAAATATATATATATATATATATATACATATATATCAGTATTTTTTTTGCTTTGCAAAAGTATAAAACTCTTTTTTACATTGATTCATGCACACCAAATGTTTGTTTCCTATACAAACACACACACACACACACATATATATATATATATATATATATATATATATATATATATATATACGCTTTTGTGTGTTTCTTTTATCTTTGTTATCAATATATATTATATATATATGATTATAACTAAAACTCCTTAATAGATATCTTTTCAATTTTAAACTAAATCTTTTAAAATGATATCTCATATCTTTTATTTTAAAAGATAATTAAATATTTATTTTGAATTTAAACATTTTAAATTCAATTTCAAATATTTAATTTAATAAAATAATCATATTATCTTATTCTATTTAAAATCAAATATCAACTAATACCCTCCATTTAGTGATTAATAACATAATTAAAAAATCTTATTATTTAATTTATTTAATCACCATTATTCATTAATTAATTAATCTCATTATTCAATTAATTCCCGAATAAATACGTATCACTTTCGTAACACAATTAATTGGACAATCCAATTAATTAACCATGACCCATGTTACCTAAATCGATCGGGCTAGCAAGGGGACCTAATGGACCCACAGTATTTTGAGCTCTAATAATCCTCGGAATAATTAATTAAACTCTTTAATTAATATTCCTTGATTATTAACTCCGGTGTTATTCCACAAAAAAACCTGAAGCTGCACTCTCTCAACTGCAGAAGCTTTTACACAGACCGATACAACTCGGTGTCCATCGGTATAGCTATTACACATGGTTTGATCCTCCACAATAGTTCATAATTAGAGCTGGGTCATAATGTCCGTTATAACCCTCTAATTACATATATCCTTTAAGCACCGTTGATTCTCTAATGAATAATAAATCCTATTTCCTCACGGAATTATGAGAGCGCTCATATTGTCCAAGCCCTGAATCAACCCTTAAGGGAACTACCATCTACTTCTCACAAGAAGGAGTGGATTCCACTATTTTGTACATACCTTCCCAGCCACAAGCCAAACCGCAATCCCAACATACGGAGTATATTGATTAGGAACTGCATCTGACCTCACCTATGGTATATTAAAGACCACGATCTAACCTGAAGGAGTCGATATGACACTCATGATTAAGATCACCCACATATAACCATCATTAGTTGATATATATGAATCTTATCAGTAAACAGATCCTGGTGAGAGATTCATATAGATCATGGCCCAGTCCTATATGATCACATCATACAAGGTGCCTCCGTTCCCATATCTCATATGAATGATTCAGGATGGAATCACCGTACATTACGGAATGGACCGCAACTATAGATTAACCACAAATAAAGTACCAAGCTTTATTTGCTATCTATTGACTCTTTAGATTGCACGTCTCTTACTGTATCCATCCGTATATGACACTCATATACACAGTTCGAGATTACATCCGGCAATCTAAGATGTTAATATATGCACAAGTTAAATAAACAACACAACAAGAATGAATTGAACTTTTCTTTTTATTTATTTCATAAATCCATTTACAAATTACATATTTAGGGCATAAACCCCAACAATCTCCCACTTGCACTAAAGTGTGAGGAATGTTTCGTAACCCTAGACCATCTAGGTGACCCGAAAACACTTTAGCTGGTAAGGTCTTCGTAAATGGATCAGCATGATTGTCTTGTGAGGCTATCTTGGTGACGATCACATCTCCTCTATGCACTATCTCTCTAATGAGATGATACTTTCTCTCTATATGCTTCCCTCTCTTGTGGCTTCTTGGTTCTTTGGAAGTAGCCACAGCACCACTGTTATCACAATAAAGTGTGATGGGCTTATCCAGATCTGGAACAACTTCCAGGTCACTCAAGAACTTACGGAGCCAAACAGCCTATTTAGCAGCTTTACAAGCGGCTACATATTCGGCTTCCATGGTGGAGTCAGCAATGTAAGATTACTTTATACTTCTCCATACAATGGCTCTACCACCTAGAGTGAATATCGATCCAGACAGTGGATTTTCTAGAATCCCTGTCTGACTGAAAATCAAAATCTGTGTATCCTAACGGGATCAAATCCTGTCCGGAATACACTAGCATATAGTTTCTTATTCTCCAAAGATACTTGATAATGGTCTTGACAGCAACCCAATGATCTAATCCTGGGTTAGACTAGTACTTGCTGACTACTCCCACTGCATAGCAGATGTCCGATGTCGTGCATAACATAGCATACATGAGACTACCTACTGCTGATGCATAGGGTACACGTCTCATATCCTCAAATTCTTGAGGTGTCTTAGGACATTGTTCCTTAGACAAGTGAACTCCATGCCTAGAAGGTAAATTACCTTTATTGGAGTTTTGCATCGAAAATCGTACAAGAATCTTGTCGATATACGATGCTTGAGACAGTGCTATGAGTTTGTTCTTACGATCCCTTATAAGTTGGATCCTTAGAACATAACTCGCCTCTCCCAAATCTTTCATTTGGAATTGGCTAGCCAGCAAACCCTTTACATCAGATAACATTCCCACATCATTCCAAATGAGTAGGATATCGTCCACGTATAGGACTAAGAAAACTACATTTTTATCAATGATGCGCTTGTAGACACAAGGCTCATCGACATTCTGCTCAAAGTTATAGGTTTTGATCACATCATCAAACCTGATGTTCCAAGATCTAGATGATTGCTTAAGTCCATAGATGGACCTTTGCAACTTGCAAACTTTTTGTTCTTGATTTGGAGACAGGAATCCCTCTGGTTGCATTATATAGATGATCTCGTTAAGATTTCCATTCAAGAATGCAGTTTTGACGTCCATTTGCAATATTTCATAATCGAAATAGGAAACAATGGATAAGAGAATCTGAATAGACTTAAATATGGCTACTGGCGAGAAGGTCTCTTCATAATCGACCCCCTCTTTCTGGGTATAACCATTAGCCACTAGCCTTGCTTTGAAGGTTTCTACCTTCCCATCTACTTCTCTCTTTCTCTTATATATCCACTTACATCCTATGGGTTTTACCCTATCCAGTAAGTCTACAAGATCCCAGACTAGGTTAGAGTACATGGACACCATCTCCAGATTCATGGCTTTAAGCCATTTCTTTTTATCAGGATTTTCCATTGTATTCTTAAATGTCAATGGATTATCCACACTATCAGCAGAGACAACACTTTGTCCCTCACCTATACCTAAATAGCATTCAGGTTGTCTTATGACCCTCCCACTACATTTAGGTGATAGTGTATCCTGATCAGGAACCATCTGACTCTCAGATGTTTATGGATCAACAACTCTTGTTGATGAAGCACTAGTCTCACTAGGCTCCAACTCATTCAATACAATCTTAGAACGAGGTTTATGGTCACTAATATAATTGTCCTCAAGAAACGTTGCATTTGTCGATACAAATACTTTGTTATCTTCAGGACTATAGAAGTGTCCACCTCTAGTCTCCTTGGAATATCCTACAAATAGGCAGACCGCAGACTTGGAGTCTAGCTTTCCACTTTTGTTCTTTAGCACGTGTGCTGGACACCCCTACACGCGAAAATGTCGCAAACTAGCTTTACCACCATTCCACAACTCTAGGGGAGTCTTAGGAACAGATTTGGATGGCACTACATTTAAAATATATGCCGCTGTTTGTAACGCATATCCCCAGAAGAAATTTGGTAATGATGAGAAACTAATCATAGATCTCACCATTTCCAGCAGGGTTCTATTTCTTCTCTCCGCTACACCATTTTACTGAGGTGTACCGAGAGCTGTAAGTTGGGAAACTATCCCATGCTCGACCATGAAGTCTTCAAACTCTTGGTCAACATACTCACCTCCACGATCCGATCGTAGTGACTTGATAGTCCGACCTAATTGATTCTCAACTTCATCTCGGAATTCTTTGAACTTTTCAAATGTTTCCAACTTTCGTTGCATCAGGTAGACACATCCGTATCTTGAGTAGTCATCTATAAATGTGACATAATACTCATAGCCGCCCCTAGCTCTAACATTCATCGGTCCACATACGTCTGTATGTATGAGTTCTAGTGGTTCTATAGCTCTAAGCCCTTTTCCAGTAAAAGGTCTCTTAGTCATCTTACCTTTTAAACATGATTCGCAGACAGGTAAGCTGCCAACCTTTAACTTACTTAAAGGCTCGCTTTTTACTAGTCTGTCTATCCGGTCAAGGTTGATATGACTAAGCCTTAGATGTTAGAGATACATGTCATTATCTGGAGAAATCTTATGTCGTTTAGTTTTAGGTTTTTCAACCTTAAACATTTCGGTGTTAAGCAATGTAGTATGTATTAACTGTCTTAACACATACAAATTGTTTTCATTAATTCCTGAACAAATATTTAGACCATTCTTTCCAATAATTACAGACTTATTATTAAAAGAAACATAATACGATTGTTCCAACAATTTAGAAATGGAAATCAAATTCCGTGTAAATCCAGGAATATAAAAAATATTGTTCAATAATAAAAAACTATTATTATTACAAAATTGCAATCTTATAGCTCCCACTGCTTTGGCCGACACGACATCCCTCGACCCCACACGCATTGAGAAGGCTTCCTCCTCTAGCTGTGTCCAAGAATCAGTCCACTGTAAAGAAGAACAAACATGGTTAGTGGCCCCCGAATCAACTATCCAGGGTGAAGAATCATCTTCCACTAAACAAGATTCAAGAACAAGTAAATTATATTTACCTATCGTCTTGTTCTTCTTGGCTACCTCCTCTAGGTACTAAGGACAGTTCTTCTTCTAGTGCCCGACCTTGTTACAATGGAAACATTTTCCTTTGTCTTGGTCGGTGGAGGTGCCCTTCTTTTTTGCTTTGGGCCTTTTTAGGCTTAGGCTTACTTTTGGCCTTCCCATCAGACCTTTTCCTCTTCTTATTATTGGAGGAAGATGGTTTGGCAACATTTGCCTCACCGGTCTTACTTTTGCTATCCTTAGCCAATGATTCAAAAGTAGCGAGCTCATTGAGCAACTGTGTGAGAATGAACCTTAACTTGTTCATCACGTAGTTGCTCTTAAACTGATCAAAACTCTTTGGAAGAGTCGTCAGTATGATGCTCACTTGACTGGTTTCGTCAATGACCCCGACATTGACTTCTGCCGTATTGAAGTAGGACATCATGCTCAAGACATGTTCCAGAACTGATGTACCTTCCTTCATGCGACCGAGCATAGCGGAAGGAACAGCTGTTAGGATTATGCTCAATAGCAAGAGTGTGATATTGTAATTGACAATCTTTTTATATTAATAAAGTGTTTTCTGATTCTTACAAATACTTATAGCATTTATTATTATAATTGTCAAGGTAAATAATCATAAGGTCAAAAGACTATGAGAAATGAAGAATTGTTCATACATCCGGATATGTGTGAGGTAGACTCAATTCTTTAGTTAGTCTTGAATAAGGTTCACAACTTAAGTTAAAGGTTGGGCACCTCTATCTTGATAAAGTTGTAGAATTCTTTTACTAGCATTTGAGTGGGATCAAATGAGTTATGATGAGTCTAAAATCATCGAAAGGTTTTCGAGTAAAAGAATCTAGTGCACTGGGTGCATTGAACAGGATCACAATGAAATACTTTATCTAGAACCGTCACTAGATATAAGTGTTTTCATTATTAGGACAATCAGAGAGTCGATCTTAATCCTGAGATAAATGATGGACTTATGGTTGCAAGTGTTATCATTTGAGCTATCAATGAGTACGATTATATAGCATAGTCTATCCTCGATAGTTTGGTGGTATTCATTTATTAATCGATAGAGGACTTCATTTATAGATATGGACATCGTGGCTCCATTTATTAAATGAGAGTATAATATCATCATATGGATGTTTTGAGGTATTGGATATTAAATCTCAACGTTGAGTTTTCAATAATGATTATTGAAGACATGGCTTCTGGACAAGTCAAAATATCCAAGTTCAAAATGTGGTCATATGAGGAAATATGGTAACTTGGAGAGCTATAGGCGGTCTATGAGCTCTTGGCGATTACTGATATTATTCACAAGGATGCACCGTCTCCTATAATATTGTCTAGGGTATGAATGAGAAACATCTCCTTATTCTATCTTTATTTAAGAGTTCAATTTTAGCTCTTTAGTGGAATGAGTTAAAATTAATAGATCGGACCTAAGTGAATCATTTGTTGATTGTGATTAGGTTATGTCTATTGAAGCTTAAATTTAGATAGCCCGCCAAGATCCACAATCCACACGTACTTGCATGGATCACTTGATATATTCTACCGGACCAATTTATGGGTCCATCTAGAATTGCATTTAATATATTAAGAATATAATATGTCTATTATTTATTTAATGGGCTGCTCTATTATATTAATATATTAAAATGAGACATGTGAGCTTGTTTCTTTTAGTAAGAATAAGTCTGGTTCACATGTGGGCTTTTATTTAAAATCTAATGGATTAAATAAAATAAGAAAAATAATATTAGGCCCATATATATATGGTGTGGGCGGCAAGGCTAATAAAATAGCGTAAGATATTATTTTATTTTGTTGTTTTGATTAAATGGAAATTAATTAATTATTTAATTAATCAATAGTTAAAATCAAAATCTTTTCCTGATCAGTAAATAAAATACTATGTGTTGGATTAGGGTTAGAATTCTTTTAAGTGATAGAAGTCATAATGTGGTAAGGATTAAGTCCACATACACTCCATACCACACAAAGAATTCGGCCACCCTAGTCCTATAAGGGTTAGGATTCTTAAATTCATAGGAATTAGGGAAAAGCACAATTCCTTTTCAAGTAAGGAAATTGGCCAACCCTAGATTTCCTACACAAAGAATTCGGCCAACCCTATTTTGAGAAGGAGAAATTTCGGTCACCTTATAAATATAAGGTGATAAATTTCGGCCACCAAGAAGCTTGAGTGAGAGAGATTTTTGTTTGCTTTGAAAATAAAAATCTTACTCAATACACATAGAATTTCGGCCAAGAGAGAAAAAGAAAAATAAGTTCTCATTCGATAGTGCACTTGCAAGCCTTTAACATCAAAAGGTTTTGTGCACACTTTCGATTTAGGGTTATGCAAGTTTCAATTATATCGATTGTGAATTCAAAAGTGACCGGAACTATTTTTCTAGGCTCTTGGTGTTTTGGGATTGAAGATCAGGATCAGAAGTTCCATACATCCATTCTTACGTAAGCAATTCAAAGAAAAAAGGGAGACCACGCTCCTAGGTGATTCACGTACGTGCTAGGATTGAAGATCTTGCGGATTACCATCGACGTAAGTCAATCGGATCACGCGACAAGAGGTATTTAACTCTAACCGTATATTTGTGTTTAATTAATTAAAGGGTTAAGGTTCAAATCTTTAGAAAAATTTTAAACAATACGAAAATCTACTTTTTGCCTTCCGCTGCGGTTTTAGTTAATTTTTCCCTACAACAGCTTCGTGTCACTTTTGCTCTGAGGGCTGCCCGAACATAGCTTGCAATGACTCCATAATTTCGAATGCTATAGTCATTGCTTCGTGCTTTGTGACAAGCACGTCTGTCGTAGAAGCCAACAGATATGTTCGGGCTTTCTCATCAGATGAGACCCATCGCTGGTATGCCTCACGAACAGTTCGTGTGGCATTGGCAGTAGGCACAGGAGGACATTCCTCCGTAAGCACAAACTTGAGGTCTTTGGTAATCAATATTGCATTAATATTAAGTTTCCACTTGGTGTAGTTATCACCAGTTAATTTATCGTTTGCGAGAATTTGAAGTAATGCAGAAGATATAATTGCTGAAATAAATAAAACATTCATTCAACCATTTATTAAAAAACAAGTGCGAGTGCTTTGGCATAAATTTAAACATGATGAATGAACATGTTTAACGAACTAGAAATACCAAAAAATAGTTACTATACCATGACAATCCAACAAACCACAAAGAAGTGCCGCCTTGGGGTCGGTCAAGTCATTGCATGTTGGACCGAGACATTCTCAATCAAATGATATTCTATAATAACTCTTATTCCATATCATTCAACCATCGTTTATTCATTCAGGTTTTTAATTAACAAAACTTAATCAAAACCTTCGTGAGTGTAACCCACCATTTCAGATCTCACGAGCTTAACTCGAGAATTGCAGCCTTAGGGTCAATCCCGAAATACCTTCAGAAATCCTAACCATTAGGAAGTCAACCTTGGTATTGATCTTTGTGGAAACCCTCCTTAGGGAGGATGAAAGCAAAGCCATCACGAGGCCCTACTCGGATCTCACCGTGTTGACCTAATGATGGAGACTGCGGGATATATATGTCATATATCACTCTCCCACTCATTATTTAATAAAATAGGGTTTTCTATTATCCGTTAATGCACCTAGACTCTACAGGATCAAGCGGCTAATTTTAATCAAGTTATCTAGCGCATTAACAAATTCATTATTAGAAATAAATTCTAATTAACTAATAAATTATTAATGATTTTTAACACTTAAAAATCTAATCTATTAGTGAATAATTTAAGTTTTTGTAAACTATTTACTAAGCTCAGATTATTATGATAGTGTTTACCAAGTTTTAACTGTTAAAACTCTAACACTTTATTCGGTTCATTTATTATTAGGTTATTAATCATATTAATCCTAATTACAGTAAAAGCCTATTAATCCAACTTATTAAACACTTTAATAACTCGATTAATATTAATGAGAATTACCATGTTTTCTAACATTAAAAAACTAATCTTATTTTCATAGCCAATAATGTATTTACTGATTTTAATCATATTAAAAAAATACATAAAATATTAGGCTATGTATGACATATCAAATATATTTGTGTAGGCACATCTAATCTAAATGACATACGTATGCATGCCAATTCTTTTATCATCACATAATATAAAACATACATGAATTGACCGAGTACTGTGGATTATTTAACCTAAAAAAATTGAATCTTAAATTATAAAAATACCCCCAAGGCATTCCTTGGTCTTCTTGTAATTTCCGAATCTTCCAGTCTCTTCAGGTCACTTCGATTCATCTCATGAATCCGAAATAGGAAATCCGCACGGAACGCACTAGGCAACACTTGCCAACAGAACCGTGCAAGACGATGTGAACAGTGCCCGACTGTCCGCATGAACAGTGTCATGAACAGTACCATCGGCCCGTATATCCGATTTTGCCCTTCCGTCTTCGCGATTTTTCCAGGTCATCAATATAGGTTACAATTTTTTTTTACAATACAATAACAGGAAAAAAAAATAAAAAAAATATAATACAACCCATGAATCCTAAATCCACAGTACCATATAATTAACGACCAATCATGTTTTTGTAAATTAACAAATTTAATATACATACAAAAATAACATACAGTCAATTTAAATAGTACCTACACAGTCATACATTTAGGAACATCGAAAACAATTTCCTGTTTCGAAAAAAAAATTGGCTTTGATACCAATTGTCGGAACCTCGTTCACTGGTAACGCAGCGGAAATAGGTTTTAAAATTTTTATACATATCATAATAAATCTGGAACCAGTGAACTTAGGATGATAATTTTTTTTTTCGAAACTAATACATACAATATGTAAACACAGAAAATTGTAATCAATATATTAAAAAAAACAATTAGAATCTTACCAACGTTTGTAGGCTCCTTCACTTTACGATATGCTCCTGGTCTGTACCACCGATCTTCCTAGCTATATCCCAGGACTGATAACTACCTGTGAACGCGTCATGGTTTCAGAAACTTGAATGAAGGATTCAAAGAGAATGAAGGATTCAAAGAGAATGAAGAAGAATAGACAATTTCTTTTCCTTAACTGTGCAACACTTGCACCACACACACTAGCACACTATTTTGATTTGCGTTGATCAATTCTGTTTCTCACGCACATACCAATTGCATCTTATGCAATTTCACTTCACCAAGCAAAAACAACTTTTGTTTTTATCTCTATTTTGTTTTTTATCTCTATTTTTGTACGTAAAAAAAAAAATCTCTATATCAGTTTTTTGTTTTGGTTTGCAAAAGTATAAAACTCTTTTATACTTTGATTTACGCACACCAAATGTTTGTTTCCTATACAAACACTTATATATATGTTTTTGTGTGCTTCTTATATCTTTGTTATCGATATATATCATATATATATATATATATATATATATAACTAAAATTCTTTAATAGATATCTTTTCAATTTTAAAACTAAATTTTTTATAATGATATCTCATATCTTTTATTTTAAAAGATAATTAAACAATTTTTTGAATTTAAACATTTCAAATTCAATTTCAAACATTTAATTTAATAAAATAATAATATTATCTTATTATATTTAAAATCAAATATCAACTAACACCCTCCATTTAGTGATTAATAACATAATTAAAAAATCTTATTATTTAATTTATTTAATCACCATTATTCATTAATTAAATAATCTCATTATTCAATTAATTCCCGAATAAATACGTATCACTTTCGTAACACAATTAATTGGACAATCCAATTAATTAACAGTGACCCTTGTTACCTAAATCGATCGGGCTAGCAAGGGGACCTAATGGACCCACAGTATTTTGAGCTCCAATAATCCTCGGAATAATTAATTAAACTCTTTAATTAATATACCTTGATTATTAACTCCGGTGTTATTCCACTAAAAACCCGAAGCTACACTCTCTCAACTGCAAAAGCTTTTACACAGACCGATACAACTCGGTGTCTATCGGTATAGCTATTACACATGGTTTGATCCTTCACAGTAGTTCATAATTAGAGCCGGGTCATAATGTCCGTTATACCCCTCTAATTACATATATCCTTTAAGTACCGTTGATTCTCTAATAAACAATAAATCCTATTTCCTCACGGAATTGGGAGAGCGCTCATGCCCTGAATCAACCCTTAAGGGAACTACCATCTACTTCTTACAAGAAGGAGTGGATTCCATTATTGTGTACATACCTTCCCAGCCACAAGCCAAACCGCAATCCCAACATACAGAGTATATTGATTAGGAACTGCATCCGACCTCACCTATGATATATCAAAGACCACGATCTAACCTGAAGGAGACGGTATGACACTCATGATTAAGATCACCCACATATAGCCATTATTAGTTGATAAATATAAATCTCATCAGTAAACGGATCTTGGTGAGAGATTCATATAGATCATGGCCCAGTCCTATATGATCACACCATACAAGGTGCCTCCATTCCCATATCTCATATGAATGATTCAGGATAAAATCACCGTACATTACAGAATGGACCGCAGCTATAGATTAACCACAAATAAAGTACCCAGCTTTATTTGCTATCTATGGACTCTTTAGATTGCACGTCTCTTACTGTATCCATCCGTATATGACACTCATATACACAGTTCGAGATTACATCCAGCAATCTAGGATGTTAATATATGCACAAGTTATAAAATAAATAACACAACAAGAATGAATTGAATTTTTGTTTTTATTTATTTCATAAATCCATTTACAAATTATATCTTTAAGGCATAAACCCCAACATCCGGATCACCCCGATCTTAGCCAAGACTTCCAATGCTCAACTATCCAAGTCACTCCGACTATAGTCGAGACTTCCAATTGCACAAGTTGAAGATCCTCTCTCCAAACATGTGACTTCCAACCTTTTGCAAGGTAAATGATCTAAGGGAATGCAAATGATGCAAACACATACAACATAGTATATATGATCAATATATCCTGTGGAAACCAGAATTGAATCAATATGCACATACCATATGATTTCTAGTTTATAATCCTAAAAACAATGCAATCACACTCAATGATGCATGTACATATGAAATGTGTGGATTAGACACAAAACATGAAGAACTAGATATTTATCATCAAAATCACAAATAAATTTTATGTAGATCTTGTTACATGAACAAACAACCTAGAGTATGTTGAAACACCTAACATATACAAAAGACTAGATTATGCTTAATCATATAAAAATGCTAGAATCAATTTGATAAAATCAAATGTACATCTCTAGCAAAATAATAAAGCTTAGACTTTCAAGATAAATCAATTAAATTCAATCAAGCAGTAAATCATCAATCATATATGCTATTTCAATTAATCTTCAATTAAAAATACCTAGCATATGAGAAGACTATCAATCAACAAAATCAAGTCAATTAACACACAAGATAGTCCTAGATTTGAAGCTAGCACAATACAACATCTCAAACATGTGAAAACATAGATTTAGAAAAACCTAACTCAACATGTTAATCAATTGAAGCTCAAACTAACTCTATTAGAGATCATTTCTCTAATCAATGTTTACACAGCAAACATACATATATAGGAGAAGAAAACCCAAGTTGATTGAAGCTTTGAAGATCAAGAACAAAATAGAAATCAATACATTGAAGAAAAACTGTGCTGTCATGTTTTTGTGAGTATAGCTACCAGAAACCTTGGTCAAATGACTCCAAACCTTTGTGGAAATGATGGATGACTGGTAGACAAAGATTCTCAAACTTGAATCACTCAAAGCGGAGTTCGGATGAGTGAGTTATGGTGTTTGAAAGGTGAGAAAGTTTGAGAGAAAAAAAAAACTGCACAATGTTTTTCAAATGTTTTTTCTTATTCAAGAATGGGAGGGAAGTTGGAATATAAAGGAGGGAATCAAAGAACAAAAAGAGAAACTAATCAAGAGAGGCCATATCAGCCATCCCGTGGAGGCACGTGGGCTCCACGGTGGCAGATGTATGCTCTTCCCATGGAGGCCACGCGCCTCCACGGGGAGAGGAGCTTGGCCCTCTTGTTTGGCCTCTCTCCTCCTCTCGTGTACTGAAATGTTCTTCGACTGTTCTCCGGTCTCTGAACTCCGAATTTGAATCCATTTTTGGATTACAAACCGGGACTCCCTCATGTACAAAAGTCTTCAAGACAAATTTCACAGAAAATATGGAATTCAACTTGAAAATTAAGGACGAAAACCATGTACGATAAAATCAATGAAAGTTTCTTAACTACCTAATTTGAACTCGAAACTTAATGAATGAGTAACAAAATTAATTGGAACTCAATGAGAAATTATATAAGCTCAAAAAAAATTCAATAACATATAAACAAAAACAAATAAACACAAGAACACACAAGTATGCTATTTTCTAGAACTAGTCCTAAAACATGCAATATTTGAAATTGTCAACTTTAAATCTAATGCATGCACATAAAAGTATAAATGTGTGTATTGTGTTATACCAAAATTTGCACAATGATACAGGGACACATATGAATGCAATGTATGTGTGTGCCTAGGCCTTGCAAGAGGAAATAGGTCTCAATTACCTTTTGCTAATCAACTTAGCTTTATTCCTCTTGTAGCCACCACTTTGCTTGAATGTTGTCCAATTTTCCTTGAAACTTAATTATCCACAAATCTTAGACAACTAATCAATACAAAGCAAATGTCGTTTTGCTATAGAATTATGCCAATACAAAACTCAAAGACCTAACAAAATCAATTAAAATTTTGATAATTAAAAATTGGGGAAATTGCACTAACCTACCCTGAGTATATGCATAATCTAAAACCGACGAAAATATCATAATAACAAAAACATACCTTTAGACACATTGATTAACGACGATCAACTGTTGACCATTGTTAGTCAATAACGATAGAGGGGAAAAATTGTCTTTTCATTCATTATTATTAATAAATAAAGAAACAAAATAGTTTGTCCAATTGCATTCCGCCACATCAACCCTAGAAATTTTAAATTAATTAAAACTAATTTACTGAACAACTAATTAAAAGAAGGGATAGTTAGTCTAGTGGCAACCAATTTGATTGGACATTATCAAAATGACCATTATAAAATGATTTCGTTTCCAAATTGCCATTTTTGACGAAAAGTGTAACACTAATGACCATTCTATTACGCTCTATTAACTTTCTCTAGAATTACCATTGAATGGGTGGGCATTTTGGTAAATAAGAAGTTTAACTTTAAAAAAGTTAATTAAAAAAAATCCATAATTTCATCATCTGAACCATGTTCTTCATCACTTGGATTTTTTTATTCTATTTGAAAACCCAAAAAAAAAAGATCAGGATCCTCTCATTATCTTGTTTTTCCTTGACTTTTTATAATCTAATGACACATAAGCAAATAAAAAAATACATGGTCAAGATTTAATCATTTTTTCTCTCTCATGGAACTTGATGTTTTAATTACATTTGAAAAAAGCTAAGGAAAAACAATGACCAAAGAGAGGATCCAGATAAAAAAAAAAAAGGTATCATCTTTGTACATCCTATTCAATCAATGGATCCATCCTGCTCCATCATTAGATCCAGACAAACAAAAAAATTTAATCATGAAAAAAAGGAGCAGATCTACTCCATTGATGGATCGGGTTGTTTCATCATTGGAATCAGATCCATGAATGTAGCAAATCGCTCCATCTGCTCCTTGAATCAAGGCAGAAACTTTTATAAGAGGAAAGCCTAAGAGGTCTGGCACGAAGACTTTGAACAGAAATCGAGCGGTCGGTTTTTATTTTTTTATTATTTTTACTCTTTGCAGTTTAACAACTACTTGTTGTGTTTGTAAATTCAATGCACTTGTTGTCTTTGGACCAACTTTTATATATATAATTTTTAGTGGGTTATTTTATGCTTCTGATACTTGTTTTTGTTTGTTTCATAAGTCATAACTTGATGTGTGTTGTACTTTCTATTGATTTTGGAGGCAATTCATTTACTCTGATTACATCTTGAAGAGGTCACATGTGAAGATGGATCAGATTAAAGCTTTGATGGAGAATGGTGTTCTCATTGTCACCGTTCCTAAACAAGAAGCGAAGAAACCTGATGTTAAGGCTATTGAAATCTCTCATTGAGAGAGAGTCTCTGTTTTTCTTGGGGATGAATTTTTCTATGTAAGTGATGAGTTTAAGTGATGTAATGTCACTCTGATTGTAAAAATTTGAAATAAAATTGTTTGGAGTTACAATTTTAGTACAACTTAATTCCCATTGTTTTAATTTAGAAAGAGTGAAGATTGAGAGATCCATTTCAAGACTGCCATTGAAGTCCATAAATGAAAATGCCCAAAATATTTACTTGACAACTTTCTCAGCAACCAAACATCATCCACTGTTTCATTTTGGTAATTCTAAAGAAATTTACCAAAATGTCCAAAATTAATAGCAATTCATTAAAAAAGTTAAAGGAGTGTGACGGAATGGACATTAGTATCACAATCTTTCCCAAAAATGACCATTTTAAAACGAAATCTCCAACTAATGACCATTTTGATAGTGACCAAGCAAATGGATGGCCACTAGGGTAATTATCCCTTAAAAGAAAATTAATATTTATTAAAAAAATATATCATCTTCATCTTCATCTTCATCACCAAAGACCAGAGCTACAACTAAGAGAGAGGAAGGAGTTCTTTACTTCTAGGAGGAATGTGGGAAAACGGTGGGATAATATTTCAAGTAGAGATTAGTGGAAGAAGTGACTGAGTTTTGGAAGAAAGAGATGGGTGGGATGAGATTTCATACTGGGTTTCTATTCATTATGGCTGATTGTATTGTTGAAGGGTTTTTCATTTTCATTGAAACCCATGAGAGAGAGAGAGAGATTTTTCTGTTTCGGATTGTGATGAATTTGTATTATGAAAGAAATGGAAAAGTAGTATTTGAGATTGAGAAATCTTTGATCCCAAAGAGTTTTATTGTAATTCATGTGCCCCAGATAGTTCTAACTAAACTACAATGGCTAAGATTAAAATACAAAACGGAATGGGACGTACATGTGTTTCACCCTTTGTAAGTGCAAGAGTTGTTCAACTCATATAAGGGGTACAAGTATGGGTATCGTTCCTATAGAGAAATATGGGATTTAGCAAGATAGAAATTGCAATACAAATGATTTACAATAACTCGATGCAAATGTAACTAACCAAAGTAAAGATTAAAACAATTTATACTACTCAATTAACACTAAAGATCACTAAAATTGAGAACTAAACTATGGAGAGAGATATAAGTTAGAGGATTAATGCAGTATAAGCAATAACCAAATTCATTAATTAATCTACAATTAAGCACATTCACAACATCTTAGGCATGCCTTTTATAAGAATAACACATCAAGCACCAATTTCATCCACTTAACCACAACCTAAGGTCATAGAGAAGGAATTAAGGGAGAAATTCAAAATTAAAGGAGTAGAGAGTGTTCAATCATACAAGGTCATGTAATAGTTGAAATTACCCTTTAAAAATGGTTGATAAACAAGACCTATACATAAATTGGTCACCTATGCATGAAATCCAACCATATTTGTGTGCAATAAATGTTTGCATGCATAATATGTCAACATATTATGCATGCAAACATTTATTGGGGACTTCTTGCTTTGGTTGCTTGTCCTTTTTCTTTGGAAGTGACATCTCCTCCTTTGGTTTGACTAGCTCTTCTTTCTTTGGTTTGGCATACCTTGCAAGTTGTTCCTCCTCATTGGCCTTCATGATTCCTATAGATGTGTCCCTTTGCTTAATTTCCTCTTGCATGGGCTTCATTTTGCTAGTAAAGTCCTCCTTAAGCTCTTTTTTTCCTTAACCACTACATCAATCTTTGTGGTAAACTCAAAATTCGTCACCACCACCCTTTCATTGTCTTCTTTTAACTGGGAGATAATATCTTCATAACTAGCGGGATCATATTTTAACAACATAGTTCGGTTCTCATCCAAGTCAACATGGGCAAGTCCCATGTAATTCTCTAGTGCAAGGCGGGGGTTGTCCTTAGATGTTGCCACTTGTACATTGAAGCAATCAAGTTCTCTAATTAGGTGCTTCTATCAAGAACCTCAAACTCCACTATCTCCCCTAGTACTGTCATGGAAAGCCTTCCATTGTGAACATCAATTATTGCCTTCGTGGTTGACATGAAAGGCCGCCCAAGCAAAATTGGCACCTCACGTTCCTTAGAAGCATCACTCTCCATCCCGAGCACTACAAAATCTATGGGAATTATCATCTTTCCCACTTGCACTAGCACAGCCTCTACTGTTTGTTTCAAGGGATTGAAAAGAGGTGTAAAACCTATTCACCCCCTCATCTAGGTTAGCTTTAGGAAATTTAACCGTATTTGTATATTTTCAAAAATGCTCCACACCTAAGCTTCCACAAATCCCAAATGACCCATAACCTTAGCTAGGAAATTCCAATCCACCTTATCATACGCTTTCGACATATCTAACTTCAATGCCATAGCCCTGGTTTGAACTGACCTAGTCCGTAGAGAATGAAGGCACTCAAAACCTATAATTGCATTTTCCGTGATTAACCTACTAGGAACAAACGCACTTTGCTCCTCCGATATGACTTCACCAATCACATTCCGAAGTCTGTTTTCCAATGCCTTCGCCACAATCTTGTAAATAACATTACATAAACTAATTGGACGAAAATTCGTAATACTCTCAACTGAATTCACCTTCGGGATCAGACACATCACAGTATTATTGATCCCTGCAATAGACTCCCCATCATTGAGATTTTTAAGACACGCCTTAGTCATTAACCCTCCTACGATATCCTAATTGTGCCAACATTGTACTATATTTTGGCCCTCATATCCATGACTTTTGTCTCGTTTTCGGGTGTATTTTCATGTCTTATGGGCTATTTTGTAGTGATTGCAGCCATTTGGTGCAATTCAGATATTGGAAATGGAAAGCGTGAAATTTGTATGAAAAAGGGAACAAATGGTGCAAAAAGGAAGAACTGAAGATTTCAGTGCGAAGGTAATGCGTGGGTACCTTAACCGCGCACTACCCGTGCATAGGGAGATAATGCCTAAAGATTGCTCAATGCGCAGGTCTTCACTCGCGCAGTCGGGAGCCTCCCAAGTCCAAAAATGTGTAGATGGCGGGTATTGCACAAGTCCTTACTCGCGCAAATGACCAAGGACTGAGAACAAAGCAGAGCCAAAATGAGATGTGCGCGGGTCACTGCGCGGGTTCCCTACCCACGCAATACGTGCGATAGACTCGCCACATCAACATTTCATACCTAATTTGGGAAACCTTATAAATATATCTTCTTCTTATTTCGAAAACTCTCTCTCTTTTTCTTCCAACACTCTTTCACTCTCTCTTTTAGACCCTTATATCACTAGCACTAACCATAGATCTAGGAATCATTTCTCACCAAAATCCAAACCATCTTACATCATCTTCATCCTTTATCTACTCAAAAAAGGACACTTGGAGTTTGGAATTGAGCTTGAAGAAAGGAGGTCTCTACATGGGTCTTCTCTAACTCTCTTCTAATAGTTATTTTTTTGTATTTTCCATGAGTAGATAAAACCCCTTGTGGGAGTTGATGTATTAATTCGTGGATTGTGGGCTTTCCACCATATTCTTAGTATTTGATTAATTTAGTTCCATTCATTATGTTTAATTGTGTTTGATTTTCCCCTGGATTAAGTAGGCCTACCAACTCTTAATCTTTGTTGGGTATTAAACTTATTTGAGTTATTTGGACTTTTAATTGATATTCTTTGTGGATTAAATAGGCATACCAACTCTTAATTCATTTAGAGGTTGAACTTGAGGTTATAATGTATTGATATTCTTCTTGGATTGGGTAGGCATATCAACTCTCAATTTATGTTTGATGTTAAATTGTGATGTCTTCTTGGGTTGAGTAGGCATATCAACTCTTAGCTCATGTTAGATGTCAATTAATGATTTTTAACCATTCACACTTAAGGTGTTTTTAAACAAGCTGTTAACAGGGTTTTTTGGCAAGGGTCTAAAGGAGAATTTTCCACCAAGTATCTATCAGGTAAGGACCAATCCCAGCTCCCAAGTACCTCGCGGGGCTGGTGTTACGAGCCTGACATAAGCAACACATGGAGAGACCAGAACCTTGACTACCTATTGTTGGGGTTTATGCCCTAAAGATGTAATTTGTAAATGGATTTATGAAATAAATAGAAAAAAGAAAAGTTCAATTCATTCTTGTTGTGTTGTTTATTTTATAACTTGTTCATATATTAACATCCTAGATTGCTGGATGTAATCTCGAACTATGTATATGAGTGTAATATACAAATAGATACAGTAAGAGACGTGCAATCTAAAGAGTCCATAGATAGGAAATAAAGCTGAGTACTTTATTTGTGGTTAATCTATAGCTGCGGTCAATTCCGTAATATACGGTGATTCTATCCTGAATCATTCATATGAGATATGGGAATGGAGGCACATTGTATGATGTGATCATATAGGACTGGGCCATGATCTATATGAATCTCTCACCAAGATCCGTTTACTGATGAGATTCATATATATCAACTAATGATGGCTATATGTGGGTGATCTTAATCCTGAGTGTCTTATCGACTCCTTCAGGTTAGATCATGGTCTTTGATATACCATGGGTGAGGTCAGATGCAGTTCCTGATCAATATACTCCGTATGTTGGGATTGCGGTTTGGCTTGTGGCTGGGAAGGTATGTACACAATAGTGGAATCCACTCTTTCTTGTGAGAAATAGATGGTAGTTCCCTTAAGGGTTGATTCGGGGCTTGAATAATATGAGTGCTCTCCTAATTCAGTGAGGAAATAAGATTTATTGTCCATTAGAGAATCAACGGTACTTAAAGGATATATGTAATTAGAGGGGTATAACAGACATTATGACCTAGCTCTAATTATGAACAACTGTGGAGGATCACACCATGTGTAATAGCTATATCGATGGACACCAAGTTGTATCGGTCTGTGTAAAAGCGTCTACAGTTGAGAGAGTGCAGCTTCGGGTTTTTAGTGGAATAACACCGGAGTTAATAATCAAGGAATATTAATTACAGAGTTTAATTAATGATTACAATGATTATTGGAGCTCAAAATACTGTGGGTCCATTAGGTCCCCTTGCTAGCCCGATCGATTTAGGTAACAAGGGTCACGGTTAATTAATTGGATTGTCCAATTAATTGTGTTACGAAAGTGACATGTATTTATTTGGAAATTAATTGAATAATGAGATTATTTGATTAATGAATAATGGTGATTAATTAAATTAAATAATAAGATTATTTAATCATGTTATTAATCACTAAATGGAGGATGTTTGTTGATATTTGTTTTTGAATAAAATAAGATAATATGATTATTTTATTCTATTAAATTATATTTTAAATTTTGAATTTAAATAGTTTGAATTCAAATCATATTAAATAAAATAAATATTAATCAATATCTTTAAAGATATTTGATATCTTAAAAGATTAGATTAATTGGTTTTTGATTAAATTGATTTTGAATTTAAAAAGAAAAAAAAACAAGAGAAACACACAGCACAAAATTGGTGTGCGTGAAACAAGAAAAAAAAGAAAGAAAAAAGCACAAGTGTTGTGCGTGAGAAACAAAGAGAGAAAAAAGTGTTGTGCAATTGTTGCACTATTGAAAATATATATATATATATATATATATATATATATTATTAATATTTTTTTAAGAACTTGAATTGTTCTAGTTATTTTTTTCTCTTTGGAAGAAATAGTTTCTTCATATTCTCTCTACATCCTCCTAAGTTCCTGAGTACGTGATGCGTCCACACGCAGTTACCAGTTCCGGGATATAGCTAGGAAGATCAGTGGTACAGACCATGAGCATATCATAAAGTGAAGCAGTCTCCAAACGTTGGTAAGGTTCTATATATTTTTATATTGATTACAATTTTCTGAGTTTACATATTGTATGTATTATTAGTTCCGGAAAAATAATTACGGTCTCAAGTTCACTGGTTCTAGATCATTTATGATCTGTATTAAAAATTTTAAAACATATTTCTGCTGTGTTACCAGTGAACGGGGTTCCAACAATTGGTATCAGAGCCAATCTTTTTTCGGAACATGAAATTGTTTTCGATGCTCCTGTATGTATGATTGTGTAGGCACTATTTAAATTGAATGTATGTTGTTTTTGTATGTATATTAAATTTGTTAATTTACAAAAACATGATTGATCGTTAATTATATGGTACTGTGGATTTAGGGTTCATGGATTGTATAATTTTTTTTTTATTATTTTATTTTTTTCTATTATTGTATTATAAAAAAAATGTAACCTATATTGAAGACCTGGAAAAATCGAGAAGTCGTAAGGGCGAAATCAGAAATACGCGTGACAGGTACTGTTCACGACACTGTTCACCATCATTGTTCATGCGGGGGGTACTGTTCATGCAGACGTTGTTGGGCACTGTTCACATATTTTTGCACGGTTTTGTTGGCAAGTGTTGCCTAGTGCGTTCCGTGCGGATTTCCTATTTCGGATTCATAAGATGAATAGGAGTGACTAGAAGACTCGGAAATTATAAGAAGACCAAGGAATGCCTTGGGCGTATTTTTGTAATTTTAGATTCCAATTTTTTTTAGGTTAAATAATCCACAGTACTCGGTCAATTCATGTATGCTTTATATTATGTGATGATAAAAGCATTGTCATGCATACGTATGTCATTTAGATTAGATGTGTCTACACAAATATATTTGATATGTCATACATGCGTCATAGACTAATTTTTATGTATTTTTTTAATATGATTAAAATCAGTAAATATATTATTGGCTATGAAAATGAGATTAGTTTTTTAATTGTTAGAAAACTTGTTAATTCTCATTAATATTAATCTGGTTATTAAAGTGTTTAATAAGTTAGATTAATAGGGTCATTTATTGTAATTAGTATTAATATGATTAATGACCTAATAATAAATGAACCGAATAAAGTGTTAGAGTTTTAATAGTTAAAACTTGGTAAGCACTATCATAATAATCCGAGCTTAGTAAATAGTTTACAAAAGCTTAGATTATTCACTAATAGATTAGATTTTTAATAGTTAAAAATCATTAAAAATTTATTAGTTAATTAGAATTTATTTCTAATAATGAATTTGTTAATGCGCTATATAACTTGATTAAAGTTAGCCGTTTGATCCACCAGAGTCTAGGTGCATTAACGGATAATAGAAAACCCTAATTTTTAAATAGTGAGTGGGAGATGGATATATGACATATATACCCCACAGTCTCCATCATTAGTTCAACACCGTGAGATCCGAGTGGGGCCTCGTGACGGCTTTGCTTTCGTCCTCCCTAAGGAGGGTTTCCACAAAGATCAATACCAAGGTTGACTTCCTAACGGATAGGATTTCTGAGGGTATTTCGGGATTGACCGACCCTAAGACGGCAATTCTCGAGTTAAGCTCGTGAGATCTGAAATGGTGGGTTACACTCACGAAGGTTTTGATTAATTTTTGTTAATTAAAAACCTGACTGAATAAACGATAGTCGAATGATATGAAATAAGAGTTATTCTAGAATATCATTTGATTGAGAATGTCTCGGTCCTACATGCAAAGACTTGACCGACCCTAAGGCGGCACTTCTTTGTGGTATGTTGGATTGTCGTGGTATAGTAACTGTTTTTTGGATATTTCTAGTTCGTTAAACATGTTCACGCATCATGTTTAAATTTATGCCAAAGCACTCGCACTTGTTTTAATAAATGACTGAATGGATGTTTTATTTATTTCAGCAATTATGTCTTCTGCATTACTTCAAATTCTCGCAAACGATAAATTAATTGGTGATAACTACACTAAGTGGAAACTTAATATTAATGCAATATTGGTCACCAAAGACCTCAAGTTTGTGCTTACGGAGGAATGTCCTCCGGTGCCTACTGTCAATGCCACACGAACTATTTGTGAGGATACCAGCGATGGGTCTCATCAGATGAGAAGGCATGAACATATCTGTTAGCTTCTATGACAGACGTGCTTGTCACAAAGCACGAAGCAATGACTATAGCATTCGAAATTATGGAGTCATTGCAAGCTATGTTCGGGCAGCCCTCCGAGCAAAAGCGACACGAAGCTGTTCGTTCTGCTATGCTCGCTCGCATGAAGAAAGGTACATCAGTTCGGGAACATGTCCTGAGCATGATGTCCTACTTCAACACGGCAGAAGTCAATGGTGGGGCCATTGACGAACCCAGTCAAGTGAGCATCATACTGATGACTCTTCCGAAGAGTTTCGATCAGTTTAAGAGCAACTACGGGATGAACAAGTTAAGGTTTAGTTTCACACAGTTGCTCAATGAGCTCGCTACTTTTGAGTCTTTAACTAAGGACAGCAAAAGTAAGACTGGTGAGGCAAATGTTGCCGAACCATCTTCCTCCAATAATAAGAAGAGGAAGAGGTCTGCTGGAAAGGCGAAGGGTAAGCCTAACCCCAAGAAGGCCCAAAGCAAAAAGAAGGGCACCTCCACCGACCAAGACAAAGGAAAATGTTTCCATTGTAACAAGGTCGGGCACTGAAGAGGAACTGTTCTCAGTACCTGGAGGAGGTAGCCAAGAAGAAGAAGAAAGGTAAATATGATTTACTTGTTCTTGAATCTTGTTTAGTGGAAGATGATTCTTCACCTTGGATTGTTTATTCGGGGGCTACTAACCATGTTTGTTCTTCTTTGCAGTGGACTGATTCTTGGACACAGCTAGAGGAGAGAGCCTTCTTCATGCATGTGGAGTCGAGGGATGTCGTGTCGGCCAAAGCAGTGGGAGCAATAAGATTGCAATTTTGTAATAATAATAGTTTTTTTATTATTGAACAATGTTTTTTATATTCCTGGATTTACACGGAATTTGATTTCCGTTTCTAAGTTGTTAGAACAATTATATTCTATTTCTTTTATAATAAGTTTGTTATTATTGGAAAGAATGGTCTGAATATTTGTTTATGAATTAATGAAAACAATTTGTATGTGTTAAGACCGTTAATACATACTACACTGCTTAACACAGAAATGTTTAAGGTTGAAAAACCTAAAACTAAACGACATAAGATTTCTCCAGATAATGACACGTATCTCTGGCATCTAAGGCTTGGTAATATCAACCTTGACCGGATAGACAGACTAGTAAAAAGTGGACCTTTAAGTGAGTTAAAGGTTGACACCTTACCTGTCTGCGAATCCTGTTTAGAAGGTAAGATGACTAAGAGATCTTTTACTGGAAAAGAGCTTAGAGCTACAGAGCCACTAGAACTCATACATACAGACGTCTGCGGACCGATGAATGTTAGAGCTAGGGGCGGCTATGAGTATTATGTCACCTTTATAGATTACTACTCAAGATACAGATATGTCTACCTGATTCAACGAAAGTCGGAAACATTTGAAAAGTTCAAAGAATTCTGAGCTGAAGTTGAGAATCAATTAGGTCGGACTATCAAGTCACTACGATCAGATCGTGGAGGTGAGTACCTTGACCAAGAGTTTGAAGACTTCATGGTCGATCATGGGATAGTTTCCCAACTCACAGCTCCTGGTACACCTCAGCAAAATGGTGTAGCGGAGAGGAGAAATAGAACCCTGATGGAAATGGTAAGATCTATGATTAGTTTCTCATCATTACCAAATTCCTTCTGGGGATATGCGTTACAAACAGCGACATACATTTTGAATGTAGTGCCATCCAAATTCGTTCCTAAGACTCCCCTAGAGTTATGGAATGGTCGTAAAGCTAGTTTGCCACATTTTCACGTATGAGGGTGTCCAGCACACGTGCTGAAAAACAGAAGTGGAAAGCTAGACTCTAAGTCTGTGGTCTGCCTGTTTGTAGGATACTCCAAGGAGACCAGAGGTGGACACTTCTATAGTCCCAAAGATAACAAAGTATTTGTATCGACAAATGCAACATTTCTTGAGGACAATTATATTAGTGACCACAAACCTAGTTCTAAGATTGTATTGAATGAGTTGGAGCCTGGTGAGACTGGTGCTTCATCAACAAGAGTTGTTGATCCACAAACATCTGAGAGTCAGATGGTTCCTGATTAGGATACACTATCACCTAGACCTCGTGGGAGGGTTGTAAGATAACTTGAACGCTATTTAGGTATAGGTGAGGGATAAAGTGTTGTCTCTGCTGATAGTGTGGATGATCCATTGACATTTAAGAATGCAATGGAAGATCTTGATAAAGAGGAATGGCTTAAAGCCATAAATCTCGAGATGGAGTCCATGTACTCTAACTCAGTCTGGGATCTTGTAGACTTACCGGATGGGGTAAAACCCATAGGATGTAAGTGGATCTACAAGAGAAAGAGAGTAGACAGGAAGGTAGAGACCTTCAAAGCAAGGCTAGTGGCTAAGGGTTATACCCAGAAAGAGGGGGTTGATTATGAAGAGACCTTCTCGCTAGTAGCCATGTTTAAGTCTATTAGGATTCTCTTATCCATTACTGCCTATTTCGATTATGAAATTTGGCAAATGGACGTCAAGACTGCATTCTTGAATGGCAATCTTGACGAGAGCATATATATGATGCAACCAGAGGGATTCGTGTCTCCAGATCAAGAGCAAAATGTTTGCAAGTTGCAAAGGTTCATATATGGACTCAAGCAAGCATCTAGATCTTGGAACATCAGGTTTGATGATGTGATCAAAACCTATGGCTTTGAGCTGAACGTCGATGAGCCTTGTGTCTACAAGCGCGTCATTGACAAAAAGGTAGTTTTCTTAGTCCTATACGTGGACAACATCCTACTCATTGGGAATGATATGGGAGTATTATCTGATGTAATGGGCTGGCTGGCTAGCCAATTCCAAATGAAAGATTTGGGAGAGGCGAGTTATGTTCTAGGGATCCAACTTATAAGGGATCATAAGAACAAACTCATAGCACTATCTCAGGCATCGTATATCGATAAGATTCTTGTGCATTTTTCAATACAGAACTCCAAGAAAGGTAATTTACCTTCTAGGCATGGAGTTCACTTGTCTAAGGAACAGTGTCCTAAGACACCTCAAGAAGTTGAGGATATGAGACGTGTACCCTATGCATCAGCCGTAGGTAGTCTCATGTATGCTATGTTATGCATGAGACTGGACATCTGCTACGCAGTGAGAGTAGTCAGCAGGTACCAGTCCAACCTAGGATTGGATCATTGGGTTGCTGTCAAGGCTATTCTCAAGTATCTTCAGAGAACGATAAACTATATGCTAATGTATTCCGGACAGGATTTGATCCCGTTAGGATACACAAATTCTGATTTTCAGTCAGACAGGGATTCTAGAAAATCCACGTCTGGATCAGTTTTCACCCTAGGTGGTGGAGCCATTGTGTAGAGAAGTATAAAGCAATCTTGCATTGCTGACTCCACCATGGAAGCCGAATATATAGCCGCTTGTGAAGCTGCTAAAGAGGCTGTTTGGCTCCGTAAAATCTTGAGTGATCTGGAAGTTGTTCCAAATCTGGATAAGCCCATCACACTTTATTATGATAATAGTGGTGCCGTGGCTAATTCCAAAGAACCAAGAAGCCACAAGAGAGGAAAGCATATAGAGAGAAAGTATCATCTCATTAGAGAGATAGTGCGGAGAGGAGATGTGACCGTTACCAAGATAGCCTCACAAGACAATCATTCTGATCCATTTATGAAGACCTTATCGGCTAAAATGTTTTCGGGTCACCTAGATGGTCTAAGGTTAAGAGACATGCCTCACATGCTTTAGTGCAAGTGGGAGATTGTTGGGGTTTATGCCCTAAAGATGTAATTTGTAAATGGATTTATGAAATAAATAAAAAAAAGAAAAGTTCAATTCATTCTTGTTGTGTTGTTTATTTTATAACTTGTGCATATATTAACATCCTAGATTGCCGGATGTAATATCGAACTTTGTATATGAGTGTCATATACAGATGGATACTGAAAATACTATAAAGTGTGTGTCTACTAACCTAGAGGGGGGGAAGGAGGGGGGGGGGGGGGGGGGGGGTGAATAGGTTTTAGTTGATTTATTACCAACTTTTTGACTTAATCAATTTTAATAGACCTACCCCATATTAGCAATCAACCAATCCAACATAAACATGCGGAAAACAATAAAAACATAAGGATTGATTTACGTGAGAAACCCTCCAACTGGGCAAAAACTCACGGGCTATCCTTCTAGCCACATACGGTCCTCAAATCCACTATTTGAATGAAAGTTTACAACCTAGGTTGACCTCAAGTCACACCATACTTGGTCACTAACCCTTTCACTCTACCCAACAGGCCTTTAATAGTGATCCTAGACTAACAAGCTTGTGCACTAATCGACTTAGTCACAAGTCTTAACAATCAATGAAGATGTTAAACAACCTATGTGAATATGTAAAAATATCCTATCATGCAATTAATGCTAGGCTACACTAAATGCTTATCTAAGGATTTAAAGATGTCAATAGATGTAAATCCTAGATATCAATATCTAAATGCAAAGCAAGAAGATTTAGCTAGAAGGGTAAAATTGTCCTAAATGCTAGCTATCAATGAACATACAATCTTAACAAACAAACATAATCACAAAAAACTCAATTCATGCTAAACCAAATAAACATGCAATTAATTAACAAATAATTGCTAACCCTAGGTAAACAAGAACATAGAGATGAAAAGGAAGTTCTAAGACTTGTTTGATTACATAGTCAAGAAGAGCATGAAGACCCATGAAGAATAGATGCAAGAATGAAGCTTAGATGCACATGGGTATGAGTTTGGTTGAGTAAAAAAGACTTCTTAGAGCTCTCTCTCTCTTGGATTTACTTTCTCTCACTTAGGGATATATTTTCAGAGCTCTAGGTCTAAATGGTGGAGAAGAAGATGTATTTATAGGGACCAAAAAATGAGTTGGTGTGAAGTTCCCGAAATGCCCAGTTCGGGTGAAAAAAGTGACATTCAAGGCGACATGAGCAAGTCGCCTTGGAAGTCGCCTAACACACTGTGAGAAAACATGTTGCCTGAGGCGACATGTAAGGCGACATCCCCAAGTCGCCTATGAAGTCGCCTTACACACTGTGGAAAAAACAAGATGTCAGAGGCGACATGTAATGAGACATTCCCAAGTCACCTAAGAAGTCGCCTTACACACTGGAGGAAAAAATACAAGACTAAGGCGATATGAACAAGTGGCCTTGCATGTCGCCTAACACACCGTGGGAAAAACCTAAGTCTAAGGCGACTTGTCAGGCGACATGCACAAGTGGCCTTGCATGTCACCTAACCTACTGTGCAGCCCATCAACTCCAAAATGTAAGAAGTGTGTGTGTGCAACCATAGATGCATGTCAATACAAATGCATAGAATGTGAGTGTGTGCAACTAAAACCTCTTCAAAGAGAATTAAGCATGTGATATACCTTTGAAGTGCTCTTGAGAGAGATGATGTCCTTGAAGCTTGATCACACCAAATGAGGCCTAATTTACCCTTACAAAATCAATCCCCAATGTGGTTTGTCAACGAAATAAGCCAATCAAAATATGAGGAACTTATAGATACAGTAAGAGACGCGCAATCTAAAGAGTCCATAGATAGCAAATAAAGCTGCGTACTTTATTTGTGGTTAATCTATAGCTGCGGTCTATTCCGTAATGTACGGTGATTCTATCCTGAATCATTCATATGAGATATGGGAATGGAGACACCTTGTATGATGTGATCATATAGGACTGGGCCATGATCTATATGAATCTCTCACCAAGATCTGTTTACTGATGAGATTCATATATATCAACTAATGATGGCTATATGTGGGTGATCTTAATCCTGAGTGTCTTATCGACTCCTTCAGGTTAGATCATGGTCTTTGACATACCATGGGTGAGGTCAGATGCAGTTCCTGATCAATATATTCTGTATGTTGGGATTGCGGTTTGGCTTGTGGCTGGGAAGGTAGGTACACAATAGTGGAATCCACTCCTTCTTGTGAGAAGTAGATGGTAGTTCCCTTAAGGATTGATTCGGGGCTTGAACAATATGAGTGCTCTCCTAATTCTATGAGGAAATAGGATTTATTGTCCATTAGAGAATTAACGTTACTAAAAGGATATATGTAATTAGAGGGGTATAACGGACATTATGACCCAGCTCTAATTATGAACTACTATGGAGGATCACACCATGTGTAATAGCTATATCGATGGACATCGAGTTGTATCGGTCTGTCTAATATTGTAATTGAAAATCTTTTCATATAAATAAAGTGATTTCTGATTCTGCAAAATCTTATTGCATTTATAATTATAATTGTCAAGGTAAATAATCATAAGGTGAAAAGACTATGAGATATGAAGAATTATTTGTACATCCGAATATGTATGAGGTAGGCACAATTCTTTAGTTAGTCTTGAATAACGTTCACAACTTAAGTTAAAGGTTGGGCACCTCTATCTTGATAAAGTTGTAGAATTCTTTTACTAGCATTTGAGTGAGATCAAATGAGTTATGATGAGTCTAAAATCATCGAAAGGTTTTCGAGTAAAAGAATCTAGTGCACTGGGTGCATTGAACGGGATCACAATGAAATACTTTATCTAGAACCGTCACTAGATATAAGTGTTTTCATTATCAGGACAATCTGAGAGTCTATCTAAATCCTGAGATAAATGATGGACTTATGGTTGCAAGTGTTATCATTTGAGCTATCAATGAGTACGATTATATAACATAGTCTATCCTCGATAGTTTGGTGGTATTCATTTGTTAATCGATAGAGGACTTCATTTATAGATATGGACATCGTGGCTCCATTTATTAAATGAGAGTATAATATCATCATATGGATGTTTTGAGGTATTGGATATTAAATCTCAACGTTGAGTTTTCAATAATGATTATTGAAGACATGGCTTCTGGACAAATCAAAATATCCAAGTTCAAAATGTGGTCATATGAGGAAATATGGTAACTTGGAGAGCTATAGGCGGTCTATGAGTTCTTGGTGATTACTGATATTATTCACGAGGATACACCATCTCCTATAAGATTGTCTAGGGTATGAATGAGAAACATCTCCTTATTCTATCTTTATTTAAGAGTTCAATTTTAGCTCTTTAGTGGAATGAGTTAAAATTAATAGATCGGACCTAAGTGAATCATTTGTTGATTGTGATTAGGTTATGTCTATTGAAGCTTAAATTTAGATAGCCCGCCAAGATCCACAATCCACACGTACTTGCATGAATCACTTGATATATTCTACCGGACCAATTTATGGGTCTATCTAGAATTGCATTTAATATATTAAGAATATAATATGTCTATTATTTATTTAATGCGCTGCACTATTATATTAATATATTAAAAGGAGACATGTAGGCTTGTTTCTTTTAGTAAGAATAAGTCTGGTTCACATGAGGGCTTTTATTTAAAGTCTAATGGCTTAAATAAAATAAGAAAAATAATATTGGGCCCATATATACATGGTGTAGGCGGCAAGGCAAAATAAAATAGCCCAAGATATTATTTTATTTTATTGTTTTGATTGAATGGGAATTAATTAATTAATAGTTTAAATCAAAATCTTTTCTTGATCAGTAAATTAAATACTATGTGTTGGATTAGGGTTGGAATTCTTTTAAGTGATAGGAGTCGTAATGTGGTAAGGATTAAGTCCACATACACTCCTTATTATACAAAGAATTCGGCCACCACTAGTCCTACAAGGGTTAGGATTCTTGAATTGATAGGAATTAGGGAAAAGGACAATTCCTTTTCAAGTAAGGAAATTAACCAACCCTAAATTTCCTATTCAATGAATTCGGCCAACCCTACTTGGTGAAGGAGAAAATTCGGCCAACCTATAAATATAAGGTTATGAATTTTCGGCCACCAAGAAGCAAAATAGAGAGAGATTTTTGTTTGTTTTGAAAATAAAAAATCCTACTCTATACACATAGATTTTCGGCCAAGAGAGAAAAAGAAAATAAGTTCTCATTCGATAGTGCACTTACAAGCCTTTAACATCAAAAGGTTTTGTGCACACTTTTGATTTAGGGTTACGCGAGTTTCAATCATATTGATTGTGAATTCAAAAGTGACCGGAACTATTTTTTTAGGCTCTTGGTGTTTTACTATTGAAGATCAAGATCAGAAATTCCATACATCCATTCTAAGGTAAGCAATTCAAAGAAAAAGGGAGACCACGCTCCTAGGTGATTCACGTACGTGCTAGGATTGAAGATCTTGCAGATTACCATCGACGTAAGTCAATCGGATCACGTGACAAGAGGTATTTAACTCTAACCGTATATTTGAGTTTAATTAATTAAAGGGTTAAGGTTCAAATCTTTAGAAAAATTTTAAACTATACGAAAATTATTTTTTCGCCTTCCGCTGCGGTTTTAAGAAATTTTTCCCTACACTTGTTACCCGCAGTTGAATATACCAGTTGGTCAATTTTCAGTAGCGGGAAGCTGTCTTTCGGGCAGGAGCGGTTGAGATCTATGTAGTCAATGCACATGCGCCACTTCCTGTTTTCTTTGGTCACCATGACTATGTTGGCAATCTACTCGAGGTACCGAGACTCCCTGATGAATTCTGCCTTTAGCAGTTTGTTTACCTCTGCTTGTACCGCAGTATTTCTTGCTTGGTTGAAATGCCTTTTCTTCTGTTTGACTGGTTTGAAGGTGGGATCTACCGCTAACCTATGAGCTGATAAGGTAACGGGTATTCCTGGCATCTCCTCATGACTCCATGCAAAGATGTCATTATATTATTGTAAGAGCTTTATCAGATCCTCTTTTACCTCCGCCTTCAATGTTGAACCTATCCTGACTACCTTGGAAGGATCATCCTTCCTGATAGGTATCTCTTCGAACTCTTCTACAGGATGGCCACTGGCCCATCCCTTCTCTTCCACCTCCCTGATCTCTATATCGGGGAGTTCTGGCGTGGATCCTTTTCCAACTGAGTTTGTTTCGCCTTCAAAATCCTCCTCTGAGAATTGGTGATCTTGATTAATGGTTATCTATACACATTGCTTAGCCAGCGCTGCTGGGTTGGTAGATACTGCATAGCATTTGCCTGCAGCCTGCTGATCCTCTCGCACTTCACCCACTATGTCTCTTACTGGGAATTTCAGGATGTTATGGTATATCGATAGGATCCCCTTAATGGCAGACAGGTAAGGTCTTCCTAGGATGGCATTGTAGGCAGACGGGGTGTCTACCATAACGATGTCTGTCATCAGGGTCTGCTGGAGTGGCGCTGTCCCAATTATCACTGGTAGGATCATAGATCCGGTGGGAATCAGCGAGTCTCCTATGAACCCGTATAATGGGGTAGTGCAGCTGTTGTAACAAGGTCTCTTTAGGTTGAATTGCTCTAAAGCACTCTTGAAGAGAATATCAACGATGCTACCTGTGTCAATCAAGACACGATGGACCAAGTTATTGGCTATTTGCACAGTGATGACCATGGGATCATCATGGGGCTGCACGGTGTTGTATACGTCCTCTTCTGTGAAGATGATCTATGCAGTAGGAGGAGACCGAGGTGATCCTCTAGTAACCTTGAAAACATTCTGGCCCGCTTCTACTTTGGGAACTTTCTTGGCATGGTTCTTTCGAGCATTGTTAGAGGTTCCTGCCAGGGTGGGACCCCCACTAATGGTGTTGACTATGTGAATCTGCTCCATCAGATCCTTCCCTTTTGCTTTCCTTTCTTCTTCAAATGCTTTAATGTCTACTTGCACCTCCTTCCCGGTGCGAATGTGGTCGCGCACTTGTTGCAGGAATTCTTCCAAGCAACCTCCCCTAACCAAGGCTTCAATCTTGTTCCACAGACTATAACATTATGAGGTATTATGACCTACATCCTCGTGGAAGTCACAATACTTGTAGCGGTTCCATTGATCGACTGGTGCCTTTATTGAACCCGGCTTCCTGAGCAGTCTTTTGTCACGAATGGCGAGATAAATAGTCTCGCGAGATGAGTTCAGGGGGGTGTAGTGGGAGTACCCCATTTCCTCTCTGTCTACTGGCGCTGCCTCCTTGGGCGGAGGTGTGGCTCTGGGTGGAGTCCACCTAACTGGGTACCGGCTCCGCGGAGGCTGGTAGGGTGGCAACCAATATATAGATTTGTTGGGAGGTTTGTTCTGATTTTTCTAAACTGGTGCAGGCTTGGACGCCTCCTTCTTTTGGCGCTTAGCAGTTCTCATATCATCGTGCTTAATCTTAACTCGGAGTTGTTCATCTATTTCAACCTGCTCTAGAGCTCTATCGTAGGCCTCCTGGTAAGTCTTCGGGGGATGCTTGGCGAAAGATCTAAATAGCCTGCCTGCCCATAGGTTTCTTCTGAAATTGGACAAGGTTTCCTTCTCCGCGAATATCCCCATTTGGATTACTTCTTTGTGAAATCTCTCTACGTAGGCTCTGAGCGATTCACCCCGCTCTTGGATCACGTATTGGAGGTGAATGGGATCCTTGGGGCGAGGTTTGATGCTCTAAAACTGAGCACAGAAGTCAGTAGTCAACTTGGTGAATGAGTCAACGCTCCCTACTGGTAGCTTCCTGAACCATGTCTTGGCATAGTCCGTTAGCGTGGTTGGGAACATTCTGCACATGACAGCCCTGGTAGCATTCTGGACCTCCATCTGGTGAACAAAACTTTCTAGATGGCTCAGGGGATCCTCGGTCCCAGAATATTTATCTGTTGGCATCTTGAATTTGGGAAGTAGTTCTGCCTCCTTTATCCTTCTAGAGAAGGGAGCATTCATCTCTCCTAAGGGGTCTTTCCAGTTTTCCCGGTGCTTGCCCTTCTTCAACTCCTGGATTTCTTTCGCCATTCTGGCAACCTGGTCCCGGAGACTTTTGTTGCCATCATTCCCAGATTCCACTTCAAAATCTCTATCGTCAGGCCCCTCCGATGTCGCAGAAGCTTCGTCCTGATTCTTTCCCTAGGGAGGATCTTCTCCTAGGCCCCTGTTGCTACCTCCTGCCATTGAACGATGGCGTCCCCTGGTCGTTTTTTGTTGAGGCTGTCTAGAAAAAGCTTCTGGTTCGACTAGGTGGTGGCACTCTCTAGACAGGAGATCGATGGCGGATCTCGCGTGCCAGGGTTGATAACCTGTAGGTTGCCCTAGAACCAGGGTTTTGGGCTCGTCTCTCATGGACCGATGGTACTGGGGGCATGGGCCTTGTCTATCATGAACCGGTTCGGGAAGTGGAGGTCCCAACCCGCCGAAGGGAGGTACCCTGGTACCTTGCCGATTGGCATCTCCTCTAGGATTTGGTACCAAGAGCTGACTGGCACTACCTTCAGCAACCATTCAAAGGTGAATGCTTTCTATAAAAGCCGCGACTTGCTGGTCTAGATTGTTACGTCTAGCTGCCAGGGTAGTAGGTACCTGGGGGGTAACCCGCGCAGTAGCTGATGGCTTCAAAGAGGGTTTGCGACCCTTTCCCCCTTTCTTCGGCTTCTGACCCTTTCGGGTTGAAGTGTTTGACTAGGGTCCCGACGGATCAGGATGATCCTGAGAGGATCAGAGCTTCATTTTGATGGTATAACAAGATAATGAGGCACGCTGGCTTTCTTTTGAAGGTGTGGTGCTTCCCATAGACAGCGCCAAAAAGTGTTAACAGAAAAATCCACTCGGGGAGTGAAATTTCGGTTAGCACCATCGCCCATTACCGGTAGCCAGTAGCGGGATAGGTACTTTCGGTACCAGGGTCCTTCCTCGTAGCGTAGATGGACATGAATAAAGGAAGAGATAGGAAGGACTAACGAGATATGAAATAGCACTGTTTATTTAAAAAGAATTACAATTACAATACACGCTCTCCTCACACTTAACTCTCTTTTCGCTCTTACACATGAAGGTGGTGGAACCTCCGTTTATGTCTATAAGCGGATATGCCCTTCCAATGATCGTCAATGGACTCTCACTGGCTTCAGAGAATTTCAAAGGAAATCCTACCGGAGATTAATCTCTCTGTCTTTTTTTGATAAAAAACACTCATCCCCCTTTTCTTTACCCTTCAAAGCCGTATATATAGTACTCCGAAGAATCCCCTCAAAATTCGATTGTATTGATGAGGATTATTGAGAGTTCTATTTTATGCGTTGAAAGGCATTGTGTGAAGCTGAAGGCATGGGATTTGATCCCGTTAATCATTGTCGAATTCAAATTCTAATTTGGTTGACCATCAGGTCTCATTAATGGCGCTTTATTTTGGTGATGGAGTCAACTTTCCTTCTTCGTGGAGCTTGGAAGGAAACTCTGATTCTGAATTTTGGTGGAATGAGGTACTGGTACATCAGTTCGATCCCACTGGTATGGAGCTTGTTTTGCTTCTTGCTGGAGTGGTGCTTGTGTCTTCACGATCATCTTTGTATTGCTTGGCAGGTAAGGTACTTGCCTTGAAGGGGCTCTGAATAGACGTACTAGGTACCAGGGGGAAGTTTGAGGCAGTACCACGGCGGGTATCGAGGTACCGGGTACCTTGACTGATGTCGAGGTACTTGCGGGGTGCTGGGCGTGCGAGTTACCATTGTACTGGTCTTGAGTTGATACTAGGAGATTCGGTAGGGCGAGATACGTGCCTTCGTTCGGATTGGAAGATCTCGTTCAAAGAAAAAGGGAGACCACGCTCCTAGGTGATTCACGTACGTGTTCGGATTGGAAGATCTCGCCGGTATTGTTCACGATCACTGTTCACGCGGGTACTGTTCACGGGCATCGGAAAAGATTTTGCGGATTACCAATCGACGTAAGTCAATCGGATCACGCGTCAAGAGGTATTTAACTCTAACCATATATATTTGAGTTTAATTAATTAAAAGGTTAAGGTTCAACTTTGAGAAAAATTTTAAAACCATACGAATTCTATTTTTCGTTTCTTCCGCTGCGTTTTATATCGATTTTTCCCTACAATTTGGTATCAGAGCCTTGGTTGTACCTTTTAATTAATTAACGTATATATACGTGAATCTATTTCTTTTTTATTGTGATTATACATGTTTTAGAAAGAGATGACACTCTAGGTATTCGCATATATAATTACATGTTGAATGTATGGATTTATATATGTTTTATAAAGTGAATTGTTATTGCTCGATTTTGGTCCTAGAATTTCAATGTAATTTTTGTTTCGGATTTGTAACAAGAAGGGTGGTCTATTATCGCCATAATTCCTTCTTGGTAGTTGCTAGGGTTTTATTTTTTTTTTGTTTTGTATGTAAAATAAGTGCAGTATTTTTTTTTTTGTAATCAGGTGCAGTATTTTTTTTGTAAATCTTACTGCAATAAAATAATAAAAAAAAATTTGCTGCAGTAATTTATTCGTAATATGATGTAATGTATTCGGGTATTGAAAATTCGAAGACACGAAGAAAAACGAAGCAACCGGAACGGAGAACGAGCACCGTGCGCACCCTAGGACTGGATTGGGCTGCGCATGGCAAGCCCAATCCTTGGTGGGCTGCGCCGGCAGCCTTGTGTGGCCTTATGGGCTGAGAAAGGTAGCCCCTTTGTGGGGTTGTGGGCTGTGCACGTCCATGGGAGGAGGCCGAGGGATGAGCGTATGGTTGATGGCCACCTGAAGATCCTGTATTCCTAACAATTGTAATTTACTTGCTTTTCTAGGATGGGCCAAAATTGTTGCTATTTAATTTTTGCTTAAATATTACAATATTTGTTGTTGTATGATAACATGACATTTTAGAATAGGAGTGCCACTCATATATCTCTTTTGGTATGAACATGCATTGAATGATTTAGGTATCTAATTGGCATCTAGATAACTTGGTAAAAATCATTCTTTGGGATTTAATCACACGCCTTAAATAATTGAGTGGGAGAAGGTGTGCAAGAACGCCTATGGCCTCCAAGATTAGTTGAGTTTTATTATTTTTGGTAATCCCCCCAAGGGGCGTCCATAAATGGAATTTAACAATATACTTCCTTACAAGGAAAGACTAGACAATTGACTTAAACGAAATCTACTCCCCAAGGAGGGATTTTCGTGAGAGAAAATTGAGGGTCGATATCTTGGTAACACACTCAATGTAATTTTATTAATATCCTCCCAAGAGTTCTTGTTAATAAAAATCACAAGGCTAAAATTAAAAACGCTGGTTGTTATGTTAACAATTAGGTGGGACCTAGTCTAACTAGTAAATAGTGCGAACTCCCAAAGGAGGCGTAATATTTATGGGTGTTGGATCACCGTTGAATTTTTATGATTGAATTATTTATTTTAATTCAAGATAAATTTTTAAAAGTGCTATTATCATGATTATTTACTTATATATGTTTTTGTTTTAATCAGAAATCATGACCCCATCAGTTATGAACATCCTGAAAGACAACACCTTAACTAGAGATAACTACGTAACATGGAAAAGGAAAATTGGGTTGTTGCTGCAAAGTGAAAAACATAAGTTTGTTCTGACCACTCCTAAACCACCCCTTCCTAATAATGAATCTAATGTGATGCAAAGAGATGAGTATGAGCAGTGGAAGACTTCTGATGATATGGCAAAATGTTACATTATGGCCACTATCTCCGACGTGTTGCAACAACAACATGAAGGAATGGAGTCCGCTGCTGATATAATGATGTCTCTAGAGGAAATGTTTGCTATGAGGTCTAGGACGACTAAGAGAGAGGCAGTGACTGCTTTTATGAATCTTAGGATGAAACCTGGACAATCTGTGAAAGATCACATGATGAAAGTCATAGTACATCTCAATATTGCTGAACTAAATGGTGTTGAGATTGATGGTGAGACCAAAATTGATATGGTAGTTAACTCACTGTCAGATTCCTTTGATCAGTTCAAGTTGGACTACACCTTGAACAGAAAGGAATACACCTTGCAGGTCCTGATGCAAGATGTTCAAAGCACTGAAAAGATCCTTGTGAAAAACAAAGGTCAAGAAATTCATTTGGTTGGTAAAGTTGCTACTGTTAAGACCCGTAAGAAGGTCAAGAAACAACAGAAGAAAAAGCAACTTGGGCCTACCAAGAAGGAAACCAAGAAAGTAACCAAGATCAAAGGGAAATGCTTCCTTTGTGGTGAAAAAGGACATTGGAAAAGAGATTGCCCAAAGTCCCAGAAAAAGAAGGAAGAAGGTAATGTTAATTATCTAGAAACATGTTTTATGGCAGATTCTACTGATTCTTGGATCATAGACTCTGGAGCCACTAATCATGTTTATTATTCCTTGTAGGGGTTTCAGGAAAAGAGAAGGTTGAATGAAGATGAAGTAAATTTGCGCTTGGGCAACGGAACGTTAGTGTCTGCAAGTGCAGTGGGAGATATTAGAGTTATTTTAGATTCTAGTAGGCATTTAGATTTAATAGACGTTTATTATGTACCTCAATTCAAGAGGAATTTAATTTCAGTTTCATGTTTAAATAAGTTTGGATATTCGGTTACTTTTAATAAAACTTTTATTATTAGTAAGAATGACAAAGTTGTTTGCAAAGGTACATTGGAAAACGGTTTATTCTTTTTGCATAGAAATATCTCTCACTCGTTAGACATAGAAATAACGGAACCTAATCATAAAAGAGTAAAATTATCAAAAGATGAAACCTATCTTTGGCATTTACGCCTAGGTCACATTAACCTTAATAGGATTAAAAGATTGGTATGTGACGGACCTTTAAGTGACTTAAAGGTTGATGATCTACCAACTTGTGAATCTTGTTTGGAAGGTAAAATGACCAAAAGGCCGTTCAATACCAAAGGTGCAAGAGCCACTGAATGTTTAGGACTAGTACACACTGATGTATGTGGTCCTATGAGCATTCAAGCTAGAGGTGGATATGAGTACTTCATCACCTTTACATATGATTACTCAAGATTTGGTTACGTGTATCTCATGAGACATAAGTCGGATGCGTTTGATATGTTCAAAGCATTCAAAGCTGAAGTAGAAAATCAGCTTGAGGAACATATAAAAATCTTCAGATCTGATCGTGGTGGAGAATATCTATCTGGAGAGTTTCAGCAATATCTTATTGATAATGGGATAGTTTCTCAGCTTTCTGCACTAGGTACACCTCAACAAAAATGGGGTAGCAGAAAGGAGAAATAGGGCTCTTTTAGAGATGGTTAGATCAATGTTGAGTTATTCAACACTTCCTATTTCTTTTTGGGGATATGCTCTACAAACAGTAATATATATTCTAAACGATGTACCATCTAAATCTATCCCTAAAACCCCACATGAATTGTGGACTGGACGAAAGCCTAGTTTACAACACATGAGGATATTTGGTTGTCCTGCACATGTGTTGAAAGGAAAGACAGAAAAGATGGAGTCCCGTTCGGAAACATGTATATTTGTGGGGTATCCAAAAGGAACTAAAGGATATTATTTCTATAGTCCTTCTGATCTAAAAGTATTTGTTTCAACAAATGCTTCATTTCTAGAAAATGACTATATGAATAATTTTGTGCCCAAAAGTAGAATTGTCTTGAATGAGATGTCAGGAGATACAATTCCACAAGAGGTTTCACAACCCAGCCCAATTGTAAGTTCCACTCCAACATAAGATCAACAACCTACCATTCCTCGTCGTAGTGGGAGGGTTAGAACACAACCCGAAAGATATATCGGTCTAGGAGAATCTGTTGAGAATCTCCCGGATGACGATGATCCCTATATGTACAAGGAAGCTATGGAGGATGTTGATTGTCATCATTGGCAAAAGGCAATGCAATCCAAGATTGAATCGATGTTCAATAACAAAGTCTGGTCCCTTGTAGACTTGCCTAAAGGGATAAAACCCATTGGGTGCAAGTGGGTATACAAGAGGAAAAGAGGTATGGATGGTAAGGTGGAAACCTTTAAAGCTAGACTAGTAGCTAAAGGTTATACATAGAAAGAAGGTATCGATTACGAGGAAAGCTTCTCACCTGTGGCCATGCTTAAATCCATTAGGATACTCTTATCCATTGCAGCATCTCTAGACCTAGAGATTTGGCAAATGGACGTCAAGACAACTTTCCTTAATGGAAGTCTTGACGAGAGCATCTACATGATGCAACCAGAGGGATTCATTGAAAAAGGCCAAGAAGAAAGAGTATGCAAGTTGCAAAAGTCCATATATGGACTAAAGCAAGCATCCAGATCCTGGAACATAAGGTTCGATCAAGCTGTAAAGGGTTTTGGATTTATTCAAAACCCTGACGAACCTTGTGTATACAAGAGGATCAAAGGCGACAAGTTGGTTTTCCTCATTCTTTATGTTGATGATATACTACTCATTGGAAATGATGTAGGTGTATTGACATCAGTGAAAGAATGGTTAGCAAAACAATTTGATATGAAGGACTTAGGAGAAGCAAGTTATATTCTTGGTATCCAAGTAATAAGGGATAGAAAGAATAGAACGATTGCATTATCCCAAGCTTCATACATTGATAAAATCTTGTCTAGATTCACCATGCAAGATTCCAAGAAAGGTATGTTACCTTTTAGACATGGAATCAAACTTTCTAAGGGTCAAGCACCTTAGAATGTGCATGAAGATCAATTCATGAGTAGAGTTCCATATGCCTCGGCAGTTGGAAGTCTCATGTATGCAATGCTCTATACTAGACCAGATATTTGTTTTGCTGTTGGCATAGTTAGCAGGTTTCAATCGAAACCTGGTCCTGATCATTGGACGGCAGTCAAGTATATTTTCAAGTATCTCAAGAGAACTAGAGATTATATGCTTGTATACTCTGGAGGGGATTTAATTCCCGTTGGGTATATAGATTCTGATTTCCAGTCGGATTCTGACTCTAGAAAATCCACATCAGGATCTGTGTTTACCATTGGAGGAGGAGCAGTCATATGGAGGAGTATCAAGCAATCTTGTATTGCTGATTCCACCATGGAAGCTGAGTATGTTGCTGCATGCGAAGCTGCCAAAGAGGGTGTTTGGCTCCGCCAATTCTTGATTGACTTAGAAGTGGTTCCTAGTGCGAATAAGCAGATCACTATACACTGTGACAACAGTGGTGCAGTGGCTAATTCGAAAGAACCAAGAAGTCATAAGAGAGGTAAACACATTGAAAGGAAGTATCACCTTTTGAGGGAAATTGTTCATAGGGGAGACGTGACGATCACCAAAACCGCGTCAGTAGAAAATCTAGCGGATCCTTTCACAAAGGCTCTACCTCAGAAGAGCTTTGATGGACATCTAGAGAACATGAGAATGAGAGATATGACACACTTGCTATAGAGCAAGTGGGAGATTGTTAGGATTATGCTCAATGGCAAGAGTGTAATATTGTAATTGACAATCTTCTCATATTAATAAAGTGAATTCTGATTCTTACAATTACTTATAGCATTTATTATTATAATTGTCAAGGTAAATAATCATAAGGTCAAAAGACTATGAGACATGAAGAATTGTTCATACATCCGGATATGTATGAGGTAGACATAATTCTTTAGTTAGTCTTGAATAACGTTCACAACTTAAGTTAAAGGTTGGGCACCTCTATCTTGTTAAAGTTGTAGAATTCTTTTACTAGCATTTGAGTGGGATCAAATGAATATGATGAGTCTAAAATCATCGAAAGGTTTTCGAGTAAAAGAATCTAGTGCACTAGGTGCATTGAACTGGATCACAATGAAATACTTTATCTAGAACAGTCACTAGATATAAGTCTTTTCATTAAAGAGGACAATCGAAGAGTCTATCTTAATCCTGAGATAAATGATGGACTTATGGTTGCAAGTGTTATCATTAGAGCTATCAATGAGTACGATTATATAGCTTAGTCTATCCTCGATAGTTTGGTGGTATACATTTGTTAATCGATAGAGGACTTCATTTATAAATATGGACATCGTGGCTCCATTTATTAAATGAGAGTATAATATCATCATATGGATGTTTTGAGGTATTGGATATTAAATCTCAACGTTGAGTTTTCAATAATGATTATTGAAAACATGGCTTCTGGACAAGTCAAAGTATCCAAGTTCGAAATGTGGTCATATGAGAAAATATGGTAACTTGGAGAGCTATAGGCGGTCTATGAGCTCTTGGCGATTACTGATATTATTCACGAGGATACACCATCTCCTATAAGATTGTCTAGGGTATGAATGAGAAACATCTCCTTATTCTATCTTTATTTAAGAGTTCAATTTTAGCTCTTTAGTGGAATGAGTTAAAATTAATAGATTGGACCTAAGTGAATCATTTGTTGATTGTGATTAGGTTGTGTCTATTGAAGCTTAAATTTAGATAGCCCGCCAAGATCCCCAATCCACACCTATTTACATGGATCACTTGATATATTCTACCGGGCCGATTTAAGGGTCCATCTAGAATTATTTTTAATATATCAAGAATATAATATGTCTATTATTTAATTAATGGGCTGCACTATTATATTAATATATTAAAAGGAGACATGTGGGCTTGTTTCTTTTAGTAAGAATGGGCCTGGTTCACATGTGGGCTTTTATTTAAAGTCCAATGGATTAAATGAAATAAGAAAATAATATATGTCTCATTTATATAAGTGGGGTGGCAAGGTGTATATATTAACCTAATATATTATTTTGTTTCATTGTTTTAATTAAATAAGAATTAGTTAATTTATTAATTAATTGTTTAATTAAGAAACAAATCTTTTTCTGATCAGGAAATATATTTCCTAAAGTTATACTATTGGTAGTAGTATATTAAAAGTAAAAGACTTGTTTGATAAGAAAATAAATAATTAATTTTATTTATTTAATCAAATAAGAAGTCTTTTTATTTAGTCAATAAAAGAATAAAAATATCTATGAGTTGGATTAGGTTTTGAAGTTTAAAGGTTGTTGGAAATTAGGGTGCAACACAAATTCTTTTTGGTATGTGATTTGCGGCAACCCTAGTCCATTTAGAGGAAGATTTCGGCAATCCTAAATAGAAGAGGAAGCAAAATTTCGGCCACCTATATAATACCACATATAGAATTCGGCCACGATAGTTGATTGAATGATTCAATTTTTCTTCTTCTTCTCAATTCATAGAAAAGGATAATTTTTATTCTACTAAACATAAAAGAGAGAAGAGATTATTCTTTGATAGTACACTGATTGCTTGTTCATCAATAAGCTTGTGTGTACAACATCGAATTAGGTTCACGCGAGTTTCGATAATTAGATTGAGAACTAAAAAGTGACCGGAATAATTTTTGTCTTCTTTTGATTGTTTTGTGACTAACAAAAGAAAAAGAAAACTTTGTTCATCCATTTCGCAGGTTTGCAATTCAAAGAAAAAGGGAGACCACGCTCCTAGGTGATTCACGTACATGTTCGGATTGGAAGATCTCGTCAGTACTGTTCACGATCACTGTTCACGCGGGTACTGTTCACGGGCATCGGAAAAGATTTTGCGGATTACCAATCGACGTAAGTCAATCGGATCACGCGTCAAGAGGTATTTAACTCTAACCGTATATATTTGAGTTTAATTAATTAAAAGGTTAAGGTTCAACTTTGAGAAAAATTTTAAAATCATACGAAATCTATTTTTCGTTTCTTCCGCTGCGATTTATATCGATTTTTCTCTACAGTCCAGTGTGTTAGGCGACATGCAAAGCTACTTGTGCATGTCGCCTCATAAGTCACCTTAGACTTGATATTTGTCTCCAGAACATTAGGCAACATGCTAGGCGACTTGTGCATGTCACCTTGGATGTCGCCTTGGGCTTTAATGGTTCTCTCCAGAACATTAGGCGACATGCTAGGCGACTTGTGCATGTCGCCTTGGATGTCGCCTCTGGCTGCCTTGGTTCTTTCCAGAACAAAAGGCGACATGTTAGGCGACTTGGGCATGTCGTCTGACACCAAAAATAGGGCATTTTGGTCTTTTCACGTCAGCTCGTTTTTTCCCACTATAAATACATCTTTATCTCTTCTTTTTCCCTAGATCTCTGAAGTTGCAGAAACCCTAGAGAGAGATAGAGAGAGTCTAGAGAGAGAAAGCTTCCTTTAAGCTTCATTAACTCTCCAAACCCAAAACCCATGCATCCAAAGCATCAATCATACATGAGTCTTCATTGTTTCATGACTAGGTAAGCAAGAACTTCCTTGAATATCATTTATTGTTCTTCTTACACTAGATTAGGTATTTATTGCATGATTAAATACCTAGACTCTATTTATTGCATATTTATGAGTCTTGATAACATGATTGGGTTTGTATTTTGATAGCTAAATTGATTAGGTCATTTTTGCCTAAAAGCTAGGTTATAAATATTCATGTGTGATTTATTGATAACTAGGTTGAGAAATTGTGTTTTAATCAACTAGTTAATGTTCATGAATATTTGATTTGTTTTGTTTGTGATAGCTTGCATCATTAGGTCATATATGCCTAAATAGATAATCCATAAATATTCATGTATGCTTAATTGATGATTAGGTTGGCTTTGTGTATCTAGTCAAGTTCATGAATGTTTATGTGAATATATTTGACAATTAGGTTGTTAGAATTTCTCTACAACTAATTGAGACCTCATGTGTGTACATGTAGGCATTGTTTGATAACTAGAGTGTTTAATTGCATTATAACATCTAGTTAAGAATTTTGTGTTTAGTCTTGCATATTATTGCATTGAGTATATTGTCATATACACACGTAGACTTTTATACTCTTCTTGAGTCAAAGTCTTGTGGCTTCGGGGTGAAGTTGCACATGCATTGAAGTCTTGCAACCAAGTTGTGGTTGGCAAGCATCGGTCAAGTGCCACTATAAAAGGCCTGCGGGTAGAGTAGGAGGTGCTCACGCCAAGAGTAGTGTATCAGGGGATATCACTAAGGATTGAACCAAGAGTGGCGAGTGGTAGTGTCCATAGCCTGAGGTTGTCGAGAGTGAGAGTCTGAGTATCACTTGAGGGTGTAACTTTATACTCATATAGTGGATTTCTGTGATCGTCTGTGGCTAGAAGGATAGCCCGTGGTTTTTCCCTTGTCGAAGGGTTTCCACGTCAAAATCAAGTGTTCTTTATATTTCCGTACTTTTACTTGATTTTGTATGTTCGTTTTAATTGGGTTATATGTTTAATATTGACTAATCGAAAAAAGTTGGTAATAACCGATTAACAACCCATTCACCCCCCCCCCCCCCCTCTCAAGGTTGTAGACACACGCTTTAGAGTGTATTTTCAGTAACGACTCATAGGAGAGAATCTTCTCTTTGCATGCTGATTTAAATTCCACGTGGCTGATCAGGGTAAGCAGAATTCAAAAAGGAAAATATTTTAGGGGCGTACGTTTCTCGAAACCGATCCCTCTACATCGCCGATTTTACCGCGACATTAATTACCTTTTCTGCCCGTTACAAGTAATCATCCCTATATAAACTCTGGTGCCTTCACAAGTGATTCGTATCAAGCAAACTTTCCTGACTAAGATTTTCCAGCAAGAAGAAAACCTAGCCTCAACCTTCAACTTCCCCCTTTTCTCTAGGAATCACTCTCTGAACTGTCATTATGTCTTCACCTGGTGGCGATAGCATTGAACAACTCTTCGACGGTGACACAGTGGCCGGCGGGAGCCTTGCCCCCAGAAAAAGGGCTCGCGATAGCAGTGACATCGGGGACGACGTTCCCTTTCAACGTCGCCGTTCCAATCGGAACATCACAATCGGGACAGGCTTCTCGAACAATCCTGAGACTTCGGTTGATGTCGACCAGGAGTCGAGTGAAGAAGTAGGCACTGTCGGGATTGGTGGGAGCCAGGCTGGTGAAGTTATTGATACAGCTGGAAGGGTACTTGCCCTCCCCTATGAATACATGTGCATCCCTAATTCGTCCAGTACCCATGACACCGTGGCGCACTTGCGGAGCGATTTCAAAATCCCTAAAGATATCTCGATCGCTATACCTTCAAAAGGGTATGATGTGTATACCCCCAATCGTGGCGAGCTTCCAATTCATGCAGCGGCCTTCGACAGTGGAGTTAGTTTACCCCTTCACCCCACCTTGCGTAGGGCGCTGTACGCATTGCAGCTTGCCCCTCTCCAGCTAACACCGGGGTAGTAGGTACCTGAGGGGTAGCCCGCGCAGCAGTTGACGGCTTTGAGGCGGGTTTACGACCCTTTCCCCCGTTTTTTCGGCTTATGACCTTTCCGGGTTGAAGCGTTCGACTGATGTCTTGACGGGTCAGGATGATCCTGAGAGGATCAGAGCTTCATTCTGATTATCTAGCAAGAAAACGAGGCACACAGGCTTTCTTTTGAAGGTGTGGTGTTTCCCACAGACGGCGCCAAAAAATGTTAACGGAAAATTTCACTCGGGGTAAAAATCTCAGTTAACACCCTCACCCACTACTGGTAGCAGCAGCGGGGTAGGTACCTTCGGTACCGGGGTCCCTCATTTAGTATGATCGAGGTCGACAGACCAAAGGATGGATAAAGAACACAAAGGGACCGGGAGATGTAAAATGAATACTGTTTTATTCAGTCAATTACTACGATAGGTTTACAATATGAATACATACATTTCTCTCTCTCTTTTCACTCTTTTACACATGATGGAGATGGAGGAAACGTTCTTGTCGATAAGTGGATATTTTTCTTCCAGTGATTGTCAATGGACTCTCACTGGCTTCCGGGAATCTCCCGGGATCTCTCTCGTTATGGTGATGAAGAATACTCTCAGACCTCCATTTGCTTTACCCTTCAATGCCGTCTATATAGCACTCTCCATAATCTCCCCAAAATCCGGTTCCCTTAATGAAGATTACAGAGAATCCTATTTTAAGCGTTGAAAGGCATATGCGTGGAGCCGAAGGTGCGGAATTAGATCCTGTTAATCAATGGTGAATTCAAATTCTGATTCAGTCGACCATTGGGTCATTAATGGCGCTTTATTTTGGCGATGAAATCAACTTTCCTTCTTCGTGGAGCTTGATGGCGATGGAGTCAACTTTCCTTCTTCGTAGAGCTTGGAGGGAAATTCTGACTTTGAGTCCTGACGGAGGGTAGTACTGGTACATCATTTTGATGAGCTTGTTCTGCCTCCTGCTGGAATGGTGCTTGTGTCTTCGTGTACCCTATCGTATTGCCTGGGGGGGGGGGGTAGGATACTTGCCTTGAAGGAGCTCTGGATAAGCATACTAAGTACCAGACGGGAATCAGGGTGGCACCAAGGCAGACATCGAGGTGGTACCGAGGTAGGTATCGAGGTACCTGGTACCTTGGTACCTTGATCAACGTCGAGATGCTTACGGGGTTCTGGGCGTGCAAGCTATCATCGTACTGATCTTGAACTGGTATCAGGAGTTTCAGTAGGGCGAGATACATGCTTTCAGAGATGGTATCCTATCTAGATAGATAGATAGTTGAGGTTCAAACCTCGTCGGATATCGACTCCATCTAGGTGAAGGTACCGATCTCGTAGGTCTCTTGGAGTATCTGGATGAATCTTCCTGGATAGATCTCTGTTTGGAAAATTCTCCTTTGGTCCCTTGCAAGAAAAACCTGTTAACATATTTATTTAGAATAAACATTTTCCGAGGTAAGTCTCGCTATGTCATTCTAACCACGTGTGTCTTGTTATTTAATAAATAAAATTTTCTCGAATTTTTGATGTTCAAAAAAAAAATTTAAGTTATCGATGTTCAAACAAATTTTTTTTTTGCCCACTATGATGTTTAATCCCGGTTATTGTGAGGAGACAAATTGGTTTGGGTCGCTTGAGATCGTTGTTGTAAGCCTTACTCTCAAGGTGGTCTTTGTCTGAAAAATCTTGGGTTGCTGAATGACTCGCTTTGCGGAAATTCACTTGGAAGTTTATGTCCTTTTATGGTTTTCCTTTCTCATTTCTTCGGGAGAGGTATTTGAGGCAGTTGCAGAAGCCTCAATGAGGGTATGTCACCTCCTCGAATTGATCTTCTCATTAGACAAATTATAGTTCCCTTCTTAAGGAAGGTATCTGGCTAATTGGCAAGAACTCTCAACAGGACTTTTGGTGTGATAATTGGCTGGGGGTTCCAATTTTGGAGCTTTTAGGGATTCCAGAGTATTTAGCTAATTCGTTACGGGCTAGGGTCTCGGATTTTATTCAAGAGGATAAATGGGTGTTGGATGATTTTTTTCCGAGCACGCTTCTCGGATCTATGTTTTCGGATTGATCAGATTGTAATTTATCTTACTGTGGATTCTATGGTTTAGGCTAATTCTCGGGGGTGGTCGTGTTTCTTACAAGGATGTTTATTCCAGTTTTTCCATGATATTCTTTAGGTTATTTGGTGTATAGATGTTTGGTCCCGTTTTATTCCCCTCTTCTCGCTTAACTTTGACCCGACTTCTTATGTTGAACAGGCTTCCTACTGAGGATCGCCTTTGCAGGTCTGGTTTCAGTTGGCTTCTCATTGTAGTATTTGTGGAGTAATAGTGAATCTACATATAATCTTTTTATTCATTGTTCCCTGGCGGTTGCTCTTTGGGAGGCTTATTTCTCGACTTTCTAGCCACATGTCTCTAGCGAAACTTGGCAATCCTTCTTCTTGCAGGCCATGTCGATTTCCTTTAGAGAGCAGGTTAGGATTTTATGGAAGGCGGCTATCTGTGCAGTGATTTGAGGGATGTGGACTGCATGTAATCAATGGATATTTGAATGGAAGTCGGTGGACTTTAGATCCATCCTTTCTCTGGTTTGGCCTGCGGTTTTAAAGGCTAATCACCTGAAGATTGGTTGTATGAAGAATTGTATGGACGACCTTTTTATTCGTCGTTGATTTGGTCTTCGAGGTCGCCCTTCTAAAGCCCCGGTGATCAAGAGTGTGGTTTGGTCGCCTCTAGCTCCTAGTTAGATCAAAGTGAATACAAATAGTGATGCTATGGGCTCTCCGAGGGTTAGTGGTTGTGGTGTATCTTTTGGAACTGTAGAGCCTTTGTGAATGGTTGTTTTGCTATTCCTCTTGGTCAGATTTTCACATTTGAAGCCGAGCTTCTAGCAGCCTCGTTGGCCATTAATTTTGCTTGGAAGTATGGGTGATATCAAATCTGGCTTGAAAGAGATTCTTCTTATATGGTTCAGCTTCTTTCTTCTCGTTCTCAGATGGTTCTTGGTGTAAGCCCTAGAGTCGTGCAGCGGAAGGGATTTCAAAACTTTTAAAAATATATATAATTAAGCAACTTTAAAACCATGTACGATATATAAGAATAAATAAAAGGTAAGATTCGTAATCATACCTGAAGGCTAACTCCTTCGTTCTTTAATTCTAGAATTTGCTTTCCGATTTGTACTACCGGATCTACCTCTCTATCTCCCAGGTTCAGGCAACTGTGTGTGGGCATGTCACGGTCTTCAGGAGGTTGAATGGAGGTAGTAGAAACAACACAAAACAACTCTTACTTTTTGTATAGAGAATTCGACCACTTGAATAATAAAGAACAAAACAAAAACTATTTTTTTATTGTTGTTGGCCGCACCACTCTTGTTTCTTTTTGTTGTATTCTTTTTTTTTTTATATATAATATATCTTTATATATATATATATATATATATATATAACAAGATAATAATCCTTTTTCAAATATACCACTATATATTTAAAATAAGATAATTAGTATTTTAGTGACCAAGTTAGTAAAGGATTCTAAATCCCACATAACCCTAGTTCACTAAGACTTGAACACTTGACCTAGTTAGGAAATAAAATAATCTTATTATTTTATCATTTGTCTCAGTCATGGTTCGAACCTGTAACCTTCAATTAATAATTGATTAATAATTCTCAAATATTAATTTATTAATTAAATAATAAAATTAGTTAATTAATTTAATTATTAATATATTAATTAAATAATCTCACCATTTAATTAATTCCTTGAATAAATTTCTTGTTACTTTCGTAACATAATTAATTGGCACATCCAACTAATTAATCGTGACCCTTGTTACCATCAACGTTCAGGGCTAGCAAGGAGACCTAATGGACCCACAGTCTTGAGCTCCAATAATCCTTAGAAAAATTAATTAAACTCTTTAATTAATATTTCATGATTATTAAACTCGGAGTTACTCCACTAAAAACCCGAGGCTATACTCTCGTAATTGTAGATGTTTTTACACAAACCAAAAACTAAGTGTCCATCGATATAGCTATTACATATAGTATGATCCTCTACAAGTAATTCATTATTAGAGCTAGGTCATAAAGTCCGTTATACCCCTCTAATTATATTTTTTCCATTAAGTACCATTGATTCTCTAATGAACTATTATATCCTTCATTCCTTCACGGAAGACGGAGAGCGCTCTTAATTGTTCAAGCCTCGAATCAACCCTTAAGAGAACTACTTCTCTACTTCTTACAAGAAGAAGTAGATTCCACTATTATGTACAGACCTTCTTAGCCACAAGCCAAACCGCGATACCAAGATACAGAGATATTGATCGGGAATGCTACTCAAATCTCGCCCATGGTAAATTAAAAACTGCGATCTAACATAAAGGAGTTAGCAAGACACTCAGGATTAAGATCACCCATATACAGCATCATTTGTCGATATATATGAATCTCCCCATGTAACGGATATTGGTGAGAGATTCATATAGATCGTGGCCCAGTCCTATATGATCACATCATATAAGGTGCCTCTATTATCATATCACTATATGAGTAGTCTAGGATAAGACCACCGTACATTACAGAATGGACCACAGCTATAGATTAACCACAAATAAAGTACCCAACTTTATTTGCTCTCTACAGACTCTTTAGATTGCACGTCTCAAATTGAATTACTCTGTATATGACACTCATATACTCAGTTTGAGATCACATCCTGCAATCTTAGATGTTAAATACATATGATATAAAAGTATGAGACATATAATTAAAATGAAAAAAAAACTACTTCTTTTATTTATAATTTATCATCATTTACAAAATACAAACTTTAGGGCAAAAACCCCAACACTTTGAGGGTTCATCGGGCGTGGCAGCGCTATTTCTTCCAGATCTTGCAGTTGGATTTTAAGGTTTCCCATATTTTCAAGGAGGGGAAGCATGTTGTATATGCGTTTTCTAAGCATGCTTTGGAGCTTCGGGCTGATTCTTGGTGGTTCTCTGCTCCATTATGTTGTTCTTTAGTTGGCAATGACTGCATGAGCCGAGAGTCTTTTCGTTTTTCTTAATGTTTTCTTTTTTCTTTTTGGTGTGGCATGCGTGCCTCTTTTTGTTTAGGGTTGTTTTCCCTTGGTTCTTTGTGCTTTGTTGTTTTATGTCACTATTTACTTTTCTTTTATCTTTTATATATGTGGATACTGTCTAGGGGTTTTTCAGCATATGGTCGTTGGTGATGTTTTTTACTTTTAGTTCAGTCCAATTTTATTTAAAAAAAATGTTTAATCCTAGTTACGCCCTGGTAATGGTTAATAATAATAATAATAACAACTAATCAATATGCAATTCGCATTTAACATTTTTAGTTGACCAGATTCAAATCCCACCGTACATATTTAGTATCATGGGTGTGTATTTTTCTCTGGAGTAAATTTTAGAAACAGACATATTGTACTTGATTCTGACGATTGTCGGCAAGCCCTGACCCATCGTGATATTTCTATGTGAAAATTTTCATCCTTTACCTCAGATTGTCTCCCAAATTACACCGGAATCTAAAGGAAAGAAAAGGATGCACACTTGCACAGTGCATCCGTATCAGTAGCACCCAAGTATTTTTTATTTTTTTTTTCCTTTTCACAACATGCGTTGAATTTTTTCAAACAGGATTATTTGTCTATTCATTTAACCTGTGCATTAGGTAACCGATAATTCATAATATCGTTGCAAAAGCACTTTTGAGTCATATATAAAAATAAGCACTTCCACCTCTGCAAGCAAAAACAATCCAATCTACACCAATTTATATTCACTATTACTTCTTAAATAAAGTAATGAAATAAGAAAACCTCGTTTTAGTCAACCAAGGCTCTGCTAGTCAACACGCTATTTTCCAACAGAGATTGCATATTAATACATACATGATACACGAAACACAAAAAGCCCAGAACAAAATCCATCACGCAATCTTTAATATTACAGGAAACACAGTACAACTATCAACATCTCCCTCACAAGTTTCAAAATTTTTTTTTCAAGAATCCAATTCTCAAAAATATTTCTCTTTTTTTTTTTCTATTTAAATTTTCCATGAGCAGAGAGAGAGATTCTCATGAGCAAGCCCAAGAATTTCTTTCGAAATCTAATCAGACCCTTCTCTTTCAGTTCAAGTAAAGGTAACAAACGAAACCCAGGAATCCCAGTTGATTATTCAGTGATATGTTGTGATCTGCTTCTTCTCTGTCCATGCTATGGTGATTTTTTGAATTCTGTGATTTTGATTTGATCAGATGGACAGAACGAAGAAGATTTGGAGAAGATTGCTGCACAGGAACAGAAGAACTTTCCTTTTGAAATTTTAGTCTCTGCTACCAAGAATTTCAACTCTGCACACAAGCTGGGCGAGGGAGGGTTTGGACCTGTCTACAAGGTAAGGATTTTATCTCAATCTGGTTTGCTTTGGAATTTCTTACAAATTCTGTTTGGCTGCTGTGAAAATTTGATGGGAAACATTGTGAAAATTAACTCAAGTCTTTATATTTATTGGTTAATTTAGTTTGTCTGTTACAAGATGTAGAGAATTATGTGTATGATTTTTGTTGGAATTGTTTGCAGGTTTGTTGTTTGCTATCCATTGATCAACATTTTTGTGCTCAAAATTGGAGATTTTAGATTTTCTTTTATTTTAGAATTCTCAAGAAATGAAACAGGTTTCAAGCCCTTGTAAGTTAATGTTTTACTTGCAAATTCTTGAGAAAATATACACCCACAAAAGGCAATGTACATCTATAATGTTGGTTTTTGTAACCTTGTTTATATAGAAACCCATATTAGTGTTTACTATATGAAGCCAAATGGTTGCTTTTGCTCTTTTGTGTTTTTGTTGACATTCCTGTGATGGGTTTTGCTAAGCTTCACATTATGTTCTTAGCATGGTATCTAACTTTTAAGGGGTAGAGTTTCATTAGTTTCTTGGTAAATAATAAGGCACTGAAGTCTTGTGGGGTTGCGTTCTTTACAGGGCAAGTTGGATGATGGGAGAGAAATTGCCGTGAAGAAGCTTTCCCATAGCTCAAATCAAGGGAAGAAGGAATTTGAGAATGAGGCCAAGTTGTTGGCTCGTGTACAGCACCGGAATGTTGTTAATTTGTTAGGGTATTGTGTACATGGCACGGAAAAGCTATTGGTTTATGAGTATGTCACTAATGAGAGTCTCGACAAGCTTCTCTTCAGTAAGTATCAGCTTTTGCCCTTTACCTTCTCTGTTTCTATTTAATTGTATCATTCTTTGCACATTTAACTGCAGGATTTTAATTCAGTGAATGAATCTAGCCCAATCCTCTATGTTTATGCTCATAGTCCAAATTAAGCAGTATAGGTTGATTTCTGGAGACCTGAACTGATGTTGATGCAGACCACAGAGGATTGGAGTTTTATATACAGTTAATTTCGAATTTCGTTTTCTTGTTTTTTTGGTTCTTGCAAAAAGTTCTTAGATGGCATTGGTTACTGTAAGCATGCTCCTTTCCAAAATCACCTAAGCTTGGATGAACTGGTAGGCATTCAGTGTGGAAATGGCAACTAGTTCATATGCAAATCCCTTTAGAAAAAAAATAATGTATTATGCATTATTAAGGTGATATTGACATCTGTATGGCCTCAAATGCATCAATATTTTATCTTTCTCTTCATAATCAATGGTCTACAATAGGTCAAAGTTGATTACAAAGTTTAAATTGCTGGTTGTGTTTTTGCTTGCAACATAAATTTGTCTTAAAACTCAATTGGAAATTTAGATTTATGAAAGCCCATGTAAGATTGAGGATAGTTTACTACAGTGAACCCGTAGACTTGATCAATATTCAATGAGGTTTGTAATATGCTCAAAGTTTTGCTACAAAGTTGCAATTAGCTTGTAGCCATTATTTCACTAACATCTTTTCTTAAAACTTTGGAGAAATGTAGAATTCCTTTTTTTTTTTTTTTTATATATATATATGATCAGATTCCTTTAACTTACTTTGTTTTAGCGAAGGGTCGGGGAGTTGATGTTGTCATTTTAGAATTCCTTTCTATTCGCTTTATAGTCATGGTGATTGAAACTGTGATGGTCTCTATTTACAGAATCCAATAGAAGTCAGGAGCTTGATTGGAAGCGAAGGTATGATATTATCACTGGCATTGCTCGGGGATTGCTTTACCTTCATGAAGATTCACACAATTGCATCATCCACAGAGATATCAAGGCCAGCAATATATTACTCGATGACAAGTGGATACCCAAGATTGCTGATTTTGGCATGGCCCGCCTCTTCCCAGAAGATCAATCGCATGTTAACACCCGTGTAGTTGGTACCAAGTATGTTGTCTAGCGTCCTTATATAATCTATTGTATAGTCAAGTGCTCAAGTCATGTGCATTAATCTAACATAGGAATTCTTTTGCTTGTAAATATTTGAAAACAGTGGTTATATGGCTCCTGAATACGTCATGCATGGAAATTTATCAGTTAAGGCAGACGTGTTTAGCTTTGGGGTTGTGGTTTTAGAGCTGATCAGTGGACATAGAAATTCAGACTTTGGCACCAAAATAGACGTTGATGCGCAGAATCTTCTCGATTGGGTAAGAACATGATCTGAATCATTTCTATGATAGAATAACGAAGACGTTATTCACAATATACTGTGTGAAAATCATCAACTTGGCCTCTAATGGTTCGTATGGCTTCAGTATAGCATCTTGCAACACGTTTGACCGTTTTACCACTTTCAGCCAACAATTGAACTTCATTTAAGACATGGAAATTTTATTAGCACACTTGGTCAAAGTTTGGATACTAAGAAATTTCTGTAGACCATGTCTATGATACATAAGATGGGAATGTTGGCACTGAATGGACACATGAAACCCAAGAGAGAAGTTCACATTTGACGATGCAAGAGATTCATGAAAAAAAGAAGCTTAATTGACTTTGTATGTTGTATTTGCAGGCATATAAACTCTACAAGAAAGGAAGGAGCTTGGAGATTGTTGACCCCAAATTAGCAGACTCAGGAGCCACGGACCAAATAGCCATGTGCATCCAGATAGGGTTGCTATGCACGCAAGGTGATCCACAAGTAAGGCCTCTTATGCGACGTGTAGCTGTTCTGCTATCGAAGAAACCTGGCCATCTAGAAGAACCCAGTAGGCCTGGAGTACCGGGTTCTCGATACAGAAGAGCTCGCCGGCCTGCGGCAATGTCGTCTTCAACTCTTGGAACAGGTGGAAGTTCTGGTGAATCCAATTCCCGTACATATGATACAAGCTTGAATAGCAATACAGCTTCGGCATCTACTTCAGCTCTTTCAAGCCCAAGAAGAGACCGGCATGGTAAGCGTCCGATGCAGAGTTAGGCTTATTACTATTGTAAAATATTTTTTTATTATTCTTTTGTGTACAAGTGATATGGTTGTATTTTATTAAATAGTGTGTAAATGTTGATGAGAAATTAGTTAGAGAAGGATGAGCTTCGGCTTTAAGTTCTACTTAAGAAAAGGCAATTCTAAAATGGTTATATCATTTGGGTTTCCGAGAGGGGGGATTTCTTAGACAAGCACAATCGCCTGTCTAAATTGATCACTAAAATGAAACAATTACCAAAATATTTTGCAACGCACCAATAAGTTAGTTCAGTTTAATAGGATTCAACAAACCCTAATTTTATTTTTTGAAGTATTATATAAATTCAAGTATCGTTTTTTTCTGTTTTTAAAAGGGGGGGGGGGGGGGGGGGGATTTGAATCCACAACTTTGTAGTGTAGGTATGAGAAGTATACAATTGGATCTATCCCATCTCGTCAAAAACTCTAATAACTTCAAAGAAATAGAGTAAATAAGAGCATTTCCAATGCTATTGAGAAAATAAGAGCATCTTCAATGCAATTATGTGTTTTTCAATCTCATTAGTAACGTATCAACATTTTTCTTTATAAATTTGGACTGACCTTAAGGAAAAAGCATCATAAGCGATCATATGTTGAAAAACTCCTAGGCAATATCCATATATATAAATGATAAAAGAAAAAAAGTTATGAAAAACTCCTAGGCAGTATCCATATATATAAATGATAAAAGAAAAAAACTTAAGAAAGACATCCACCAAAAAAGCACAAAAAACCATGGGAAAACAGCCCAAAAAAAAAAAAATGGAACGTAGACAACCATAAAAAGAGGCAGAAAGCATCAAGAAAACCGAAATGACTTCCGACCCATGCAATCATCGCCAACCAAAGAAGAATAGAAAGTCAGGGTAGAGAACCACCTAGAGTACACCTTCAACTCTAAAGCATGTTTAGAAAGAGCATCCATAACTAAATTCCCCTCTCTGAAAATATGGGACATCTGAAAATCCATCTACGAAATTTGGAAGATATAGCGCTGCCACGCCTGACTAACCCTCTAGGGATTATGAACCGAACGAGAAGAGAGCAACTGAACCACATAGGAAGAATCACTCTCAAGCCATATCCGACGCCATCCATACTTCCAAGAAAAATTAATGGCTAAAGACGCCGCAAGAATATCAGTGTCAAACGCAAATACCTACCCAAGAAGAATAGCAAAACAACCCTTCACAAAGGCTCTACAGTTATGGAAAACACCCCTACAACCACCAACAACTAGAGAACCCAAGGCAGCACCATCCGTATTAAATTTGATCCAAACAGAAGCCGGAGGTGACCAAATCACACTCTTGATTACCAGAGCCTTAGTAGGACAACCACGAAGACCAAACCTTCTAAGAATCAACAGATCATCCACACAATTACTCATACACCCAATCTTCAGGCGGTTAGCATTTGAAACCGCACGGCAGACCAGAGCAAGAGCAGACATGAAATTCACAGCCTTACCTTCAAAAATCCACTGATTACGGGCAATCCACACACTCCAAACCACTATATGGATAGCCACCTTCCATAAAACCCTAACTTGATCACTAAACGAAACAGACATGGCCTGCAAGAAAAAAGCCTACCAAGTGTCTGCAGAAATGTGTCACTGAAAAAATGTGAAAACAGCCTCCCAAAGAGCATCCGCCAGAGGGCAAAGTAGAAAGAGATGATCAACTGACTCACTACTAACCCCACACACACTACATCGGGAGGCCAACTGAAACCCAGACCTACACACATCAACATTTATTTTCGAATGTAGTCCATTTGGTTAAAAAAAAGGTGAAGAAATACATATTCTCATATTCAATGCAATTATCTAAAGAAAAATACTTGTCTCACTCTCCCTCCTTTTTTTGGGGTTTTAGAAAAAAAATTGGGGTTGAAATTGTTTGGCAAAAGGAAGAAAGGGTTATAATTATTTTGGTGGCAAATAGTGAGAAATGCTTATTGGGATTTCTATGGGAGCTTCTCAATTGAGGAACACATCTTCATAATCTCAGCGTCATATTTAGGTTAGATACTTGCATTGTAGAGGTTTTTTTTTCTTCATTATCTATCCATCCTATATGGCAAGAAACTTTACCCAAATATATAATCATAATCTCAGCGTCATATTTAGGTCAGATAATTGCATTGTAGAGGTTTTTTTTTTCTTCATTATCTATCCATCCTATATGGCAAGAAACTTTACCCAAATATATAATAGCATTAGAGCTGTAAAATAAAATAAATTATGGTCTGGCATAATCTAATTTGTAAAAGGCACACAGTTACTACACAACATGTAGAATGCTTATTCTAGCCATTAATGTGCATAAGAGCATCTCTAAAGCAAATATGCAATTTTAGGTTTCTAACTAGTGACACATCAACATATATATATATATATATATATATATATATATATATTGAATATGGATCCACTTTGTCAAAAAAATTTAAGATATTTATATTCTCATCTCCAATGCAATTATCTAAAATCAAATATGTATCCATTTTGACCAATCATCTTAAAACATTTATTTCACTCTCTCCTATTTTATTTGAAATCAAATATGTATCCATTTTTGACCAATCAATTATCTTATTCCCTCTCCTCTTTTATTTTACAATTAAATGAGGTGTAATATTATTGGTAGGAAAATGTTAGAAATTCTAGTCAGTATTTCTTGGAGAGTTTTTAAAGTTAGAAACCCAGCCACCTCCATATTTTCTAAAAAAAAAGTTTGCTACATCACCTCCATAATCAAGTTAGGTAATTGCAATGGAGAGGTTTTCTCTACCTCATTATATAACTATCATATGTGGCACTCAATTTTCTCGAAATACGTAATAGCATTGGAGATGCTCTAAATACGTCAAATGTAAAAGATTATATATCCATCTATCCATTTATTATAAGGACACAAAACCTACTTTTGAGGTTTGCCCTCCAACACAAGAAAATAACTTATTAAAAAAATGGTGGATACTTTTGGTTTTTTATAATTTTATATAAAAAAATACAAAAAAATTGTAGAAAATTAAATATGAAAAAACAAATCTAGATCTTTAGCGTCCATTTAGAGATGGCCGATGGAGAAACATTATAAAACTGAGATGCATCTCCATTTCGAACCAATGGAAGAGCGAGTGCCTGCTTCGCTATATCAGCCTCCTCCACAGGGTTATGTAGAAGAGGTGCAAGACTCTTCCCAAAAGGAAACACCAATTGGGAGGCTTGGGCTTCCCCTATTTCCCTAGCAAAACATAATGGAGACATGAGTTTCCTTTGTTTTCACAAATACAAGGGAAGTTGAAGCCTCCCCTGTCGCCACATATATGGGAAGGTCTATCTCTTCCACCTCTACAAAACATGGGAGGTAAGAGCCTCCCTTACCATCACAAATCTAATATCCTTAAAATGGAGGAGAACAGGTTTAGTGCAATTGTCACTATTACAAATGTAAGTGTTTTACCAAAAACAAATTTCGAATCAAAGCCAAACTGCAAGTAACAATATCAAATTATCCTTAACAAGTTATAACTTGATCTTCAAATAAGTAGACCAACTAAACCAACCTCCACTATATAAAAGTGAGGTGATTCAGTGATAATACCCGCAAACTAACTCGATGTGATAGTCAGTGGCAGACTCATAAATTTTAACCAAGTGGGGCACTTGAATAAAATAACAATTATATAAAAAATACTGAAAAATTAAGATCATAGTAAAATGAGGTTTTTTTTTTTTAAAACAAAAATGAGTTTTTTTTATGAAAAGAAAAATTAATGGTATAACGAAGTTTATGGTATAAAATAAAACAAAAGAACGCTTCTTCAAGATGAAATAAATAATCTTACATTTAAAAAGAAATAAAACAAGAAATACAATATTAGTAAATAAATACTAACAAAACACAACATAAATTACACTATAATTTAAAAATAAGAAATTTTGTTTTGTATGTATAATGAATTCTCTTTAAATTTATACAAAATAATTGATTAATAAATATTACTAGACATGTTTTTGAATTTTTTTTATTCTTCTTATTTTTGGTAAATTATTGATTTATTGATTCTAAATAAATTAAAACTTTTAAATAAAGAAAAATACCAAGGATAAAAAAAAAATATCATAATAATAAATGGACTACTTTATTACAGAAAATAAAAATTTGAGATTTTTGGGTTTATTGATGGGATGTATTAGGTATGTCAAACTAAAACTATTAGAAATATTAAAAGTTCAAAATAATAATATATAATTTAATATAAAATGAATTTAAATTAAGTAGCCATAAATTAACATTAGTTAAGAGTTTGGAAAAGAGAAAGTGAATTGTTTAATTTAGAAAAGATTAAAATTTGAGAAATGAATTGGAAACAATGGTTATTGATCCTTAGAAGCCGCTTCCCTCACAGCAGCAGCCGAAGTAGCAGTTGCAGCAGCAGTGAGCTGCCCCTCCAGCGTGGCATGGCCTCCTTCTAGGAGAGCAACCTCTCTTAGAGACTCTACAAGCTGGGTCTCCAGGTTGGCCCTCTTGTCATTAGTTGATTTCAGATCGGTGAGCATCTGGGCAAACAAGAAAGACCATAAACGTATATGAAAATTAAATAAAAGAAAAGAAAAAGAAAAATAGGGAAGCATCAAATGCACGAACTTATAGAGGAGGCAAGATTGAAGTAAGCTTTCAATCTCCTGTTCAAGGAACCCCGATAAGATTTTGATATCGAGAAGGAGCCCCAAAAAAGGTCGATCCACTGGACATCGTAAGGAGCACCTCAACAGCAGAATAAGGTGCATGATTTAAAGCACAGGGCTAAGTGCAGGAGCCTGAGGGACAGGAACAGCTCGAGGAGGGTGCCTTTAGGAATTTTCTCGGGGATGGTAGTGGAAACCCCTTCCTCGACGACCGAAGTGATAGGGTTCACTACTTCTTGAGTCTCCACGCTAGTGGCAGCACCCACTACGCTAGTGAACATAAACTAAAGAGTGTCTAAACAACCTATAAGGGGGGGGGGGGGGGGGGGGGGTGAATGAGTTGTTAATCGATTATTACCAACTTTTTTGATTAGTTAGTATTAGCACATAAAACCCCAAACATACAAATAACAAAAATCAAGTAAAGTGCGGAAATTAAAGAGCACTTGATTTTTAGGTGGAAACCTTCCAACTAGGAGAAACCACGTAACTAGCTACGCTAGCCACTTGAGACACAGAAATCTACTATATGAAAAGAAAGTTACACCCTCAAGTGATACACGGACTCTCACTCTCGATAACCTCAGGCTATGGACACTACCACTCACCACTTTTGGTTCAATCCCTAGTGATATCCCCCGATCCACTACTCTTGGCGTGAGCACCTCCTCGTCTACCCTGCAGGCCTTTTATAGTGCTACTTAGCAACCAATGCTTGCCAGCCAACCCTTGGTTGCAAGGCTTCACTTGCTTGTGCAACTACAACCCGTACCTATAAGACTTTGACTTAATGAAGAGAATTAAGAATTTCTAGGTGAACAATCAATAAATGTTCAATACAAAAAATGCTAGACAAACATACAATGTTTAACTAGATGTAGATAATACAATTTAACAATCTAGTTATCAAGCAAGTTTACATGCACATAGATGAGAACATAATTAGATGTAGAGTAATTCTTGCAACCTAATTGTCAAATAAATTCACATAAAAATTAATAAACTTGACTAGATGCACAAAACCAACCTAATCATTTGAAAATATACAAACGCGGTTAAATTGTCTTAAGCTAACCTAGAGGGGGAGGGGAGTGAATAGGTTTTTACACCTTTTTTTCAATCCGTTGAAACAAACAAGAGTTCATTCCTCTAGCTAGCTTGAATCACAACACTTGAGATAATAAAGCATATGTAGACAATCAATATGTATTCTCAAACAAAGTATTGTCAATCAAGCTTGCAAGTTACTAGTGAAGGAATTATAATAAAACTAAAAACAAAGAATACTTGTTTTCTCAATAATGTTCAATATGTACAAGTACTAATAAAAAATAAATCTAAGTACAAATAAAATGATATTGACAACTTTGATCAAATGAAGTGCTTGCATCTCACACATTACAACAATCTTGTTTACAAGAATATCTAGAAATGAAGTTTGTAAAACATGATACAAACATACACATACAAGTATAAAAGAGAGATAGGAAGAATTGACACAAGGATTTTTTTTAACGTGGTAAAACCTCCTAAGAGAAACATTCACGAGTTGAATACAACCATCAGGTACTTTTATTATTGGAAAGTAGATAAGACATTCCTCAAAAGTGACCAACAAATGACACACTCTATATTGGACTCGACATCTGCCTAATCCTTATTGGTAGATTGGAAATTTCTCAAAAGTGATCAACAAATGACACACTCTCTATTGGACTCCACTTATACACAACACCACCGAGAGGTTGGAAATTCCTCAAGAGTGATCAACAAATCACACACTCTCTATTGGACTCCATGTCAACTCAATATCCTGGGACTACCAATAATATAGTCTACTTTCTATCCAAACCACATGTCCTAACCAAGACTTCTTGATTAGCTATCCGAACCACATGTCCTAGCTAAGACTTCATGCCTTTTACAAGGACTTCCTAGTTTGATCAGTGAATGCAAAATGCAAATAAGCACTCAATATAGAATATGAGATCAATACATTCTATGGGAACTAGACATAAACATGTGAGTTCATAAATCAAAATTGTCTAGTTACTAAACATGAACAAATTCTAGAACGTGTGAAACACCTAAACACATTAAATTCCTAGAATCATTCATGTAACTTGTAAGTGCCTCACTTTATGATTGACTTATTTCGTTGACAAAACCACATTGGGATTGTTATGTAACGGGTAGCTTAAGTGATTGTGATTGACATGCTTTCGGAGATCCCAAAGTGCTTCAAGAAGGTATATCACTTATGCTTAATTCTTTGAAGAGATGTAGTTGCACACACACACACTCACTACTCATGCATGCTTTGTTCTTCTTGCATTTGTGTTCACTATTGCTTATATGAGTGCATCATTTACACATTGCACACACACTTACATGTATTTGTATTGACATGCATTTATTCCTTGTTGCTCATGTGTGCATTCCTTCAATCACACTTGCACTTCATTTCTAGATTTAAGTGTGGTTGTTGTGTCCGCGCTCACACGTCTTGATGTTCTTGTTTTTGAGCGTTGTTTGTCCTTGTGCGAGGGTCCTTGTGAGCGGGTCACTACCCACACAGTCACTAGTGCAGTTGTCCCTGGTGTGTTTTTGGTCCCCGGTTCGCTGGTATGTTCACCTGTCTTGATACTTGCTTTTTCTGTCGTTAAGAAATTGCGAATTCAAAAGATATTTATAAAGTTTTTCTTACGCAATGTGCTCTAAAGTTTTGAAAACTTAGTAAAGCAGTAAGCAAGTGTATCGTCCACAGGGAGGTGTCATCCGTCGATTGTCTCACGTTTTAGTGATTACTGAAAGCAATGTAAATAAGACTATGGCAAGGGTGAGAGTGGTGTGTGTGAAGTGTAAGCATTTTAGTGTGTGTGTGTGTGTGTGAAAGAAATAGCATGAAAATAAAGATAAGAAAAATAAGAGAATATGGAAGGATGAGAATGGTGATTGAATGAGATAAACAAAAATAGGATGGATATGAGAGATGCAAGAAAATGTACACACAAGGTACTCATGACCACCAAAACATTCGTGCCACAAATAATAACTAACCGCAATGACACTCTTAACATATCGGGCTAATCTTCCTAGCTAGAGTTTATGGGATGTCTTGGATTGTAATACCTACAATCCACCCATTTTACCTAGCTGGGATATTCTAGATTGGAATGCTCACAACACATCCCTTCCATTTCAAATGAGCTTGGTTAAACACCCTAGGTGTGGATGGTTAAAAATGTAAATTGATATCTAATATAAACTAAGAGTTGGAATGCCTACTTGGCTCACAAAGACATCACAATTCAACCTTTACAATGAGTTGGGAGTTGGAATGCCTACCCAACCCAAAGTGAGTATTAAATGCATTAAAGACCAAAATCAACCACTAAGTGATATGGGAGTTGGAATGCCTACCCACTTCACAAAAAATTCAATAAAAGCTTAGTTACTCTAATAAGTTCAATCAATTAACAAGAATCAAGAGTTGGAATGCCTACTTAATTCAAGAGATAATTAAGCACAATTGAGCACAAGGAATGGAACAATACAAGAAGAAATCAAATGCAAGTCAATTAAATAAATGGAACTAGAGTTAGGGTTTACATATTTCCCAAATGGGAGTACACATCAAATAATGAAAATACAAGAGAAGAGTAAAAAGAAGAAACCCAAGGTGTCGATCTCGGATCTCTAAGCTTGGAGAGGGGCCCAATTGTCATCCCTGATCTCCAAGCTCCATTAAAGCTTCTCCTCCTCATAGACAAGAGAAGATGGCTCCTTCCTCATGAATCTCCTCCAAAGATGGGTGGCTGCAAGTGGAAGGTGGTGGTGATGAGGCAATCCATGGAGGAAAACATCTATGGATGCCTTTGGAAGCTCCTCTCTCTCTTGATTTGGTGAAGAAGATGAAATGGAGAGGGTTTGTTGTCTTGAGTGGATAATTGACTGATCTTGTCAGATTCACGACTCGCGGTGGGCGGGTAGGTGAGCTGGTATGGTTACCCGAGCAGTACCCGTACAGTTTTGCACAACAATTACTAAAATGGGCATAACGTCCTCTAGAAGACTCGGAATTGCAATTCGTAAAAATTGCTGGAAACTAGACTTCTGGGGCTTTCCGAATATATGTAAATCAAAATATGGTTAAATATGAGTAGGGAGATATGCTCCTCCGAAATTGAATTTGCTGCACAAGCTTTTCAGAATTTCAGCCCATTTTTCTATCAAATCCCATTTTTTACTAATTTTTGCCTCCCAAACTCCTTTTTGCCTGAAAATGCCTGCATTGACTAGAATAGAGTCGTTAGACACTAAAACACACTCAAAAAAAGCTAAAGGATATGGAATTGAGGGCCAAAATATATCACAATTTTGGCACGATCAAATACCCATAAACTAAACCTTTGCTCGTCCTCGAGCAAACTCAAGACAAACATACATAGACTCAAGACAATACAAACACGACTTGACCTACAAATTTCCTAGACACAAGAAAACATTTCAAAGTCGCATTTCCAACTAGTTGTGGGATGCAAGGATGTGTGATAGAGAAGAGTAGACACATGCAAAATGTTCTAAGGTAACTCAAAGGCACTCACAGGAAACTCGCACAATCACGAATCCCACACCAAAGAGTGCTCTTATATCGGAAACTACTCAGTCTCACACCTCGAGCGTAATTCACTTTGACTCTAAGCCTCACGTGGATACTCTCTTTTCTGTCCACTCGGAGTCCTAAGTTCATACTCATGCATGGTATGCAAAGATAGAATTTATGCATACAAATCTAGTGCATTGCATACATTTGTCAAAGAAAGAATGCTAATTTGTTGGTGAACTAGCCTAGGAAAAGAATCAAATGCCATGGATGTGGAAGATCATGCTTCATTAAACATTCCCAATCTAGATTAATTCGAAGATCAATTAGGTCTTCCCTTTTGGTTGTAATGGGGTAATGGGGTGAACCAAAGAAATGGGAAACATTGGAATTCAAGTATCACCAATCATGCTCAACTCAAGTACACACACACGTAATACAAAGCTCTACTTTACATGCAACTTACACACTAACGTCTAGGCATTGACTTTCACACACACTTTTGTGCTTCACAATTGTACTCTACTTTTGTGAGTACATTACATTTAACATTCACGGCTCTTTTGTGCTTTGCTTTTTTTTTTCTTTTCTTCTTCTTTCTTTTTCTTTTCTCTATGTTTTTCTTTGCCCTTTTGCACACTTTTCACATGTGACTATTGAGGCTTTAAGTGCACATTTGTCTCACTTTTACATCTTGAGCCATTTGCCTTGCACACTTACAAATATTGCCTAAGTACACGCTATTTTCACATGAGCGATTTACACCTTTCGACCACACAACACATACCCTAACATGATTGGCAATATGGTTTTATGTTGTTCCAAATGAAAGGTAAGTGTTTGGCCTCAAATTTGGCTTTAGAGCACACAATTAGGGACTTACAATGTGTTTAGGCTAATTTAAGTGGTTAAATGCACACACGTTGCCTAAGATCATTTCCATAATTCCATCTATCAAGGGAATGAAAGCATCTATTAAACAGTCCACTATATATATATATGAGGTGCAATATCCTATGGCATATGATGCACATGACGAGAAGAGTGTATAAGAATAGAAATGAAAACACTCAAATGCGCTTTTTAAGGCTTGTGTTTGTGAACTCACAGGTAGTCTCCACTATTAGAACAAGATACTTGAGTACCAAGTCCCCTCAACTTAAGCACAAAAAGGATGGGACTAGCCCATGAACTGCAAGTGAGACCCTAGAGTGACAACTAGTTACATAATTAAGCATACTACGTATAAATAAACTCACCAAAAGCACACGCTCAAAGCATCACACCCAAGCTAATTAAACCTAGAAAATTTTTTCCATGCGACAATTTGAAAAATTTGGACTCAAAAAGACTCAAGACTCAAAAAGATGACTCACAAAGGCGTCTACACCCCCAAACCAAAACTCAACATTGTCCTCAATGTTGGACAAGAGAGCCAGGCCAAACGGCGCACACCAAACTGACACAACCCAAACAAACCTAGGCACAAATCAAACACAATCAATGCCCACAAACAAAGACTCAAATAAAGGCTCACAATATAAATAGGCAAAACAATGCAATATATTCAATGAACCACAAAGCATATAGACCTTTCATCATCAATTGACCACAAACATTTAAAAAATGACGGAGCGAGGGCATGGCAACCCCCAAATCAAACTAAACAATACGCACAATACCTATACAAAATGTGCATGCATCGAAAATCCCCAATCTGAATTAGGCTATATATGGCAATTAAAACTGTACACTCGCACGCAACATTCACTAGAGCCTTCATCTCACTCATCATCAAAAATATTCAATCAAATAAAAAATATATCCATAAAAAATATCCAATCATGCACAAGTTATACCATCCATACACTATACACCAAAATCTCTACCAATTATTCAACCAAAGCAAGTAAAAATGAAAACAAGAATTTTTTTTCTTCAGAAATGCAAACTTAGGTGGGTTGCCTCCCACAAGCGCTCTATTTATCGTCTAGGCAAGACGTTGTTGTGGCACTTTGGCATCTTCAAACTCTAATTTGCTGCTTTCCTTTATGAAGATGAGGTTCTTGCTCTTTTTATGAGTACTCTTAGCTTGCTTGTCCCTCCAATACTCGCAAGTTGTCTTTGGTTCTTCCCAAGAGATTAAGAAACCTCGCTTTATCACCCAAGCTGCAAAAATCTCTTCCTCAAGAAGCTATAGATAATAGGCACACTCATAAAACCCATTAGAAAGTTTAGGCAACTAAGAATCAATTGTTAACGGAAATTTTGCTCAAGACGAGAAGTCTCAGTTAACACCCTCAAGACCACTACCACGTAGGTGGTGGCCAAGATTGATCGTATGTGTAACAATGTTTTATAAAATGACAAGGAATAATGATACAATTTATCACCCAAAAGAAAGCAAAAATATTTTCTTTATTGAACGTGTATGGTATACAAATTTCTCTCAAATTGCTCTCAATTCTCTCTAGGGTATGGTCAGGTATTTGTCGTATGCCTGTCGAATAGTAGTCTCCTCTTTCTGAAGGAGGAAGTCCCTCCTTTATACAATGTCTTCATAGGTTTGAACTCATTGATTTCCCCTTGATTTTCTCATCCCCCTCTTATCGGACGGGATTTTTACCTTTAAATGTAGTTGACTTTGAGTTAATTGCTCCGTTGAGGATATCTTGGAAATCAATTTGTTTCCCATTCAAACTCTATTACTTGTTCTGCACGTGTATAATATATGTGGATGTAATACTGTGTATCTTTGGTCTGGCATGATTTCCATAGGGGTCGTTGAATGTATCATGGTGTGGTGCATCAACTAATGAGGTCGACTAGTGTTTCGACCTCGATATCTGAGAAGTTTACTCCAGCTAGGAGCCAGATATGGCTTCCCTTGACCTTTCAAAGCTAGGTGCGGCTTTCTAGGGACATCCCCCTGTATCAGCGAGGTATAGGTGAGTTTCTAGAGAAATTGTGAGGTGACCTCGACTTCGGGGAATTTCTTATTTTCAGTTTTGGTGATGCGCGCTAGATCTGATCGTTCCGGGCTCTATCCTGGATGTTTTTGGAGCCCGTCCTTGTTCCTGCGGGGTGGTATCGTAGCTCGGCTTTGGGTAGAATGGTCTCCTGGTGGAAACTTTCGGGCATGTAGCTAGGTCTGGAAGGTGGAAAATTTTCCTTTGCTCCTTAGCTAGTTTTGGCTATTAACAGAAGTCCCCTCTGACTTGAACACCAGACGTCGAGCTTGGGGTTGGGGTCAGATTTTTACTTTATTTGGGAAATCTTCCCTTTTTTACTGTTACCGGAATATAGGGGAAATCTCCTCATTAAAGCGACGTGATGCGAACTGACTAATTTATCTCCGAATTAATCTGATTGCGTTACGGTAGTTCCCGAGATTTTTTACCGTTACCAGAATCTTGGGGAGATCTCCCTCTTAACTGCGTAAGTGACATGGCGTGAGCTGATTAGCCTGCTTTTGAGTTAATCCGGTTACATTACAGTAGTCCCCGAGATTCTTTACCTTACCAACCGAGGATCTCGATAGCTCGCGCTGTTGCCTTCTTGCCTATATATATCTATTTATCTCCACGTCTTCCTCACATCTCTCGAACTAAAATTTTTGCTAAGAAATATTTTCTCTCATAGCCTTTCTTCCAAGCTTGCCTTTTTCTTTATTCTTCATCCTCAATGACTTTTACTATGTTGAAAACCAGTCGCGATTCAGTTAACTCCATAGTTGACGGCGAGGAGGTCATTAGTCTTGGTCTGGGGAAACGGGCTTGGAGAAGTTCAGACGGCGACGATTCCCCGCCTGACCCGAAACGTCGGCAGTCAAGTAGAATTGTAACCATTGGGACTGGGTTCTCCAACCATCCTGACTATCCTTTGGATATTGCCGACGAAGATTCCGACAAAGAAGTGGGCGGTGACGCCGTGGGAGAACATCGGGTCTCGGCTTCTGGCCCCCTTTTGGAGAGGCTCAATCCTTATGATTTCTAGGTTGTCCCAGATTCTATTGTCGATCCGGTCTCGATTGACCGCTTGAGGTCGAAGTTTGGCATCCTCGACAGCGTATCCATCTCGGTGCCTCCTAAAAATGATGAGTTCTTCAACCCCCCCCCCCCCCCCCCAAAGGCATGCTTCAGATTCATATGGCAGCTCTCGCGAATGGGGTCAGGCTTCCCCTTCATCCGACTCTTGGCGGGCTCTTAACGCCATCCAGCTCGCTCCCCTCCAGTTGACGCCCCTCCAGTTGTTGCCTGGCTTCTGGAGGCATCTGATTGGTTTTCTCGTACTATGGAGGGAACAATGTCAGTTGAGTAAGGTGACGAGGGAGCCGAGTGTAGAGGAGCTGGCCTATCTTTTCCAGATTGGGAGCCCGTCTGGCGCTCATCGAGGCCAGTTCTATGCTAAGGCCAAGAACAATCTCAATTTCATCATTCCTGGTGCTTCGAAGAAGGACCCCGCTTGAAAAGAAAAATGGTTCCTTACAGGGAAGGACTGGGGGAGCTCGATTTTCATTGGAGGGCATGAATTTGAGGTTCCCACGACTTTCAGTGACAAACCCTCATGAAACCGGGACTCCCTGCCTTCTGAGTCCGAAGCCATCTTGAATGCTATTTTAGCCCATAATTATTTGAACCTGAAGTTCCCTACTGCTGAAGCCTTCGATCCTCGTAGGGTGAACTAATACTTGCGGATCTCAGACGCTACTCCTCGTAAATGTCACTGAGTTGCCTTGCCTTGCCTTATTATTCAGCTTGGTTTTAACATTTTCCTTTTTAATTTGCTTATTCACAGTTTCTGTCGTTGAACCGGCTACCTGCCACGTCTCACACTCTCCTCAAGGTAGAGTTTCTCTTCCCTCCACTGAGGTCGAAACTGCTCTTGCTTCATCTATCTCTCCAGCTGGGTCCAAGATGGCCACTCTTGCTTCGCGGGCTTTCCGGGCTTTGGGTAAATCTCCCTAGGTTGTCGGTCTGACTGCTTCTGTCCCTTCAGCTGTGGTCGCTAAAGTTGCTACCCCTTCGACTCAACCTCCTGATTCCGCTGCGCTTCCAATAACCAAAGCTTCAGAGGTTTCTGGGAAGGGTGTCGCAAGGGTTCCTTCCAGCCGTTCCCGGCCTCAATCGAGCTCGGTAGGGCGGGATGAAGTCCTAGAACAATTCATCGCGTCTTGTCTGGGACGGTGGGATCTCTAGGATAGCTTCCATGCCTGTGGACATCCTGATTACCAAGGGGTCTGCTATTTTAGCTGAGGTAATTGTATTTCCTTCGTGCTACTCTTGTTAATTTGTTCAATTTCTAACTCAGATTCTGTACTTTGTAGGCCTTCAAGTTTAATGTAGCGATGGGCCAGCAGGTAGCCCTCCTCCGCGACCGGGCTGCAAAAGCCGAAGCCGAAGCCGAGAAAGCCAAGGAATTGCTCAAGCAGGCTCAGTCTTTAGTGGAAGAGATGACTTTGAACCAGGGAAAGGTCGAGGTCGAGATGGCTGAGCTTCGCTGTGACCATGAGAGGATGAAGCAATCTTATGATCAGGAGCGTCTTCAATCTCTCCAGCGGTCTAGACAGAGGGATTCCTGGAGGTCTGAGGCTAAAAAGTTGGACCTCGAGAATCAGTTTCTGATTACTCAGGTGACCAAGCTGCAAGCTGACGCGGAGACCTCCTTCAGCGATGGATATTTCTACGCTTCCTTTCAGGCCGCAGAAGCTCTTCCTCCTCCCTTTGATTTGTCATCTATTGCCGGTAAGGATAGACAGGAAATAATACTTAATGCTACTGAGCTATCTCACCCTGAAGGCGACGAGGTGGTTCCTTCGAGCCAAGTAGGAGCTGGAAAATAGCCCGCCCAAACAGATCCTCCATTCCCTCCTCCTACCTTTACTACCTCAGGTCCCGGGGAGCCTTCCAGTAAAGTTTTGTCCTCTCGATCTGAGGAGGACCCGTTGGGAGCTGGTGAAGAGGTTAGGAGCCCGTCTAAGGAGCCTCCCTTAATAGAGATGGAGGTCGACAGGAGCCAGACGGGGTCCATGGCTGCCCTTCTTGATGCGGCTATCCCGCCTGAGGTTATGGACGTGATTAATGAAGTCCTGGAGGAAGATCCTGCTAATCAACAGATGAAGCCTCTAAATGGAGGGGTGGTCGGTGAGGATAACCAAGATGGACAGCTACCTGAAAAGGGGGCCGATGGCAAAAATCAGCAAGAAGGAGGAGGACCGGCGGAGGAGAACCAAGAGAGTCCCAAAGCTTGAAGCAGTTCGTTCATGGCTTTTTTTTGATTGCCCGAAAAAAGGGGGTGGGCACCTCGTTTTGCCCTTATTAGCTTTCTTCACCTTTTTTATAGCCCGAGCTTAGGGGTTGGGCTCCCCGTTGGATGGATGTAGCCTTACCGGGGGATAGGCTCCCTTTACCTTTAATGAGAAATCTGTTAATAGCCAAAATTGGCTAAAGACCAAAGGGAAATTTTCCACCTCCCAGACCTGGTTCCATACCCGAGAGTTTCACCAGGAGACCTGTCAATCCAGAGTCGAGCTACTATACCATCCCAGAAACAAGGGCGGGCTCTGGAAACATTCGGGATAGAGCCTGGACCCGAGAGCTTCCACCAGGAGATCTCTCTGTCCAGAGCCAAACTGTGATACCACCCCAGGAACAAGGACGGGCTCCGGAAACATCCAGGATAAAGCCCGGAATGATCAGATCTATCCCGCATCACCAAAACAAGAAGCTCCCCGAAGTCGAGGTCATCTCGTAAGAGCTCCAGATACTCGTCTGTACCTCAATTGACACAGAAGAATGTCCCTAAAAGGCCGCAAGGTCAGTCGAGGCCACACCTAGCTTCGAAAAGGTCAAGGGAAGCCAGATTTGGCTCCAAGCTGGATGAAACTTCTCAGATATCAAGGTCGAAATACTAATTAACCTCCCTGGTTAATGCACCACACCATATCGTCATATCCAATGACCTCCATAAAGAATCATATAGAAAGGATACGGGGAATGCATTGAACCATATCTGGAAACGTTACCTACATGCAGAACAAGTAATAAAATCCGAAAAGGAAACAAACTGATCTCCACCACGATACTTTCAATTCGGACGTCAATTCAAAAGTCAATGACATTAAAGTAAGAAATCCCACCCGATAAGGAGAAGACTGAGAAAATCAAGGGAGAATCAATCTGTTGACCTACAAACTATGTATAAATAGAAAAGAAAAGAAATGAAAAGGAGGAGACTACTATTCGACAGGCATATGACTAACAATCGACCATTCCCTAGAGAGAGTTGAGAGAAAAGAGAGAAGAACCTCTGTATTTGTATACCATGCATGTTCAATAAAAACATTCTTGCTTACTTGTCACTTTATAAATCATTGTTACATATACAATGAATTTTGGCCACCACCTACGTGGTAGTGGTCTCGAGGGCGTTAACTGAGATTTCTCATCCCGAGCAAAATTTCTGTTAACACTTTCTGGCGCCGTCTGTGGGAAGCTTACACCCAATTAACCAATCGTTTGCATTTATATTTTCATTGTTTTACGGGAGAAAGTCTGGATATAGTAGTCAAGCTCCGATCCAGACAACCAATACGCGGGCTACTGGCCACCCCATAGTGAGCCAGGCAGCACTCGACCAACAAGCGGCCGCCTTCGTAGAATCCGTCCGCGTCCGCCTCCTCGCTAAAGGCATCACAATCCAGCCAATCAACCTGAATGAGCAGGGAGAGCCGAGCAGGCTTGGAGCTAGGCCACCTGCTTTCGATCGCCTAGGACCTCCTCCTCCAGAGCCGGCTCGAGATAGATCAGAGCCCCAACGTTCGATCCGGGATAGGCTGGGACCCATGCCCCCAGCTCTGAGAAGACTTTCACAATATCAACTCCGGCTAGTTAAGTCTGCCGTAGATGCTTTTATCTGGAAGACTCGAGGGCTATCTCATCCAACTACATCTAGGAGAACTACCCAGGCCCTAGAAGAGGAATGTAGACAAACTCCCCGAGTAGATCATGTCCAGGAGAAGGACCAGATAGAAATTGCCAGTTCATCAGAAAGATTCGACAGTGAGGAATCTGAGGTTAACTCGGAGAGAGCCGAGTGATCTTCGAAGTCAGCCAGAGCCCGACAGAGCCCTCCCAGTCAGCTCAGATCGTATTCACCGAAGCAGATGTCTTCAACACTGTGCAACCTCATGATGATCCTATGGTAATCATGATACATATCGCCAACTGTCTGGTCCATCGCATGCTCGTGGATACAGGTAGCAGTGTAGATATCCTATTTAAGGATACCCTGGAAAAATTGAACCTGAAGCAACGTTGCTACAACAGCTGTACCGCTCCACTTTACGGTTTCACTGGGGACTCGATCATACCATTGGGGTCAATGATCCTCCTAGTAATCATCGGGGTCACCCCGCTCCAACAGAATGTAATGACCAACTTTGTTGTGGTGAACACCCCATCGGCCTACAACGCCATCCTAGGGAGACCTTTCCTATCCTCCTTGAAGGGAGTCTTGTCCATGTACCACCACGTCTTGAAATTCCCGGTTGGAACCAAAGTAGGAAAGGTACGCGGAGACCAGCAGGCAGCCAGGAAATGCTACGCAGTATCTGCCAATCCTACAGCCCTAGCGAAGCAGTGTGTGCAGGTGACATTAATCCAGGAAAACATGGATACATCCCGGATAATCTAGGAGGAGAAGGAGCCCGCGGAACACCCTGGGCATCCGGAGGATGAACCTATCATGCCCTACGAGGAAGAAGGGAGTAAGGAATGGGCCAGCGGGCAGCCCGTGGACAAACTAGAAGAGATATCCATCAGGAATGACGATCCCTCCAAGGTCGTCAAGGTCGGAGCCACCCTTGATCCAGAAGTAAAAAGAGGACTGATTGACCTTCTCAAGGAATTCAGTGACATCTTCGCCTGGAACCATGATGAAATGCCTAGAATTTCGGCATTGTTGGCCACCCACTGGCTAGCAATAGATCCAACAGTCAAGCCCGTCAAGCAGAAGAGGCGTCACTTCAACGCTGATAGGAACGCGGCGGTGCAGGAAGAGGTTGATAAATTGATCAAAGCGGGGTTCGTCAGAGAGGTACGTTACCCCGAATGGGTCGCCAACGTGGTCATGGTCACGAAAGCGAATGGGAAATGGCATATGTGTGTCGACTACACCGACCTCAACCAGGCTTGTCCGTAAGACAGTTTTCCTTTACCAAAGATCGACCAGCTGGTTGACCCCACATCCAGAAATAAACTTTTGAGTTTTATGGACGCATTCTCAGGATACAACAAAATTAAAATGCACCCGGCTGACCAAGATAAAACCAGTTTCATTACTGGGCAGGGCTTATACTGCTACAAGGTGATGCCGTTTGGTCTGAAGAATGCAGGGGCCACATACCAGCGGCTGGTTAACAAACTGTTCAAGCCCGAGATAGGAAGGACGATGGAAGTGTATATCGACGACATGATCACGAAATCCCCAACCACAAAGGGACATCAGGAAGACCTTCGTAAAACCTTCCTCATACTGAGGGAAAACCAGATGCGTTTGAACCCCTCCAAATATGCCTTTGGGGTAACGGTAGGGAAGTTTCTGGGCTTCATGGTTCATGAAAGAGGTATAGAAGCCAATCCAGAAAAAATCAAAGCTATCTTGGACCTGGAATCCCCGACCTCGCTCAAGCAAGTACAGATTCTGACTGGACGGGTGGCGGCACTCAACAGGTTTATCTCTCGCTCCATCGATAAATGTCTCCCGTTCTTCAAGGCTATCAAACAAGGAATAACATGAAATGGAGCCAGGAAAGCGAGCAGGCATTTCAAGCTTTGAAAGAGTACCTAACAAGCCCCCCTTTGTTAGTCAAGCCGGTTCTCAAAAACGAGTTACATATCTACCTGGCTGTATCAGAAACCGCAGTAAGCCGGGCTTTGGCCAAGGATTGTAGCGACGGTTTTCAAAGACCTATATACTATGTGAGTCATGCTTTGACCAAATCAGAAAGGAATTACATTCTCCTGGAGAAGCTCGCTTATGCTCTGGTGATCTCAGCGAGGAAACTCTAGTCCCTATTTTCAAGCTCACACAATAGCAGTGGTGACCGACCAACCCCTCTGCCAATTCTTGCAAAGGCCAGACGTGTCAGGAAGGCTAGTTTTATGGGCACTAGAGCTCACTCAGTTCGACCTAAAGTATAAGCCCCGGACTACGATTAAGGCGCAGGCTTTGGCCGACTTCGTGGCAGAATTCTCAGCTATCCCAGATCCAGATGACCTCTCAGTATCAAACGAGGTCCCTGAGAAGATATCCGAGGTTGAAAATTGGCCGGAAGGCTGCAAGCCATGGATCTTTTTTTTCAGATAGAGCATCCAAACGAGCCGGGGGAGGAGCTGGCATAGTTTTGATAGATCTGGAGGGGACTGAATTCTGTCACTGTTTCAGATTCGAGTGTAAAGCTACCAACAACGAAGCGAAATATGAAGCCCTCCTAGCCGGGATGAAGGTAGCCATTAAACTAAAGGTCGACTACCTGCAGATCAAGAGCGATTCATTGCTTGTTGTAAACTAGGTAACTTAGGTCTACCAGGCAAAAGGAGATAATATGGTTGCCTACCTAAATCTAGCTCGGCTGCTAAAAGGCAAATTTAAGGGACTCAAGATCGATCAGGTACCTCGACACCAAAACCATAGCGCAGATGTTTTGGCTAAAATAGCAGCGAACGGAGGCCAGTCCCTACCAAGGTGAATTCCCCTCCAAGTTATCACCCAGCCAAGCATAACCGCAAATGGAGAAATTTGTTCCCTGGATCGCCTGCCTTGCTGGATGGACCCAATTGTCGCCTACCTCCTTGAAGGAGAGCTTCCTGAAGAGCCCGACCAAGCCCGAAGAATTAAGAGACTCTCAGTTCGATACTGTATGGTGGACGGATACCTCTACAGGAGGGGCAGATCCCTCCCCTTACTTAGGTGCTTGCATCTCAATGATGCTAAGTGGGCTTTGAGAGAGGTCCACTCTGGGGACTGTGGGAACCACATAGGTGGGGAAGCTCTAGCCTATCAGTTGCTTCGTATGGGGTACTGTTGGCCGACCATCCATCAAGATGCAAAGAGTTTTGTGCAATCCTGTGAACCTTGTCAAAGAACTTCAAACCTAAACCACCAGCCACCAGAGCGACTGTCGTCCCTCAGTTCACCTTATCCCTTTGCCATGTGGGGAATCGACCTAATAGGGCCACTTCCTACCGCTCATGGACAGATGAAACATGATATCGTGGCTATCGACTACTTCACAAGATGGGTCGAGGCAGGACCTCTTTCTCGAATATCAGAAAAGAATAAAATCAAGTTCATCAAGACTAACGTGGTATGCAGGTTCGGGACCCCTCTCATCATTATAGCCGACCTAGGAAAGCAATTCGACAACGCCCGATTCAAAGACTTCTGCAAGGGATTGGGGATCGACCTCAGGCTCGCTTCAGTGGCTCATCCCCAGACTAACGGGCTGGTAGAATCCACCAACAAGACAATCAAGAAACTTCTGAAAAAGAAGCTTCAGCAGAAGAAAGATAAATGGGCTGAAGAGCTACCAGAAGTCCTCTGGGCATACCGGACTACAAAAAGAACAGCTACCGGAGAGACACCTTACTCCCTGGCTTTCGGGGTTGAAGTAGTCCTCCCCATCGAGCATAAATTAACCTCGTTCAGGGTACAGCACTTTGAGCCCAGAAGTAACGAAGTCAAGCTCCGGGCTAGTCTAGACCTCTTAGAAGAAAAGCAAGACCGGGTAGTAGAGAAAGTAGCGATCTACTAGAGCAAGATCGCTAGATACTTCAACCAAAAGGTCAGAGCCCAGAAATTCAAGGAAGGGGATCTGGTACTTAGGAAAGTGACACTAAACACTCGAAAAAGGTCGGATGGAGTCTTAAGTCCAAATTGGGAAGGGCCATATTTGATAAAGCTAGTTGTTCGCAATGGAGCTTATAAACTCGAAGACATGGACGGACGATCCATCAACCACACTTGGAATGCAGATCATTTGAAGAAATTCTACCCTTGAAAGGAGTTCTCAAGCAGACTACCCCCACTTAGTTTTCATTACAGGTCCGAATAAAGATGTACTACATCTCAATCATCAATAAAGTCATTTTCCTTTTCTCTTCCATCTTTGTCTCCACCTATGTTCAACATTAGTGACTATACCCTTGTATGGAAATTCGACATAAACCTCTCGAGACCAGGAAATAGCTCGATAGCCCTCCTGATGCCTTGGTCGGGCTACCACCCCCAAGAAGGATCTGAGTGTAAGAGCATAGTTGCCCTCCAGATCTCGAGACCAGGAAATAGCTCGATAGCCCTCCTGATGCCTTGGTCGGGCTACCACCCCCAAGAAGGATCTGAGTGTAAAAGCATAATTGCCCTCCAGATCTCGAGACTAGGAAATAGCTCGATAGCCCTCCTGATGCCTTGGTCGGGCTACCACCCCCCAAGAAGGATCTGAGTGTAAGAGCATAGTTGCCCTCCAGATCTCGAGACCAGGAAATAGCTCGATAGCCCTCCTGATGCCTTGGTCAGGCTACCACCCCCAAGAAGGATCTGAGTGTAAGAGCATAGTTGCCCTCAGATCTCGAGACCAGGAAATAGCTCGATAGCCCTCCTGATGCCTTGGTCGGGCTACCACCCCCAAGAAGGAACTGTGTGTAAGAGCATAGCTGCCCTTTAGATCTCGAGACCAGGAAATATCTCGATAGCCCTCCTGATGCCTTGGTCGGGCTACCACCCCCAAGATGGATCTAATTGTTAGAGCATAGTTGCCCTCCAGATCTCGAGACCAGGAAATAGCTCGATAGCCCTCCTGATGCCTTAGTCGGGATACCACCCCCAAGAAGGACCTGAGTGTAAGAGCATAGTTGCCCTCCAGATCTCGAGGCCAGGAAATAGCTCGATAGCCCTCCTAATGCCTTGGTCAGGCTACCACCCCCAAGAAGGATCTAGTGTAAGAGCATAGTTGCCCTCCATATCACAAAGACTAGGAAATAGCTAAGTAGCCCTCATGATTTCTTGGTTGGGTTATCACCCCATAAAAAGAAAAAAGAAATATATATATATATATAAACATATATATAATGTTTGCTTTCGTGTGCAGGATCAAAATCATCATCATTCCCCACACGAATCTTAATTGTTGGTACAGATGCTACTCTGGATACCATTCAAGACTAGAAATAAAATAAAAGTTCTCAAAAGCGTGCTTCGATTTATCATTAAGGATAAGGGGAGCCTATCCCCCGATAAGGCTACATCCAAATGAGGAGCCCAACCCCCGAACTCGGGCTACAAAAACGAAAAGTTGATAATGGCAAAATAGGGTGCCCACCTCCTTTTCCGGGCAATCAAAAACAAGTCATCTGCTTCAAGCTTTGGGACTCTCATGGCTCCCCTCCGCTGGCCCTCCTCCTTCTTGCTGATCCTCGGCATCAACCCCCTCTACAGGTAGCTGGCCATCTGGGTTATCCTCACCGACCGCTCTTCCATCTAGAGGCTCCATCAGATGATCAGCTGGATCTTTCTCCAAAACTTCATTAATTACGTCCATAACCTCAGGAGGGACAGCCGCGTCAAGAAGGGCAGCCAAGGACCCCATTTGGCTCCTGTCGACCTCCATCTCTGTTAAAGGGGGATGCTCAGATGGGCTCCTAACCTCTTCACCAGCTCTCGATTGGTCCTCCTCGGATCGAGAAGACATCACTTTGCTGGAAGACTCCCCAGGACCCGAGGTGATAAAGGAAGGAAGATGGAATGAGGGATCTGACTGAGCGGGCTGCTTCCCAGTTCCTACTGGGCTAGAAGGGACCACCTTGTCGCCCTCAGGGCGAGATAACTCGGTAGCTTTGAGCATTATTTCCTGTCTGTTCCAGCTCGCAATAGATGATAAATCAAAGGGAGAAGGAAGAGCTTCCGCGGCCTGAAAGCAAGCATAAAAATACCCGTCACTGAAGGAGGTCTCCTCATCAGCTTACAGCTTGGCCACCTGAGTAATCAGAGACCGGTTCTCGAGGTCCAGCTTCTTAGCCTCAGATCTCCAGGAATCCCGCTGCCTAGCCCGCCAGAGAGATTGAAGACGCTCATGATCAAAAGATTGCTTCGTCCTCTCATGATCGCAGCGAAGCTCAGCCATCTCGAGCTTGATTTTTCCCTGGCAAGAATTCACCTCTTCCACTAAAGACCGAGCCTGCTTAAGCAGTTCCCCGGCATTCTGGGCTTCAGCCTCGGCTTTTGCAGCCCGATCACGAAGGTGGGCTACCTGCTGGCCCATCGCGACATTAACCTTAAAGGCCTACAAAATACAGAACCCGAGTTAGAAACTAAACAAATTAACAAAAGTAGCGTGAAGGAAATACAATTACCTCAGCTAAAATAGCAGACCCCTTGGTTATAAGGACGTCCACAGGCATAGAAGCCATCTTGGAGATCCCGCCACCTAGACAGGACGCTATGAACTGTTCCAGGACCTCATCCCGCCCCGTCGAGCTCGACTGAGGCCGGGAGCGACTGGGAGGAACCTTCACGACACCTTTCCTAGAAGCAACACCTTTCCCAGAAACTTCCGAGGCTTTGGTTGTTGGAAGCACAGCGGAATCAGGTGTTTGAGTCGAAGGGGTAGCGACTTTAGTGGCCACAGCCGAGGGGGCAGAAGCAGCTGGGCTAACCACTTGGGGAGCTTTACCCAAAGCCTGAAAAGCCCGCGAGGCAAGGGTGGCCATCTTAGACCCAGCCGGAGAGATAGACGAAGCCAGGGCAGGTTCGACCTTAGAGGAGGGAAGAGAAGCTCCACCTTGAGGAGAGTGTGAGACGTGACAGGTGGCCGGCTCCACGATAAAAACTATAAAAAAAAAATGTTCGAACCAAGCCAAGTAAAAAGGAGAAGCAACTCAATGACACTTACGAGGAATATCGTCTGAAATCCACAAATACTTGTTCACCCTACGAGGATCAAAAGCTGCAGCAGTAGGGAACTTCAGATTCAGGTAATTCCGGGCTAGAATAGCCTTTAAACCGGCTTCAGACTTAGAAGGCAGGGAGTCCCGGTCCCAAGAGGGCTTGTCACTGAAAGCCGTAGGAACCTTGAATTCATGCCCTCCGATGAAAATCGAGCTCCCCCAGTCATCCCCCGCCAAGATCCATTCCTCTTTCCACGAGGGGTCCTTCTTCGAGGCACCAGGAACGATGAAGTTGAGCTTATTCTTGGCCTTGGTATAGAACTGGCCTCGAGGAGCCTCAGACAAGCTCCCAATCTGGAAGAGATAAGCCAGCTCCTCTGCACCTGGCTCCCTCGTCACTTTACTCATCTGGCATTGTTCCCTCCATAACACAAGGAAACCAATCAGATGCCTTCAGAAGCCAGGCGTCAACTGGAGGGGAGCGAGCTGGATGGCGTTGAGAGCCTGTTGAAGGGTTGGATGGAGGGGAAGCCTGACCCCGTTCTCAAGAGCGGCCACATGAATCGGAAGCACGCCTTTAGGGGGGGTTAAAAAACTCGTAATTTTTGGGAGGCACCGAGATGGATACGCTGTCGGGGATGCCAAACTTTGACCTCAAGCGGTCAATCGACACCGGGTCAACGGTGGAATCTGGGACAACCAAGAAATCATAGGGAGGGAGCCTCTCCCCAAGGGGACCAGGAGCCGAGACCCGACGCTTCCCCGTAACGCCACCGGCCGCTTCTCTGTCGGAGTCATCATCGACGATATCTAAAGGGTGGTCGGGATGGTTGGAGAACTCAGTCCCGATAGATACATTCCTACTTGACCGCCGACGTTGTGAGGTAGGTGGGGAATCATCGCCGTCAGAGCTCCTCCTAGCCCGCTTCCCCAGAATAAGACTGACAACCTCCTCACCGTCGAATATGGAATCAGCTGAGTCATGACTGTTTTTCAACATTATAGAAGACGAAGAATGAAGAACGAAGCAAGCTCGGAGGAAAAGCTATGGAAATATTTCTCTGTAAAAAGTTTTTTAGCTCGAAGAGATGTGAGGAAGATGAGGAGGAAAACATACATATATATATAGGCAGAAGGGCAACAGCACCGAGATACTCGTCTGGTAACGGTAAAAAATCGATTACAGTAACGTAACCGGATTAAACTCGAAAGCGGGCTAATTATCTCATGCCACATCACTTACGCAGTTAAGAGGATGATCTCCCCAAGATTCTGGTAACGGTAAAAAATCTCAGGGACTGCCGTAACGCAATCAGATTAATTCAAAGATAAATTAGTCGGTTCGCAACACGTCATTCAAATGAAGAAATTTCCCCAATATTTCGGTAACGGTAAAAAGAGGAAGATTTCCCAAATAAAGTGAGAATCTGACCTCAACCCCTAGCTCGACGTCTGGTGTTCAAGTCAGAGGGGACTTCTGTTAATAGCCAAAATTGGCTAAGGACCAAAGGGAAATTTTCCACCTCCCAGATCTGGTTCCATACCCGAGAGTTTCACTAGGAGACCTCTCAATCTAGAGTCGAGCAACTATACCATCCCAGAAACAAGGGTGGGCTCCGGAAACATCCCGGATAGAGCCCGGACCCGAGAGCTTCCACCAGGAGATCTCTCTGTCCAGAGCCAAACTGCGAACCACCCCAGGAACAAGGATGGGCTCCGAAAACATCCAGGATAAAGCCTAGGAACGATCAGATCTAGCCCACATCACCAAAACTAGAAGCTCCCCGAAGTCGAGGTCATCTCGCAAGAGCTCTAGAAACTCGTCGGTACCTCGATTGACACAGAAGAATGTCCCTAAAAGGCCTCGAGGTCAATCGAGGCCACACCTAGCTTCAAAAAGGTCAAGGGAAGCCAGATTTGGCTCCAAGCTGGATGAAACTTCTCAGATATCAAGGTTGAAATACTAATCAACCTCCCTGGTTAGTGCACCACACCATATCGTCATATCCAACGACCTCCATAAAGGATCATACTGAAAGGATATGAGGAATGCATTGAACCATATCTAATGAACCATATCTCGAAACGTTACCTACATGCAGAACAAGTAATAAAATCCAAAGAGGAAACAAACTGATCTCCACCACGATACTCTCAATTCGGACGTCAATCCAAAAGTCAATGACATTAAAGTAAGAAATCCCACCCGATAAGGAGGAGACTGAGAAAATCAAGGGAGAATCAATCTGTTGACCTACAAACTATGTATAAATAGAAAAGAAAAGAAATGAAAAGGAGGAGACTACTATTCGACAGGCATACGACTAACAATCGACCATTCCCTAGAGAGAGTTGAGAGAAAAGAGAGAAGAACCTCTGTATTTGTATACCATGCATGTTCAATAAAAACATTCTTACTTACTTGTCACTTTATAAATCACTGTTACATATACAATGAATTTTTGGCCACCACCTACGTGGTAGTAGTCTCGAGGGAGTTAACTGAGATTTCTCATCCCGATCAAAATTTCTGTTAACAAAATCGAATCGCTTTTGAGAATTCTTGTTTCATTTCTGGTCTTGAATAGGAGCCAGAGTTGCATCCGTAGTAGAAATTAAAACTTGGGTAGGGAATTATGATGATCTTGATCCTGCACACGAAAACAAACATTTTATTTATTTTTTTATTTTATTTTTTATTTTTGTCTTGGGGGCGGTAGCCCGACCAAGGCATCAGGAGGGCTACTTAGTTATTTCCTGGTCTCGAGATCTGGAGGGCAACTATGCTCTTACACTCAGACCCTTCTTAGGGGTGGTAGCCTGACCAAGGCATCAAGAGGGCTATTGAGCTATTTCCTGGTCTCGAGATCTGAAAGGCAACTATGTTCTTACACTCATACCCTTCTTGGGGGTGGTAGCCTGACCAAGGCATCAGGAGGGCTATTTACCTATTTCCTGGTCTCGACATCTGGAAGGCAACTATGCTCTTACACAAGACCCTTCTTGGGGGTGGTAGCCCGACCAAGGCATCAGGAGGGCTATTGAGCTATTTCATGGTCTCAAGATCTGGAAGGCAACTATGCTCTTACACTCAGACCCTTCTTGGGGGTGGTAGCCCGACCAAGGCATCATGAGGGCTATTGAGCTATTTCCTGGTCTCAGGATCTGGAAGGCAACTATGCTCTTACACTCAGACCTTTCTTGGGGGTGGTAGCCCGAGTAAGGCATCATGAGGGCTATTTAGCTATTTCCTGGTCTCGAGATCTAGAAGGCAACTATGCTCTTACACTCAGACCCTTCTTGGGGGTGGTAGCCCGACCAAGGCATCAGGAGGGCTATTGAGCTGTTTCCTGGTCTTGAGATCTGGAAGGCAACTATGCTCTTACACTCAGACCCTTCTTGAAGGTGGTAGCCCGACCAAGGTATTAGGAGGGCTATTGACCTATTTCCTGGCCTCGAAGTGTTTATGTTGAGTTTCCTACATAAGGGTGTAGTCACTAATGTTGAACATAGTTGGAGATAAAGACGGAAGAGAAAAAGAAAATGACTTTATTGATGATCGAGATGTAGTACATCTTTATTAGGGTCCGTAATGAAAACTAAATGGGGGTAGTCTGCTTGAGAATTCCCTTCTCAAGGGTAGAATTTCCTCAAATGATCTGCATTCCAAGTGTGGTCGATGGATCGTCCGTCCATGTCTTCGAGTTTATAAGCTCCATTGCGAACAACTAGCTTTATCAAATATGGCCCTTCCCAATTGGGACTTAAGACTCCATCCGACCTTTTTCGAGTGTTCAGGGTCACTGTCCTAAGTACCAGATCCCTTTCTTTGAATTCCCGGGCTCTGACCTTTTGGTTGAAGCATCTAGCAATCTTGCTCTGGTAGAGGTCTAGATTAGCCCGGAGTTTGACTTCGTTACTTTCGGGCTCAAAATGCTGTACCCTGAATGAGGTCAATTTATGCTCGATGGGGAGGACTGCTTCAACCCCGAAAGCCAGGGAGTAAGGTGTCTCCCCGATAGCCGTTCTCTTCGTAGTCCGGTATGTCCAGAGGACTTCTGGTAGCTCTTCAGCCTATTTACCTTTCCTCTGCTGTAGCTTCTTCTTTAGGAGTTTCTTGATAGTCTTGTTGGTGGATTCTACCAGCCCGTTAGTTTGGGAATGAACCACTGAAGTGAGCCTGAGGTCGATCCCTAATCCCTTGCAGAAGTCTTTGAACCGGGCGTTGTCGAACTGCTTCCCTAGGTCAGATGTAATGATGAGAGGGGTCCCAAATCTGCATACCACGTTAGTCTTGATGAACTTGGTCGTATTCTTTTCTGATATCCAAGAAAGAGGCCTTGCCTCGACCCATCTTATGAAGTAGTCGATAGCCACGATAGTATGTTTCATCTATCCGGGAGCGGTCGGAAGTGGCCCAATTAGGTCGATTCCCCACATGGCAAAGGGGTAAGGTGAACTGAGGGACGACAATCGCTCAGGTGGCTGGTGGTTCAAGTTTGAAGTTCTTTGACAAGGCTCGTAAAATTGCACAAAACTCTTTACGTCTTAGTGGATGGTCGACCAATAGTACCCCATACGAAGCAACTGATAGGCTAGAGCTTCCCCACCTATGTGGTTCCCACAGTCCCCAGTGTGGACCTCTCTCAATGCCCATTTAGCATCATCAGGATGCAAGCACCTAAGTAAGGGGATGGATCTGCCACTCCTGTAGAGGTACCCGTCCACCATACAGTATCGGACTGAGAGCCTTTTAATTCTTCGGGCTTGGTCGGGCTCTTCGGGAAGCTCTCCTTCAAGGAGGTAGGCAACAATTGGGTCTATCCAGCAAGGCAGGCGATCCAGGGAGCAGATTTCTCCATTTATGGCTGTGCTTGGTTGGGTGATCACTTGGAGGGGAATTCCCCGTGGTAGGGATTGGCCTCCGTTCACCGCTATTTTAGCCAGAACATCTGCGTGATGGTTTTGGTGTCGAGGCACCTGATCGATCTTGAGCCCCTTAAATTTACTTTTTAGCAGCTGAGCTAGCTTTAGGTAGGCAGCCATATTATCTCCCTTTGCCTGGTAGACCCCAGTCACTTGATTTACAACAAGCAATGAATCGCTCTTGATTTGTAGGTAATCGGCCTTTAGTTCGATGGCTACCTTCATCCCGGCTAGGAGGGCTTCATACTCCGCTTCATTATTGGTAGCTTTAAACTCAAATCTGAAACAGTGACAGAATTCAGTCCCTTCCGGATCTATTAAAACTATGCCAGCTCCTCCCCCGGCTTGCCCGGATGCTCAATCTATAAAGCGGGTCCATGGCTTGCAGCCTTCCGGCCAATTATCGACCTCACATATCTTTTCAGGGACCTCATTTGATACTGAGGGATCATCTTGATCTGGGATCGCTGAAAATTTTGCCACGAAGTTGGCCAAAGCCTGTGCCTTAATCATAGTCCAGGGCTTATACTTTAAATCGAACTGAGTGAGCTCTAGGGCCCATAAGACTAGCCTTCCAGACACGTCTGGTCTTTGCAAGAATTGGTGGAGGGGTTGGTCTGTCACCACTGCTATTGTGTGAGCTTGAAAATAGGGACAGAGCTTCCTCGCTGAGATCACCAGAGCGTAAGCGAGCTTTTCCAGGAAAATGTAATTCCTTTCTGATTTGGTCAAAGCATGAATCACATAGTATATGGGTCTTTGAAAACCGTCGCAACACTCCTTAGCCAAAGCCCCACTTACTGCAATTTCTGATACGGCCATGTAGATCTGCAACTCATCTCCTAGAACCGGCTTGACTAACAATGAGGGGCTTGTTAGGTATTCTTTCAAAGCTTGAAAAGCCTGTTCGCTCTCCTGGCTCCATTTCATGTTTTTCCCTTGTTTGATGGCCTTGAAAAAAGGGAGACATTTATCGATGGAGCGAGAAATAAACCTGTTCAGTGCCGCCACACGTCCAGCCAGAATCTGCACTTGCTTGAGTTAGGTTGGGGATTCCAGGTCCAAGATAGCCTTGATTTTTTCTGGGTTGGCTTCTATGCCTCTCTCATGAACCATGAAGCCCAGAAACTTCCTCGCTGTTACCCCAAAGGCACTTTTGGAGGGGTTCAACCGCATCTGGTTTTCCCTCAGTATGAGGAAGGTTTTGTGAAGGTCTTCCCGATGTCCTTTTGCGGTTGGGGATTTCATGATCATGTCGTCGATATATACTTCCATCGTCCTTCCTATCTCGGGCTTGAACAATTTGTTAACCAGCCGCTGGTATGTAGCCCCCGCTTTCTTCAAACTAAACGACATCACCTTGTAGCAGTATAAGCTCTGCCCAGTAATGAAACTGGTTTTATCTTGGTCAGCCGGGTGCATTTTAATTTGGTTGTATCCTGAGAATGCGACATAAAACTCAAAAGTTTATTTCCGGACGTGGAGTTAACCAGCTAGTCGATCTTTGGTAAAGGAAAACTGTCTTTTGGACAAGCCCGGTTGAGGTCGGTGTAATCGACACATATACGCCACTTCTCATTTGCCTTCGTAACCATGACCACGTTGGTGATCCATTCGGGGTAGCGTACTTCTCTAATAAACCCTGCCTTGATCAATTTATCAACCTCTTCCTGCACCGCAGCGTTCCTATCAGCGTTGAAGTGACGCCTCTTCTGCTTGACGGGCTTGACTGTTAGATCTACCGCTAGTCAGTGGGCTGCCAATGACGCCGGGATTCCAGGCATTTCATCATGGTTCCAAGCGAAGATGTCGCTGAACTCCCTGAGAAGGTCAATTAGTCCTCTTTTCACTTCTGGATCAAGGGTGGCCCCGACCTTGGATGGATCATCATTTCTGATGGGTATCTCTTCTAGTTTATCTACGGGCTGCCCGCTGGCCCACTCCTTACTCCATTCTTCCTCGTAAGGCATAATAGGTTCGCTCTCCAGATGCCCAGGATGTTCTGCCGGCTCCTTCTCTTCCTGGATTATCTAGGATGTATCCATGTCTTCCTGGATTAATGCCACCTGTACACACTGTTTTGCTAGGGCTCTAGGATTGGCAGATACTGCGTAGAATTTCTTGGCTGCCTACTGGTCCCCGCGTACCTCTCCTACTTTGGTTCCAACCGGGAATTTCAGGCTGTTGTGGTATATGGACAAGACTCCCTTCAAGGAGGACAGAAATGGTCTCCCAAGGACGGCGTTGTATGCCGATGGGGTATCAACCACAACAAAGTCGGTCATAACATTCTGTTGGAGAGGGGTGATTCCAATGATTACTGGAAGGATCATCGACCCCACTGGTATGATCGAATCTCCAGTGAACCCATAAGGCAGAGTGGTACAACTGTTGTAACAACATTGCTTCAAGTTTAATTTTTCCAGGGTATCCTTGAAGAGGATATCTACACTGCTACCTATATCCATGAGCACGCGATGGACCAGATAGTTGGCGATATGTATCGTGATTACCATGGGATCATCATGAGGTTGCACGGTGTTGAAGACATCTGCTTCAGTGAAAATGATCTGCACTGACTAGGAGGGCTCTGTCGGGCTCTAGCTGACTTCGAATATCCCCCGGCTTTCTCCGATGCTGGGAATCTTTCTTGCGTGGTTTTTTCGGGAGTTATTGGAAACGCCAGCCAGTGTAGAACCTCCGCTGATAGTGTGTATCACTTGGATCTGTTGCATTAAGTCAACCTGTTCCCCTTTCCTCTTTTCTGCGTCTTCACAGATTTCAGCTTATACCTCCCTTCTAGTTCGAATGTTATCTCTTACCTGTGGTAAGAACTCAATCAAGCATCCCCCCTTATCAGGGCTTCAATCTGGTTACGCAAATTAGAGCACTCTGAGGTGTTGTGGCCCACGTCTTCGTGGAAGTCGCAGTACTTGTACCGGTTTCTCCTGTCAGCTAGGGCCTTCATAGGAGCGGGTTTTCGGAGTAACCCTTTATCTCGTATAGCAAGGTAGACCGTTTCCCTGGAAGCATTCAAAGGGGTGTAGTAGTCATACCCTTTTTCTCCTTGCATTACGGGGGTCACGGTCCTGGGAGGTGGCGAAGCCTGGGGAGGGGTTCGTTTTGATGGATATCTTTCTTGCCTATGCTGAAGAGCAGGTATGCGATAGGTCGACCCGTTGGGAGGTTTATTCTGAGTTTTTTACACTGGCTCAAATTTGGGGTCTTCTTTTTTCAGACGCTTTGCCATTCTCATGTCGTCGTGTTCCATCTTGACCTTGAGTTGTTCATCGATCTCGACCTGCTCAAGAGCCCGGTCGTAGGCCTCTTGGTAAGTCTCGGGAGATCTCTTGGCGAAGGAACGGAAAAGCTTTCCCGCCCATAGGTTCCGCCTGAAGTTGGCGAGGGTTTCTTTTTCGGTGAAAACTCCCATTTGTATAACCTTCTTGTGAAAACGTTCCACGTATGACCGAAGAGTCTCACACCGTTCCTAAATCACATATTAGAGGTGTATGGGATCTTTCGGATGAGGTTTGACCCCTTGGAATTGCGAGCAAAAATCTGTTGAAAATTTCATGAAAGAATCCACGCTGCCAACAGGCAGCTTCCTGAACCAGGTTTTCGCGTAGTCGGTTCGGGTCGTTGGAAACATCCTACACATAGCTGCTCCGGTAGTGTTCTGGACCTCCATCTGTTGAATGAAACTCTCTAGGTGGCTTAGAGGATCTTCCGTTCCAGAGAACTTATCTGCTGGCATTTTGAATTTTAGGGTGAGCTCCACTTCCCGGATCCTCCTAGTGAAGGGAGCGTTCATCTCGCTCAGGGGATCCTTTTTGTCCTCCTTACTCTTTCCTTTTCTTATCTGCAGGACCTCTTTTTGTAGCTTTGCCAGATGATCCCTCAGTCGCTTGTTCCCAGGTTTCTTCGAGTTGACCTCAGATTTTTCACTGTCGAGTCTTTCCGATGAACTGGCAATTTCTATCCGGTCCTCCTCATGGATAGGATCCATTTGAGGAGTTTGTCTATTTTCCTCCTCTAGGGCCCGGGCAGTCCTCCTAGATGTAGTTGGATGAGATAGCTCTCGTGGCTTCCCGGTAAAAGCGTCCGCGGCAGACTTAACTCGCCTGGGTTGATACTGTGAAGGTCTTTTAGGAACTGGGGGCATGGGTCCCAGCCTATCCCGGATCGAACGTTATGGCCCTGACCTATCTCGAGCCGGCTCCGGAAGAGGAGGTCCTAGACGATCGAAAGCAGGTGGCCTAGCTCCGAGCCTGCTCGGCTCTCCCTGGTCATTCAGGGTTGGCTGGATTGTGATACCTTCAGCGAGCAGGCGGACGCGGATGGTTTCTACGAAGGCTGCCGCTTGTTGGTCGAGCACGGCCTGGCTCACTATAGGGTGGCTAGAAGCCCGCGCATTGGTTGTTTGGACCGGAGCTTGACTACCATATCCAGATTTTCTCCCCTTTCTTGGGGCCTTTCGTGTTAGCCTCGCCGGAGGTTACTCCGAAACTCTATGTTGGCCTTGGGAAGAGCGGAGCTTCATAGTTCCTGTAAAACAACAAAAATGTAAATGCACGTAATTGATTAATTGGGTGTAAGGCCCTTTCCCACAGACGGCGCCAGAAAGTGTTAACGGAAATTTTGCTCAAGACGAGAAGTCTCAGTTAATACTCTCGAGACCACTACCACGTAGGTGGTGACCAAGATTGATCGTATGTGTAACAATGTTTTATAAAATGACAAGGAATAATGATACAATTTATCACCCAAAAGAAAGCAAAAATATTTTCTTTATTGAACGTGTATGGTATACAAATTTCTCTCAAATTGCTCTCAATTCTCTCTAGCGTATGGTCTGGTATTTGTCGTATGCCTGTCGAATAGTAGTCTTCTCTTTCTGAAGGAGGAAGTCCCTCCTTTATACAATGTCTTCATAGGTTTGAACTCATTGATTTACCCTTGATTTTCTCATCCCCCTCTGATTGGGCCAAATATGTAGTATATTTAGGCCCTCAGATCCTTACCTTATGTTCTGTTTTCGTGCGTTTTTGTATCTCTGATGGGTTGTTTTGTGCGTATTTGTAGGAAATGATGCAAAGGCAGGTTTGGAAGCATATTGCGGTGATTCCGGCAGAAAAGGGGCGAAAGTAAAGGCAAAGGAGCACAAACAGCTCTACAGTGCAGGTCCAGTGCGGGTCAAGTGCGGGTCGCAACCGCACTCCGACTGCACTCCAGCCGCACTCATGTTCATAGCCGGGACATGATGCAAGTGAAGAGATAAAGTGCGGGTACAGTGCGGGTCATCCAACCGCACTCTACCCGCACTAATGCCAAACCAGAGAAGCTGATGTTGCACCTGACGATACAGTGCGGGTTATCCAACCGCACTCTACCCGCACTAATGCCAAACCAGAGAAGTTGAAGATGCACCTGACGTTAGAGTGCGGGTACTGTACGGGTTATCAAACCGCACTCCACCCGCACTGTCACCAAGAACAGAAAAGCAGAGTTGTACCTGACATTAGAGTGCGGGCACTGTGCGGGTCATCCAACCGCACTCTACCCACACTGTTGCTCAAGACAGAAGGTAGATTTTGCATCTAATAGGGAAGTGCGATTCAAGTGCGATCACAGTGCGATTCCAAGCGCGGGTCAAGTGCGGGTAATTCAACCGCACTCCACCTGCACTATTGCCATGATCAGAGAACTGAAGATGAAGACAACCCATACAGTGCGGGTAATTCACCCGCACTCCACCCGCACTCCGAGCGCGCCAGTTTGATTTTTGAAGCTTAAGTTACCTATTTTTGTATCTTGTATAAATAGAAAAGTATAGAAACATTTTAGGGAGCCTTTGGACTCCGTTTTGCAGAGGTTAAACACATTAGACCTAGAATCTCTCTCTCTCTCTCATCCTTACATTCTCTACTCAACTTCAAGGAAGTTAGGAGATTGAAGCCACTTCAAGGAAGAAGATGTGCTCCAAGGGTTCTTTCTCTTTCCTTTCTCTTAGTTTCCTAGTTGTAATGAGTAGCTAAATCCCTTCTAAGGGGTTGATAGAGTAGTTAGTTGAATATTGGGCTTGTACATAAACTTGATATTATATTGATATTCATGTCTATCTTTCATTGATCTATTCTTGTTGAAAATACACAAAGTGTGTCTAATACAACCTAGAGGGGGGGGGGGGGGGGGGGGGGGGGGGGGGGTGAATAGGTTTTAGTTGATTTATTACCAACTTTTCGACTTAATCAATTTTAATAATCCTGCTCCATATTAGCAATCAATCAATCCAATATAAATATGCGGAAAACAATAAAAACACAAGGATTGATTTACGTGAGAAACCCTCCAACTGGGCAAAACTCACGGGCTATCCTTCTAGCCACATACGGTCCTCAAATCCACTATTTGAACGAAAGTTTACAACCTAGGTTGACCTCAAGTCACACCTACTTGGTCACTAACCCTTTCACTCTACCCAACGGGCCTTTAATAGTGATTCTTGACCACAAGCTTGTGCACTAACCCACTTAGTCACAAAGCTTAACAATCAATGAAGAGGTTAAACAACCTATGTGAATATGTAAAAGATATTCAAACATGCAATTAATGCTAGGCAACAATAAATGCTTATCTAAGGATTTAAAGATGTCAATAAATGCAAATCCTAGATATCAGTATCTAAATGCAAATGCATGAAGATTTAGCTAGAAGGGTAAAATCGTCCTAAATGCTAGCTATTAATGAACATACAACCTCAACCAACAAACAACAACTCAAACATGTTATAAATGCCAATGAACATAAAGATATGCAATAAAATCACATAAAAGAGCTAACCCTAGGCAAACAAGAACATAAATAAATACAATGAGATTTAGGGCATGTTCAAGTTACCTAGTCAATGAAAGCAAGAAGAATCCATGATGAGATGATGCTTGAAGATGTTAGATGCACATGGATTTGTGTTTGGTTGAGTAAAGATGAGTTCTTGGAGCTCTCTCTCTCTTGGATTTACTTTCTCTCACTTGGAGATATATTTTCAGAGCTCTAGGTCTAAATGAAGGAGAACAAGATGTATTTATAGAGACCAAAAAACGAGCTAGTGTGAAATACCCGAAATGCCCAGTTCAGGTAAAAAGGCGACATGCAAGGCGACATGAGCAAGTCGCCTTGGAAGTCACCTAACACACTGTGAGAAAAACATGTTGCCTGAGGCGACATGTGAGGCGACATCCCCAAGTCGCCTATGAAGTCGCCTTACACATTGTGGAAAAAATAAGATGTCAGAGGCGACATGTAAGGCGACATCCCCAAGTTGCCTATGAAGTCGCCTTACACACTGGGAAAAAAGAACATGACTAAGGCGACATTGGAGGTGACATGCACAAGTGGCCTTGCATGTCGCCTAACACACTGTGGGAAAAACTTAAGTCTTAGGCGACTTGTCAGGCGACATACACAAGTGGCCTTGCATGTCTCCTAACCTACTGTGCAGTCCATCAACTCCAAAATGCAAGAAGTGTGTGTGTGCAACCAACATGCATGTCAATACAAATGCATAGAATGTGAGTGTGTGCAACTAAAACCTCTTCAAAGCGAATTAAGCAAGTGATATACCATTGAAGAGCTCTTGAGAGAGATGATGTCCTTGAAGCTTGATTACACCAAATGAAGCCTAATATACCCTTACAAAAATTAATCTCCAATGTGGTTTGTCAATGAAATAAGCCAATCAAAATATGATGAACTTACACTTGTTGTGAATATTTACCATTGATATCTTGTGTAGATACATCCTCTTTGCAAGATGTCTTTGTATTATGTATGAGTATTGCATCTAGATATACATCCTATTTAGTTGTTTAATGCTCTAAAAGAATGGACAGAAAGTCATGAATTCTGACTCTTAAACCGCGGTTTTAATCTAACCTCGATCGAGTTTCCGGCACTATACATCTTAGGTCGGAACCCGTGAGAGAGTTAGAAGTCATCACTATACATCCTAGGGTGACTATGTTTAATCGGATGAGTCATTGTTAGGTAGACGAGCTTCATTTCCAGAATCCGATAAAAAACCAACATTATACATCCTAGGTTGGTAGTTTACGACGGTTAATCCCTAATAGGTGGTCCGCACTATACATCCTAGGTTGGCCACCTTCTAGGGATAAATAATCGACTCTATACATCCTAGGTCGGTTACCTTGAATAGCCTTGCTATTGACAAGTTTGTTGCATTGCCCAGTATTTACTTTCGTATCCATTAACTCCTTAGTTTCCATCATCTATATATATCCTTCATCCCATTTCCCCCTTCATTTAGTTTGAAAAATTAATTTAGTGTTATTTATAGTGTAATTCACCATCTACATTTTCACCAACTCATGTTTCGATATTATATATATACTTAACATTACTTTAGCAATAACTAATTTAGCTAACTCCGCTCCCTGTGGACGACACCCCACTTGCCACTATATTTATGTTTTCAAACTAATTTAGGCTTTGTGAGGTTTTATCAAATATTGTTGACGAATTGATCTTTTAAAATGATACTAAGAAAAACGTTCTGTCACCCTCTTATCGGACGGGATTTTTACCTTTAAATGCAGTTGACTTTGATTTAATTGCTCCGTTGAGGATATCTTGGAAATCAATTTGTTTCCCATTCAAACTCTATTACTTGTTTTGCACGTGTATAATATATGTGGATGTGATACTGTGTATCTTCGGGTCTGGCATGATTTCCATAGGGGTCGTTGAATGTATCATGGTGCGGTGCATTAACTAATGATGTCGATCAGTGTTTTGACCTCGATATCTGAGAAGTTTCATCCAGCTAGGAGCCAAATCTGGCTTCCCTTGACCTTTCGAAGCTAGGTGCGGCTTCCCCTGACCTTTCGGAGCTAGGTGCGGCTTCCTAGGGACATCTCCCTGTATCAGCGAGGTATAGGTGAGTTTCTGGAGAAATTGCGAGGTGACCTCGACTTCGGGGAATTTCTTGTTTTCAGTTTTGGTGATGCGGGCTAGATCTGATCGTTCCGGGCTCTATCCCGGATGTTTCTGGAGCCCGTCCTTGTTCCTGCGGGGTGGTATCGTAGCTCGGCTTTGGGTAGAATGATCTCCTGGTGGAAACTTTCGGGCATGGAGCCAGGTCTGGAAGGTGGAAAATTTTCCTCTGGTCCTTAGCCTGTTTTGGCTATTAACATCAATCAATACATGCAATTTGCCAAAACGAAGCTCAATATACCACTTATTATAGAAAAACAAACTCAAACAAACTAAACAATTCCACAATAGATTTTTCCCTCCAAACCTAGCTCTTCCTATACATTCTTGCTCATAATAACAAATTGAGGGATAAGAACTTATTTTACAAGAGAAAAATAAATTGTGCAATCATAAAATACAAAAAAAAAACAAGCATAGCATTTTTTATCATGAAGCACATAGGCGGCTCCTGCCTTAATGTCAACAACCATACATGCAAGCACAAGTAATAGCATAAAACTCTTCCCAAAGCATTTAAGTACATACTCCAATTTTATCACAAAAAGTAAACTATCAACAATCAACTCACTCCAAACATGCTTCGACAACATGCACTTAACCCATAAACATTAAGCTACTCCAAATCTATGTAAGGTAATATGCAAAGATTGAAACAAGGTAGAGGAGTCGATTACCAAAATTTTATTTGGTAAGAAATTTGCCGAGACTTTACCACTAGTTATGCTCTGACCTCTTTTCCACTAAAGCTCTTTTGCGGCACTCCTCGCATCCTTTGTTGTATCAACCACATAGGTCTTTGTTGCTCTGCCATATCGCTTGGTGGGTTGTTGGATTCCATAAAATGCACTTGGTGTTCTCTTGAGTTGTGTGGTCTTGGTATCCTTGAGTGTTGGTTTCCATTCCAACTTTGATTGATAGTTCACCAACCTGAATATTTATCTTTCCTCGTACAAACACAACTCAAGCAAGATTAGACGCATATTCTTAAAACAAAAGAGAAGTAACAAACAAATAGAAAATCATAAAATATTTACATTCCTACATTATTTGCTAAAGCTAGAAACAATTAACGAATATGCCACCTCCCCGACAACAATGCCATTTTGATACTCGCCTTTTCTGTCGTTAAGAAATTGCAAATTCAAAAGATATTTATAAAGTTTTTCCTACGCAATGTGATTTAAAATTCTGAAAACTTAGTAGAGTGGTAAGCGAGGGTATCGTCCACAGGGAGGTGTCATCCGCCGATCGTCTCACATTTTAGTGATTATTGAAAGCAATGTAAATAAGAACATGGCAAGGGTGAGAGTGGTATGTGTGAAGTGTAAGCATTTTAGTGTGTGTGTGAAAGAAATAGCATGAAAATAAAGATAAGAAAAATAAGAGAATTTGGAAGGATGAGAATGGTGATTGAATGAGATAAACAAAAATATGATGGATAGGAGAGATGCAAGAAAATGTACACACAAGGTACTCATGACCACCAAAACATTCGCGTCACAAATAATAACTAACCGCAAAGACATTCCTAGCATATCAGGCTAATCTTCCTATCTAGAGTTTCTGGGATGGCTTGGATTGGAATGCTCACAATCCACCCCTTTTACTTTTACTTTTACTTGGGGTAGATGTAAGGTAGTCGGGATGGCTTGGATTGGAATGCCCGTAATCCATCCATTTTACCTAGCTGGGATATGTTGGATTGGAATGCTCACAACACATCCCTTCTAATTCAAATGAGCTTGGTTAAAGACCCTAGGTATGGATGGATAAATATGTAAATTGATATCTAATATAAACCAGGAGTTGGAATGCCTACTTGGCTCACAAAGACACCACAATTAAACCTCTACAATGAGTTGGGAGTTGGAATGCCTACCCAACCCAAAGTGAGTATTAAATGCATTAAAGACCAAAATCAACCACTAAGTGATATGGGAGTTGGAATGCCTACCCACTTCACAAAAAAATCAATAAAAGCTTAGTTACTCTAATAAGTTCAATCAATCAACAAGAATCATGAGTTGGAATGCCTACTTAATTCAAGAAATAATTAAACACAATTGAGCACAATGAATGGAACAATACAAGAAGAAATCAAATGCAAGTCAATTAAATAAATGGAACTAGAGTTAGGGTTTACATATTTCTTAAATGGGAGTACATATCAAATAATGAAAATACTAGAGAAGATTAAAATGAAGAAACCCAAGGTGTCGATCTCAGATCTCTAAGCTCGGAGAGGTGCCCCATTGTCATCCCTGATCTCCAAGCTCCATTGAAGCTTCTCCTCCTTATAGACAAGAGAGGATGTCTCTTTGCTCATGAATCTCCTCCAAAGATGGGTGGCTACAAGTGGAAGGTGGTGGTGGTGAGGCAATCCATGGAGGAAAACCTCCATGGATGCCTTTGGAAGCTCCTCTCTCTCTTATTTAGTGAAGAAGATGAAATGGAGAGCATTTGTTGTCTTGAGTGGATAATTGATTGAATGGATCCATGGGTCTTGAAGAAAGTGGTGTATTTATATGTTTGAGAGGCTAGGGCACGAATTACGCTTGAAAAGACACATTTGCCCTTCTAAGAATGGATAAAATTCGTCACTAGGGCTGATCCCACCAGATTCACGACTCGCAGTGCACGGGTAGGTGCACTGGTATTGTTACGACAATAGTCACTAAAATGGGCATAACATCATCTAGAAGACTCGGAATCACAATCCTTAAAATCCGCTAGAAACTAAACTTCTGGGGCTTTCTGAATATATGTAAATCGATTTTTTTTTTCATTATGAGTAGGGATATATGCCCGTCTGAAGTTGGATGTTCTGCACAAACTTTTTAGAATTTCAGCCCACTTTTTTATCAAATCCTTTGTTTTGGTAATTTTTGCCTCCCAAACTCTTGTTGCCAGAAATGACTGCATTGACTACAATAGAGCCATTAGATACTAAAACACACTCAAAACAAGCTAAAAGATATGGAATTAAGGGCCAAAATATAGCACAATTTTGGCATGATCAAGTCTCGAACCAGCGAAGTCCTTGTGTACGGGTCAGTGCCCGGGTCACTACCCACGCAGTCACCAGCGCAGTTGTCCCTGGTGTGTTTTTGGTCCCCGGTTCACTGGTCTATTTTTCAATCTCGTGCTAGTGAAGTCCATGTGTGCGGGTCAGTGCGTAGGTCCCTACCCGCGCACTAGGTCTGTTTTCTTTTTCTTGTTGCAAACTTTCCAAAACAACGTAATTTCTTTTAAGGTTGCTATATATACATCTCTTCTTCCCCATTTCGTCTTTAAAGCTTCAGATTTCAGAACTTTGAATAGCAAAAGAGTGCCTTGCAAGGAAATCCACCAAGATTAATCTTTCTTGACCAAAACCCAAATACCCATCCTTCATTTATGAATCCTACATCATCTTGTTTAATCTAGGATGTATTCTTGCATGGGTCTGCATCAAAACACAATGCATCAAGTTTGAGTTTTTATCTTTAAGATGAAATATTTATGTGTTTGTTGGGTTTTGTATTGTGATAGCTATTGCATCTAGGTTTGCATTTACTTCATATAGCTAAGTAATATGTATGTCATATAGCAACAAGTTATCTAAGATTGTTTGAATCATTCATCCATGATTAGATAAGCATTAAATGTGTTGACCTATCATTTGTGCATTTAGAATATTGTCATATTCACATTAGGTTGCATATCTCTTCTCTTAAGAGTTAAGTCTTTTATGTTCCGTGGGTAGTATACAAGCAAGAGCCTAAAATCACTATTAAAGGCCTTCAGGTAGCAAGAATGGATTAGTAACCGTTTGGGTATGATGTGGTCAACCTAGGTTGTAATCGTTTTTGCAAATAGTGGATTTGAGGGTTTGATTGGCAATTAGGCCCATGAGTTTTTTACCCTATTGGGTTTTTCTCATGTAAAAGAAATCATTATGTCTTTCATTTATATTCTGCACTTTGCTACAATGATTGTTTGTTTTAGAGGTTAGAGGTTGTTGAGATTAATTTTGGCTAACCAAAAAGATGGCCATTAATTTGGTTAAAACCTATTCACCCCTCTCTAGGTTAGTTTAATCATTCTTAGAGTATTTTCAATTGGTATCAGAGCTTGGTTCCTTAACATAATTAGGAGATCCCTTGCTCTCTAAAAATGTCTTTCATTTAGTTAATTGCATTTTGGTCATCTTTCTTGTTTGATTGTTTGCATTCTTTTCACTTGCATACACTTCCCCTTGAAAAACCATGAGTGGAAACGGGAATGAGCGAGGAGCATCGAGTACAATACCTCCACTTCTAATGGGGGTTAATTACTCATCATGGAAGGGAAAAATGGAGTCCTACCTATGCCAAATAGATGACCGAGTTTGGATGGTGATTGAGGATTGATACACATCACCCACCAAGACTCTCGAAGATGGAGACATTGTTCCCAAGCCGAAATTAGAATAGAGTACTGAAGACTTTAAAGCCTCCAAATGGAATAACATGACCATGCATACAATCTTATATGCGGTGGATGAGAACCAACACAAGTTAATCCAAACAAAAAGGAATGTACATGAAGCATGAACCATATTGGAAATGGCACATGAAGGAACTGATATGGTCAAAGACTCCAAGCTACGTCCCTCAAACCAAATTTGAGACTTTGAAGATGGAAGATCACGAGTGCTTTAATGACTTCTAGGTGAAGCTTATGGATATTGTCAACCAAAGTCACCAATTGGGCGATCCATATTCGGATAGGAGGATAAATTAGAAAATTATGAGGTCTCTTATAGAGAGATTCGATGCAAAAGTGACCGCTATTGAGGAGAATAGTGAATATAAGAAGATGAAGCCAAGTGAAATAATTGGCAAGTTATTTGCCTTTGAGTCAAGAAATGCCCCTACGTCAACAACACCTCCAAAGAAGCAAAAGAGCATTGCATTGAAGACTTTTAAGGAAGAAAAGGAGAAAGAAGATTCGGATGAAGAAATGGCTCTAATGGTGAAAAGGTTCAAGCAATTTATGAAGTTTGAGAAAAAGGGATTAGGCTCCAAGGGAAAATTTATGAGGAAAAAGACTTCTTTCAAAAAGGTGGAGAAGAGTGAAGAGAAGGACTCTAAGAAAGGCATTCAATGCTATGAGTGTAGTAGGATGATCACATTGCTCCCGAGTGTGCTAATGTAAAGAATAAGAAGAAAGGAAAGGCTATGGTGGCTACTTGGAGTGATATTGATGACTTAGAAGAGGAAGAAAAGTCTTCGGATGATGAAGACTAAGTTGCCAAATTCATTGCTTTCTCATCATCTCACAATAACAAGGAAGTTATGAGTGACAAAGAAGAGGAGAATGACAAGTTAGAAGAAGAAGATGATGACTCAAGTGATGAGAGTACTTCATCCGAGTCCAAGCATGAATTTGATGAGGAGATGGACTATGAAGACTTCATGAAATACCTTAAGAGTTCTAGATTAAAGAAGAAAAAGGTAATTCAAGAGTTGAAGAGGAAGAACCTTGAATTGACTTCCAAGATGACTCACTTGAGTGAGGAAGTGAAAAGAGCAAGAGAAATGGAAGAAAGCTTGAAATTGGAACTTGTTGCGGCTAAAAACAGTAAAGAGAGTTTGAGGAAGGAGCTTGGGGAGGCAAAATGTGTGATTGCCAAGATGACTTCCAGAACCGAAAAACTTGACAAGATGCTATCAAGTGGGAAGAGCCCTAGTGATAAGACAGCTGCAGGTGATAGAGCGGGGTTACGATTCTTCGTTCCTTTCAGGGTTTAAGCAATAGATTGGTGCCCTGACGGATCAAGCTACCCATGAGAAGATTTGAGTCTCATACTGGTAATGCTGTAAGAAAATAAGATTTGCTGGCTTTCTTTTAAGGGTGTGGAAACTTCCCATAGACGGCACCGAAAAGTGTTAACCAAAAATTCACTATGGGAGTAGAATTCCAATTAACACCCTCAACCACTACAGGTAGATGGTAGTGGGGGAGGTTCCTTCGGTACCGGGATTCCCCTTACAAGGGAGTAAGGAACAAATACCCAAATAAAAGAAATCCATTGAAAAGAATGGAATATATATAGAGATAATGCGAATGGTACTATTCTTATTGATCACTGTATTTGCTTACAAGGAGATTGATAGTAAGATTACACTAACACTCTCTCTCTTTTCTCTTTTTACACAGGTTGGTGATGGAGTACTCGTTTATGTCGATAAGTGGCTATAAAATCCTCTAGTGATTGTGTCAAAAACTCTCACTGGCTTCAGAGAACTCCCAAGAAGTTTCCGAAGCGATCCCCTTCTCTTCGTCCTTCATGGTCATATTTATTGATATCCAATATTCCTGAAAATCTGGTCGTATTAATGAGGATTATTTGGAGTCCTTTTTTAGACGTTGAAAGACGTTGAGTGAGGCTAAAGGCGCGGGATTTGATCCCTTTAATCACTGTCGTATTTAAACTCTAATTTGGTTAACGGTTTGGTCTCATTTATGGTGCTTTAAATGGCGAAGGAGTTAACTTTTCCTGCTTGCATTGCTTGGAAGGGTATACTGGTTCTGTATCCTGGTATCACGGTACCATGGTGTACCGGTCTGCTCTTGTTGGCATGGCGCTTGCTCTATATCTTACCGGCGGGGTGCTTGTTCTATCATGCTGGTATCCCCATGGCAGCAACCTTCTCGTCGGGTGGGTAGGATGCCCATCTTGGCTGGATTGTGGGTCGATATTGAGGTACTTTGGTACCAGGTAGACTTCGAGGTACTTTGGTACCAGGTAGACGTCGAGGTACTCGGGTACCGGGTAGATGTCCATGTTATCTAGATGTCAATTAGGAGATGCTGGGTACCTGGTAGGTACTAAATACTTGGTATCGCCGTACCTGCCCTTTCTTGAATCGCGGTTTTGCGCTTTGACTAGTAGACAAGTGGGCAAGGAGGTAGCGGTTCCAGCCTTTCCAGGCATTGGCTCTTCCTAGACCGCGGTATCGACGCTTCTGGGCACCTAGGAATGGTTCCTACCAGATAGCAACTTGGTCGAAAATTCTTCTTTGGTCCTCTGCCAAAAAAAGGTTGTTAAGAAAATCTATATCATTGCTTGAAATCATGACAAAGGGTGAAAGTTGGTTTGATTCTTTTGGAAACCCTTGTTGTTTGCTTTGCCAAATAACATTGTTTTGAACTTGAATGCACCATGTCTTACATGCAAAGCATCGTGTCACACATTTTCATAAAATAAATTTCCTTGAATCTCTCTTACTTAATTGAGTTGCATAAAGTTGCTTATATGATTATGCATATGTATTTGTGCTATGAGCTCTCCTTGCCAAATGCTTACCAATTAGAAGGGACTCCCTTTGCCTATCTCATGACAAAAAGGGGGAGAAAGGTTGTGAGAAATAGTGGTTTCTTTGGCATCATGTTTAGAGGGAGTTGAGAGCAATCATTTAGGGGGAGTATTGCATTGCATAGCATGATTACCTTATTTGATTGTATTGGTTCAATTTACTAAGGCTATTGCTATTGTAAATGTTGTTTTTGTTGCTTATGTTTAATGAAAGCACCTCTCTCACACTGTTCTTGGAAGGTATTTTTGTTTGTCTTGTTGATTGTATGTAGGTTAGAATTTTTCTAACAAGCTTTAAATTGATTTGAAGATGCTCAAATCTTAGATTATAGGCCTTATTGTAATGTAGAAAATTTTGTTGACCAACTTTCCTTCGTAATTGTGAGGTTGCTTTGTGAGTGGTGATTTTGTCATGAAATAGCCAAATGGGGTGATTTTAAGTGCCTCACTTTATGATTGGCTTATTTCGTTGATTGTTGACGGTGATTTTTAGATTACATAAAGTCGATCACGAGTCACGCAAAGTATGTAAAGTTTGCAGCTGTATAATGAATCGAAATAAATAAAAGAAGTTGTGCAAGCAAGTTTTACGTGGTAAAACCCTAAAGCGGGGAAACATCCACGGTTGCCGGTGACAACGAGGAGAAGAATTCACTATGAATAATATGATTACACACTCAACCTTACTTGCTCTCTTGAATATCTAATGATTCGCGAACCTTTGTTGGGTATTTTTAAGGTCTATTTATACATGTATAGAACCATAATTCTTTTAGTACAAGTAAAAGAAAGGTGGCAGTGATTTAATAAAACTCTGACTTGTTGGAGTCGTTTCAATCGCATCAGGACTTTGCCTGTTTTGAGTTCTGATAACTCTTTAGGAAATCTGTTTCCTCATCAGAGTATGCTTCTTGCAACCTTATTTGAGGAGGATTCTTCTTTACGTGTTTGAGTCGTAATAATGTATCAAAATGATAAGCATTTGAACGTATCTAGACATTGTCCACGTGTCGCTTAGCCGATCGTCTTACAAACTCGATCAGATCTCTTTTACCCCCGACTAGGGATCTTCATCTGATCAAGTAATTATACTCGATCATTCAAGTTTCCCCCGATCGTTGTTTTGATAACCCGATCAATCAAATTACCTTGGTTGGGTAACTCGACCATCTAAGTAACTCTGATCAATATTGTAGGGTTATTTTCTGATCATTTTAGGTTGGTTCAATTTAGTTGACATTTGTTGACACGTCACTAGTTGTTCCCATGTAACACGATGTTTATGCTGACGTGTTATCTCTCTAAATTATACCAATAACAATACCATTAATGCTAGTTACTGCTGGACAACTGGTCTTTACTTTCAGCCACAAAGGTTTGATTTGCCCCGTTGATTTGACACGAATGATATAACTGACGGCGGCGATTTAAATTTCAAACAGTGCGTGATCTTCGGGATTCTCCTACCAACCACCACTCTCGTATGACGTCATCCTCGCCTATATATATTTTCAAATCATTTCATTTTCCCTCTCATGCAATCTCTTCTTTCAATTTACACGACTTCTCAACTTCTAAACATTTCTTTTGCTTCAACGCTTTCCAGAAGTTCCTCATCTTTTTCTGGATCTTCATCATCGTCAGAGTTTTCCTCTCACCCACTTTAATCACCAGATATGGATCCTGGTACCCGCCATCGTTATGTTGAATTGTTAATACATTATATTGAGTTAGGCGATAAGGAAAACATTGCTAGGGTAGAATCTATTTTAGGGGGATTTTCTCGAGATGTTTCTCGTCCTGTTCAACCCACAATTCTTAATATTGATTATTTAGTGGCTCTCCCTGAATTTCAGCCTCCCTCTTTTGAATCAAACATTGCTAACCCAACTGTTTATTCTCCAAATAAATACCCAGATATGTCAAAAGCAATCAGATTCGGTCGGGGAAGCAGACCAAGCTCTAAGGATTCTTCTGCCATTGACTTGAAGATTCCCTCTCAACTCTTGAAGGTGGAACAAATTCTAAAAAGGCGTCAAGCCTATTTACTAAAGTTCTCTGCTGAGCACCCCAGCGCCTTTGATTTAGAGGTGAATGCAGTTGATGTTCCAGAACTAGTGAAGTATAGTGAAAGATTTGATCTCCCTCGATCAGCTGAACTTTTTCTGAGCGGAGATCGCACTATCTGGAACCCTCATCGGGGTTCGGTGGCCATTTACAGGGCAATGATCACGTCCGGGGTCACACTGCCCCTTCAACCCTTCATTGCCCGATTCCTAGCCAAGGCTGGGATTGCCCCCGTTGAACTTTTACCGAACTCCTATCAGGTGTTGATGAGCTTGTGGCACCTGTTGAAGCAAATCGGTGCCAAGTACCCCCCCGACCCCGTAAGAAATCCGTAACTTCTACACTTTGGGTCGGTCAGACAATGGGGGTACTTTTTACCTTCAGTTCATCTCCATTAATCATTGGTTTCCTGAGGGATACAATCAGAGACCCACTCCCCCATCCATTAAGGATCATAAAGGTTTTATATGGGGTTCCCTACCTCTAACAAGTATTGGAAGAATAGTTGGTTCTTCCTTCGAGGCGAGTGGGGCGAGCCAACTGTTGCTGACCCTCGTCAAGAACTGGCTAGAAATTCTGTCCCCATGCATTTTTTCAATCCTGAGCTATGGAATCAGACTCCTTTAACCCTCACAGAAGATCAGACTAAGAATGTAGTCAAAGCCGCTCAAACAACTTGGTAGGCAAGGGATCGACGGGCACTATTTGCCGAGAAAGACCTCCTTGATTTGGTCTGTTTCCTCCGATCTCGAGTCGACTAAAATACTGTAAGTATCATTCAGTTTTCCTAAAGCTTGATTTTTCCAGAGCTAGGTTTTACCCATTCTGACGTTATTTTAATGGCTTAGTATATGAGGTGGACATCGTGGTGGGAGAACAAGCTGAAAAAATTAAAAATCTTGATAAGGTCAGCCGAGCTGAAGCTGCTGCCCAATTGGCTCAGGGAATTGCTTCTCCCCAACAGGTTATGGTCGAACATTCATACGAGCTTGACCCCAATACATCTTCTGAAGTTCCCGATCGGGAAAGAGAGAAGAAATATTCTGATCGGGGTGAGTAGAAAATGTCTCCCAGAGGTTCAAAAAGGAAACTTACTAAAGAAAAAGCTAGTCGGCACCTGACCAGACCTTCTGGGAGATTACCGGTCAGTAAAGTGACCAAAACTTTTACAGGCTCATCTGCTTCCATTGCTGTTCGAGGAAAAAAGAAATTCGAGCCAGCTAAAGACCTTGAAGCTCATCAGACTAGAGTCAGACCAATCGTTCTTGGTGAGGATGATGAAGATCAGGATACGCTGACTGACTTGATTCGTAGGAAGTATCGGTTGAAGAAGGGAAATGATCGTTCTTCAATTCCATCTACCATTTTGCCACCTGATCAATCCAGAACGGATGATCGGGCTACTGCTGAAGTCGGCTCCCATCATGCTTAACCCCCATCTTTAGCCCAACAAGTCTTCCTACAAACCGTCCACCCAGCTGACCAAGGCCATTCTGTCTCTCCAGCTCATCGCGCTGGCAAGGCCCCAATGTAATTTTCCATTAAACATCAGATAGTCTTCACTGACTCGGATTCTGACGAAGGGCAAACAAGCCCTGAAAAAGTATCAACCAACCCGCCTACTCTTGAAGAAAACTTGTCTGATCATGAGACAGATCATGTTCACAAAGTCTCTTTACAGTTGAATAATCCCTCTGGGCCTTTACCCAATACTGTCCTGGCTCCCATTGTAAGTGGTGCTGAAGCAGGCCCATCGGGAGCCACTAATCAGGAACAAATTCAGGAGCAAACTGCCTCCATACCCCCGATGGCTGCTTTTGAAACGGTTTCAGTTCCGCGTTCAGTCCCGACTGACAAACTGCCTTACGGTCCAGAGATGACAATACTTCCTATTGTGGTCGGTAATCCTGGCTCGGAGGAGACATTGCCCAATCCCCTAAACATGTTGAAATCCATGTCTGCTGGAAAAGGCTATATTGGTGAGGGCTACATGACTGACTTTCAGAATGCTAGTGACGCGGAAAGAGTCCGTGCTATTTATAATAACGGCGTTTATGTATGTACTTTTCATCCTCTTACTCATTCTTTACATTTCAACTTTATATATAAACCTAACCTATTTTCTTTCTCTTTTTCATGGCCATAGAGGAGATGACTATGACCATGATGGCTTAGAAGAAATAGGCTGTTGAAATCTCTCAGCTGAAGAAGGAGCTTGAGAAGAGAAAGAAAGCGGTCAGTTCTGCCTCAGCAAGTTAATCAAAGTTGAAAGTGTCTTTCAAAGAGAAACTGAAGCAGCGCGATGCAACTGAGGCAGCTTTGAGGAGGTCTGTTGCTGCTGTGAAAACTAAAGCTGATAATGCCATGACCAGCCTGACAGAACTTGCTGCAAAAAGCACCCAGCTTGAAGCAAATCTGGTCAGAGCTGAACAGCGGAGTGCTGAGCTGGAACAAAAGTTTCTTTTGGCTGAACAAGCTGTAGCTAATTAGGAGCTCGGGCTGCCAAAGAAGTTCTGGCCGCCTCCCAACAATCTATGCTTGAACCTCATCAGGGGTATGAGGAGGCCAAACTTCACTACGAAAGGCTGGTCAAAGATCTAAAATAGCAGAAGGTCAGCATAGAGGTGCTCTCACAAGAGGCCAGACTAGCCCTTGAGGTTCAAAGCATTGATCGCTATAAAAGGCCTACTTGCGAGGCAGTTATGCTGAGAGAAATGGAACATGGGTTCACTACTGCTAGATGATTTTTGGGGGTAAAGAGAGATCTACTGGAGAGGCTCGCCGCAAATGGGATCGAACGATCGAAAATCATAAGGCCGAGTCTCTCTGTGCAATAAAGAACCAGAGGATGCGATGGAGGGCTTATTGCAAATCTATCGGGAATGAGCCTCATAGCATGCACCTAGAGCTCCCCTCTAAGTCCTCCCTGGTTACCTTTCATGTGGCCGAGGAGGGTGGTTCAATATCTAAGGGCATTGATATTAGATTTTTGCCTGATGCCGACTATTCTCCTTTCACGACTATTCCCTGTTTAGCGGCATCCTCAATGACTCTCCGCAGGGATTCCTGAACTTCCAGGAAGGCATCTAAGGAGATGCTGGGAAGGGTATTTTCAAAGGTGGTTACGTCTTGTCTGATGGAAGGTGGAGTTCTGGATGGTGGGTCTCCTCTGATGTTTACTATACCAGCATCATCGGTATCACTGGGAGTACCAGTTTCATGCGGGGACTTGCTTCCATCCCTATTATCTGCCATGTTACTGCTTCATAAGCGTTCGAAGGTTCAACCCCTCCTTCTAGCCCTAATTGTTGATGATGATTTTTAGATTACGTAAAGTCGATCACGCGCCACACAAAGTATGTAAAGTTTGCAGCTGTATAATGAATCGAAAGAAATAAAAGAAGTTGTGCAAGCAAGTTTTACGTGGTAAAACCCCAAAGTGGGGAAACATCCATGGTTGACGGTGACGGTGACGGCGACGGCGAGGAGAAGAATTCACTAAATAATATGATTACACACTCAACCTTGATATCTTGAATATCTAATGATTCGTGAACCCTTATTGGGTATTTTTAAGGTCTATTTATACATGTATAGAACCCTAATTCTTTTAGTACAAGTAAAAGAAAAGTGGCAGTGATTTAATAAAACTCTGACTTGTTGGAGTCATTTCAATCGCATGAGGATTTTGCCTGTTTTGATTTCTGATAACTGTTAAGGAAATCTATTTCCTTATCCGAGTATGCTTCTTGCAACCTTATTTGAGGAGGATGCTTCTTTACGTGTTTGAGTCATAATAATGTTATCAACATGCTAAGCATCTGAACCTATCTAGACATTGTCCACGTGTCGCTTAGCTGACCGTCTTATAACCTCGATCAAATCTCTTTTACCCCCGACCAGGGATCTTCACCTGATCAAGTAATTATACTTGATCATTCCGGTTTCCCTCGATCGTTGTTTTGATAACCAGATCAATCTAATTACCTTGGTCAGGTATTCCCAACCCGACCATCTAAGTAACTCTGATCAGTATTGTAGGGTTATTTTCTTATCATTTTAGGTTGGTTCAATTTAGTTGACATTTGTTGATATGTCACTGGTTGTCCCCATGTAACACGATGTTTATGCTAACGTGTTATCTCTCCAAATTATACCAATAACATTGACAAAACCATATTAGGATTGTTATGTAACAGGTAGCTTAAGTGATTGGGATTGGTATGCTTTCGGACATCTTAAAGTGCTTCAAGAAGGTATATCACTTGTGCTTAACTCGTTGAAGAGATTTAGTTGCACACACACACTCACAACTCATGCATGCTTTGTTCATCTAGCATTTGTGTTCACTATTGGTTATATGTGTGCATCATTTACACATTGCACACACACTTACATGTATTTGTATTGATATGCATTTATTCCTTGTTGCTCATGTGTGCATTCCTTCAATCACACTTGCACTTTATTTCTAGATTTAAGTGTGGTTGTTGTGTCCACGCTCGCACGTCTTGATGTGCTTGTTTTTTAGCGTTGTTTGTCCCTGTGTGCGGGTCACTACTCGGGCAATCACCAGCGCAGTTGTCCCTGGTGTGTTTTTGCTCCCCGGTTTGCTAGTCTGTTCGTCGGTCTCGTACCAGCAAAGTCCCTGTGTGTAGGTCAGTGCTTGGGTCACTACCTATACAGTTGTCCCTGGTGTGTTTTTGGTCCCCGGTTCCCTGGTCTGTTTGCTGGTCTCGTACCAGCAAAGTCCATGTGTGCTGGTCAGTGCGCAGGTCCCTACCCGCGCAACAGACCCGCGCACTACGTCTGTTTTGCTTTGTCTTTTTGTAAACTTTCCAAAATGACGTAGTTTCTTTTAGGGTTGCTATATATACACCTCTTCTTACCCAATTCGTCTTTAGAGCTTCAGATTTTAGAACTTTGAATAGCAAAAGAGTGCCTTGCAAGGAAAGCCACCAAGATTCAATCTGTCTTGACCAAAACCCAAATACCTATATTTCATTCATGAATCAAACATCATCTAGCTTGATCTAGGATATATTCTTGCATGGGTCTACATCAAAACACATGACTTGGTAAGTAGAACACCATCTATATTCATTACAGTGTTCCAAATTAGCAACATAGCTCTTTTATGACTTGTTTGCATCAAGTTTGAGTTTTTATCTTTAAGATGAGTTATTTGTGTGTTTGTTGGGTTTTGCATTGTGATAGCTATTGCATCTAGGTTTGCATTTACTTCATATAGCTAAGTTAGATGTATGTCATATAGCAACATGATATCTTGGATTGTTTGAATCATTCATCCATGATTAGATAAGCATTAAATGTGTTGACCTAGCATTTGTGCATTTAGAATAATCTCATATTCACATTAGGTTGCATATCTCTTCTCTTAAGAGCTAAGTTTTGTATGTGCCCTGGGTATTATACAAGAACGAGCCTAAAATCACTATTAAAGGCTTGTAGGTAGCAAGAACGGATTAGTAACCGTTTGGGTGTGATTTGATCAACCTAGGTTGCAATCATTTTGGCAAATAGTGTATTTAAGGGTTCGATTGGCAGTTAGGCCAGTGAGTTTTTAACCCTATTGGGGTTATCTAATGTAAAACAAATTATTGTGTCTTTCTTTTATATTCTGCACTTTGCTACAACGATTGTTTGTTTTAGAGGTTTGGGGTTGTTGAGATTAGTTTTGACTAACCAAAAGGATGACGATTAATTTGGTTGAAACCTATTCACCCCCCCCCCCCCCCCCCCCCCCCCCCCCTTTAGGTTAGTTTAATCATTCTTAGAGTATTTTCATAACTAAAACTTGATTCAATCATATACATTAAGCACTCATTCAAGGTTTTAGTAACAAACATAAACATGCTAGATTCACAAGATATGATCAATGAATATTCTAGCAAATATTTAGAGCATGTATTTATGAACAAATTAGTTAAATCCTAATTAGCTCTAAATATGAAATCAAATGTGCTAACCCTAGATATGTTCAACTAATGATTCCTAGCACATGAAAAGGCTATTAATCATAAGAATAAAGTCAATCAAGGAACAAATAGCCCTAGATAATAAGCTAATCACAATACAACTCACAAACATGTGAAAACCTAGATTTCAAGAAAAACTGGTTCACATTCAAGTCTCTTGTTAACCGAGAATTCGTTTAGGTGTAGAATTTCGATCAACACCCTCAAGCTACAACTTGGGAGGTTGCAGCGAGGTAGGTACCTCTAGGTACCGTGATTTTGATAAGAAAGATACAATAAAAAAGGGGGTGCAACACATATCTAGTAAAAATAATAGCAATGGACTGTCTTATTGATTACATGATTTATTGATATTATAATGGTGATAATGTTGGGATTTTTGCCCTAAAACTTGTAATTTATAAATGTGAATTGACCATAAATAAAAGAAGTAGTTTATTAATTCAAAGTGTTTGATACTTTTATATAACATGTGTGTTGACGGTGATTTTTGGATTGTTGAAAAGTCAACCGCTAAACATTAACACGTAGACAGATCGAAGCTTTAACCAATATAGGGTTTGAATAATCAAAGCCTCTTTCTCCACATGGATGTATTACGATTTATTTGTATTTGTGATTGATAATGTATAAAAGTAGAAAATGAAAGATGAATAAGGCATAACACATGTTTTACGTGGTAAAAGGCGGGGAAACATCCACGGTTGCCGATAGCGGCGAGAAGAAATCCAATATGAATAGAATGATTACATGCACAATCTCTCCTTCTCTCGAGTAGTTGTTATGTTTTTTACACATAGATCGATAGATCCCTTTCTACTCAGATCATTCGATCCTCCTACATAATGAGATTATGGGTATATTTATATGTGCATAGAACTAATCCTTCTTGTACAAGTAGGAAATGTGGTGGTATTTAATTAGAACTTGTTACTTATTGAAGTTGTATTTAACTCCTTTCCTGTTTCTAAGATCTTGCGCATTAAATTAGAATCTTTGTAGGACTTCTAGTTGAGTAGTCCGTTTAGGACTTATTTCCCGATTGTTGTGCAATCTTCTAGAAGAGCAGAGTTATTGCTTGATCTGGACTCTTTGATATGTAGTGGAAATAATAATATTTCCTTATCAGAATGTGGTTCTAGATTCCTTACTTGAATAAGATTCTTCTTCTTCGTAATTAAGTGGTAGTTAAACTCGTGTTACTGTCTTGATTGAGCATCTCTTAGCCGACCGTTTCCCAACCTGACCGGGTCCTCTTTCCTAGATTGGTTTTGCTACCTGATCGGGTTTAGACCTATCTTGGCCGATCGGCTCAGTTTGACTGCCCCGTCTAGTAACATCAACTGTGACTTGGTCAAATGTTGACCGGTTAACTTTACTCGATCGTGCTTATTTTATCTGATTGGTTCATCTGACCGCTGGCCAATCACTAGCGACTGTTTTTCTTCTCTAATGACGTGGTCTGCCATATATTCCGGATTATCCGCTATCTTTGCTTACATGTCATGTTACCGAAAAATCCCTATAACAATACCCCCTCAAATCCCCGAGATGAGTTCTTGGCAATTTGATGAGGGGGATTTGAATAGTTTCCCTTTGATTTTTTGACGCTCTGACCACATCGTTTAATCTCTTGCAGAGTGATAATCTTCAAGATAGGTTATGTAGCTGAGATACATCTTTGGACCTGTATCTGTAAGTGTCTTTGGGACACATATCAGGTCGTTGAGATGCCTTTGGATACTTTATTATGAGATGAACTTGCTCTTGGTTTGGTCGGACCATGGCTAATCGCTAAATGATCATAGTCATCTTTTAAGTAATCAGCTTCTGATACAGTTGTTTTTTGGCTGGCGCTCAGATTCTCTCGCTCATTTAGGCTCATCTTAGACCTATTTTTAGCGTTATTCAGCTTTACTTGAATCCATCTTTGAGTAGATCTTACTGGCGCTCGGATCCTCTTTCATCTTGGTTCGGCTTTGCTTGGATACATCTTTGAGAGGATCTGACTAGCTCTCGGATCCTTTTCCTCCGTTTCTTAGATCCATCTTTAAGCGGATCTTACTGACACTCGGATCCTTTCTAGGCGGGGTGTCTTAGCCTGATCTTGTCTTCTTTGCACTGTTTTTTCCCGAAACATCTTTTCTTTTCATTGTACAGTACTCCACCACCTAACATTTTTATCCCCGTGTATAGGATACCCTTTAAAGGCAAGTTCTGACGGTCTTTCATAGTTCTGGTGCTCGAGACAACTTGAAAATTTCAAAGTTAAAGACCGCAAGAGAAAATGATCAAGGTTTCCATGAGTAGAGTCTCTCCTCACAAGCTGAGAAAAATGTAGTGCATGTCGTTGCTCTCAAGAAAGTAAGATGGCGTTCCATTGACATTGTGCTTCTTAGCATCTACCCCTAAGGCCACTACCATATATATTGTTAATAGCCAAAACTGGCTAAGGACCAAAGGAATATTTTCCACCTCCCATACCTGGCTCCATACCCGAGAGTTACCACCAGGAGACCATTCTATCTAGAGCCAAGCTACGATACCACCCCAGGAATAAGGACGGGCTTCGAAAACATCCGGGATAGAGCCCGGAACGATCAGATCTAGCCCGCATCACCAAAACTAGAAATTCACCGAAGTCGAGGTCACCTCGCAATTGCTCCAGAGACTCACCTATACCTCGCTGACATAACAGAATGTTCCTAGGAAGCCGCACCTAGCTTCGAAAGGGTCAAGAGAAGCCAGATCTGGCTCCTAGTTGGATGAAACTTCTCAGATATCGAGGTCGGAACACTGATCGACCTCACTAGTTGATGCACCACACCATGCCATATTCAACGACCTCTATAAAGGATCATGCTGTGAAGATACGAAGATGCACTGGATCATATCTGGAAACGTTACCTACATGCAGAACAAATAATAGAGTCCAAAGAGGAAACAAACTGATATCCACCAAGATATTCTCAATTCGGCTATTAACTCAAAGTCAATGACATTTTTTAAGGAGAAATCCTGCCCGATAAGGAGGGGAGAGACTTAGAAAATCAAGGGGAGAATCAGTTGATTTAACCTACAAAACTATGTATAAATAGAGAGAAAGAAAAAGAAAAGAGGAGACTATTATTCGACAGGCACACGACAAATACTCGACCATACCCTAGAGAGAATTGAGAGCAAAAATAAAGAAATTTGTATTTGTATACCATGCACGTTCAATAAAGAAAATATTCTTGCTTTCTTTTGGGTGATGAATTGTATCATTATTCCTTGTCATTTTATAAATCATTTCTACACATACGATCAATCTTGGCCACCACCTACGTGGTAGTGGTCTCGAGGGTGTTAACTGAGATTTCTTGTCCCGAGCAAAATTTCCGTTAACATATATACATGTTCATATGGAGTTGTGGGCTCTTGCTCTTCGGGTGTTCATGTTGCTAGGAATTTACCCCCTCGCATCGTTTGTCATTTAGGAATTGATGTCGATATGCGGGGTAGGAACCATACTTTAATCACATTAGCTCGCCCTTTTTTTTTATCCGGGTAGACTTTCTATCTTGTTTGTTGGCCCGAGTAAATTTTTTTTTATTTTTTTATTTTTTTATTTTTTATTTTTTTTTGCAAATATGATTCTGACTTTAGCTGACCAGAAACTCTAACCAACCAGATTCTATCTTTGGCCGACCATAATTTTGGCCGACCAAAATCTTTGGTCGAATAAGCTCTATCTTTTGGTCGAACAGATTCTATCTTTTGCAAACCAGATTCTTCATTTTGGCCGATCTTGCTTGTAGATCGATCTTTGTTTTGGCCGATCTTTCTTGTGGATCAGTTCTTTTTTTTTTTTGGTTAGACCTTCCGGCTACTATTTCTGCAAAAGAAAAAAGAAATTTTATGTGTATACATACAATTTACACATTTGACTTATTTATATTTGATTTCGACCATTATTATCTCTTCTGCAATTGCTCCCTGGTTTTTTGCACTTCTCGCAAATTGTTCTAGAGGCTTGCTCGACTGACAGAAAAGGATTTAGGCTTTCTGGCTCAAGGCAACCTGAATGTTTATTTTACACCATGGGGGGGCATTGACTCACCGTGTATAAGTTTCCACCCACCTTCTGGGTTCTTACTTCATTTTTAACAAGTTAAGCCAGCCAAAATGTGTTCAGATCAGGTGGCCCAGATCTTGCGTTTGAAAGCTTCTTAATTGTTTGTTAATAGCCAAAACTGGCTAATGACCAAAGGAAAATTTTCCACCTTCCGGACCTGGCTCCATGCCCGAAAGTTTCCACCAGGAGACCATTCTACCCAAAGCCAAGCTACGATACCACCCCGCAAGAACAAGGGCGGGATCCGGAAACATCAAGGATAAAGCCCGAAACGATCAGATCTAGCCCGCATCACCAAAACTGAAAACAAGAAATTCCCCGAAGTCGAGGTCACCTCACAATTTCTTCAGAAACTCACCTTTACCTCGCTGATATAGGGGGATGTCCCTAGGAAGCCGTACCTAGCTCTGAAAGGTTAGGGGAAGCCGCACCTAGCTTCGAAAGGTCAAGGGAAGCCAGATCTGGCTCCTAGCTGGACGAAACTTCTCAGATATCGAGGTCGAAACACTGATCGACCTCATTAGGTTATGCACCACACCATGATACATTCAACGACCCCTATGGAAATCATGCCAGACCCGAAGATACACAGTATCACATCCACAGATATTATACACGTGCAGAACAAGTAATAGAGTTTGAATGGGAAACAAATTGATTTCCAAGATATCCTCAACGGAGCAATTAACCCAAAGTCAACTACATTTAAAGGTAAAAATCTCGTCCGATTAGAGGGGGATGAGAAAATCAAGGGGAAATCAATGAGTTCAAACCTATGAAGACATTGTATAAAGGTGGGACTTCCTCCTTCATAAAGAGGGGACTACTATTCGACAGGCATACGACAAATACCCGACCATACCCTAGAGAGAATTGAGAGCAATTTGAGAGAAATTTGTATACCATACACGTTCAATAAAGAAAATATTTTTGCTTTCTTTTGGGTGATAAATTGTATCATTATTCCTTGTCATTTTATAAATCATTGCTACACATACGATCAATCTTGGCCACCACCTACGTGGAAGTGGTCTCGAGGATGTTAACTGAGATTTCTCGTCCCGATCAAAATTTCCGTTAACATATATACATGTTCATAGGGAGTTGTGGGCTCTTGCTCTTCGGGTGTTCATGTTGCTCGGAATTTACCCCTAAGCATCGTTTGTCATTTAGGAATTGATGTCGATATGCAGGGTAGGAACCATACTTTAATCACATTAGCTCGCCCTATTTTTTTTAACTGGGTAGACTTTCTATCTTGTTTGTTGGCCCGAGTAAATTTTTTAATTTTTTTTTATTTTTTTTTTATTTTTTTTTTTGCAAATCAGATTCTGTCTTTAGCTGACCAGAAACTCTAACCAACCAGATTCTATCTTTGGCCGACCATAATTTTGGCCGACCAAAATCTTTGGTCGAATAAGCTCTATCTTTTGGTCGAACAGATTCTATCTTTTGCAAACCAGATTCTTCATTTTGGCCGATCTTGCTTGTAGATCGATCTTTGTTTTGGCAGCTCTTTCTTGTGGATCAGTTCTTTTTTTTTTTGTTAGACCTTCCGGCTACTATTTCTGCAAAAGAAAAAACACATTTTATTTGTATATACAATTTAGACTTTTGACTTATTTGTATTTGATTTCGACCATTATTATCTCTTCTGCAATTGCTCCCCGGTTTTTTGCACTTCTCGCAAATTGTTCTAGAGGCTTGCTCGACTGACAGACAAGGATTTAGGCTTTCTGGCTCAAGGCAACCTGAATGTTAATTTTACACCGTGGGGGGCACTGACTCACCGTGTATAAGTTTCCACCCACCTTCTGGGTTCTTACTTGATTTTTAACAAGTTAAGCCAACCGCAATGTGTTCAGATCAGGTGGCCCAGATCTTGCGTTTGAAAGCTTCTTAATAGTTTGTTAATAGCCAAAACTGGCTAAGGACCAAAGGAAAATTTTCCACCTTCCAGACCTGGCTCTATGCCCGAAAGTTTCCACCAGGAGACCATTCTACCCAAAGCCAAGCTACGATACCACCCCGCAGGAACAAGGACGGGCTACAGAAACATTCGGGATAGAGCCCGAAACTATCAGATCTAGCCCGCATCACCAAAACTGAAAACAAGAAATTCCCCGAAGTCGAGGTCACCTCGCAATTTCTCTAGAAACTCACCTATACCTCGCTGATACAGGGGGATGTCCCTAGGAAGCCGTACCTAGCTCCGAAAGGTCAGGGGAAGCCACACCTAGCTTTGAAAGGTCAAGGGAAGCCAGATCTGGCTCCTAGCTGGACGAAACTTCTCAGATATCGAGGTCGAAACACTAATCGACCTCATTAGTTGATGCACCACACCTGATACATTCAAGGACCCCTATGGAAATCATGCCAGACCCGAAGATACACAGTATCACATCCACAGATAGTATACACGTGCAGAACAAGTAATAGAGTTTGAATGGGAAACAAATTGATTTCCAAGATATCCTCAACGGAGCAATTAACTCAAAGTCAACTACATTTAAAGGTAAAAATCCCGTCCGATAAGAGGGGGATGAGAAAATCAAGGGGAAATCAATGAGTTCAAACCTATGAAGACATTGTATAAAGGAGGGACTTCCTCTTTTAGAAAGAGGGGACTACTATTCGACAGGCATACGACAAATACCCGACCATACCCTAGAGAGAATTGAGAGCAATTTGAGAGAAATTTGTATATCATACACGTTCAATAAAGAAAATATTTTTGCTTTTTTTTGGGTGATAAATTGTATCATTATTCCTTGTCATTTTATAAAACATTGTTACACATACGATCAATCTTGGCCACCACCTACGTGGTAGTGGTCTCGAGGGTGTTAACTGAGACTTCTCGTCTTGAGCAAAATTTTCGTTAACACTTTCTGGCGCCGTCTGTGGGAAAGGGCCTTACACCCAATTAATCAATTACTTGCATTTACATTTTTGTTGTTTTACAGGAACTATGAGGCTCCGCTCTTCCTAAGGCCAACATAGAGTTTCGGAGCAACCTCCGGCGAGGCTAACATGAAAGTGTAGGGAAAAATCGATATAAAAACGCAGAGGAAGAAACGAAATATAGATTTCGTGTGGTTTTAAAATTTTTCTCAAAGTTGAACCTTAACCTTTTAATTAATTAAACTCAAATATATACGGTTAGAGTTAAATACCTCTTGACGCGTGATCCGATTGACTTACGTCGATTGGTAATCCGCAAAATCTTTTCCGATGCCTGTGAACAGTACCCGCATGAACAGTACCCGTGTGAACAGTGATTGTGAACAGGACCCACGTGAACAGTGATCATGAACAGTACCCCCGTGAACAGTGATCGTGAACAGTAACCCCCCCCCCAGTGAACAGTGATCGTGAACAGTATTGCGAGATCTTCCAATCCGAACACGTACGTGAATCACCTAGGAGCGTGGTCTCCCTTTTTCTTTGAATTTCAAACCTGAGAATGGATGAACAAAGTTTTCTTTTTCTTTTGTTAGTCACAAAACAATCAAAAGAAGACAAAAATTATTCCGGTCACTTTTGAGTTCTCAATCTAATGATTGAAACTCGCGTGAACCTAATTCGATGTTGTACACACAAGCTTATTGATGAACAAGCAATCAGTGTACTATCAAAGAATAATCTCTTCTCTCTTTTATGTTTAGTAGAATAAAAATTATCCTTTTCTAAGAATTGAGAAGTAGAAGAAAAATTGAATCATTCAATCAACTATGGTGGCCGAATTCTATATGTGGAATTATATAAGTGGCCGAAATTTTGCTTCCTCTTCTATTTAGGATTGCCGAAAACTTCCTCTAAATGGACTAGGGTTGCCGCAAATCATACCAAAAAGAGTTTGTGTTGCACCCTAATTTCCATCAACCTTTAGACTTCAAAACCTAATCCAACTCATAGATATTTTTATTCTTTTATTGACTAAATAAAAAGACTTCTTATTTGATTAAATAAATAAAATTATTTACTTATTTTCTTATCAAACAGGTCTTTTACTTTTAATATACTACTACCAATAGTATAACTTTAGGAAATATATTTCCTGATCAGAAAAAGATTTGTTTCTTAATTAAACAATTAATTAATAAATTAACTAATTCTTATTTAATTAAAACAATTAAACAAAATAATATATTAGGTTAATATATACACCTTGCCGCCCCACTTATATAAATGGGCCATATATTATTTTCTTATTTCATTTAATCCATTGGACTTTAAATAAAAGCTCACATGTGAACCAGACCCATTCTTACTAAAAGAAACAAGCCCACATGTCTCATTTTAATATATTAATATAATAGTGCAGCCAATTAATTAAATAATAGACATATTATATTCTTGATATATTGAACTAAAATTGAACTCTTAAATAAAGATAGAATAAGGAGATGTTTCGCATTCATACCCTAGACAATCTTATAGGAGATGGTGTATCCTCGTGAATAATATCAGTAATCGCCAAGAGCTCATAGACCGCCTATAGCTCTCCAAGTTACCATATTTCCTCATATGACCACATTTCGAACTTGGATACTTTGACTTGTCCAGAAGCCATGTTTTCAATAATCATTATTGAAAACTCAACATTGAGATTTAATATCCAATACCTTAAAACATCCATATGATGATATTATACTCTCATTTAATAAATGGAGCCACGATGTCCATATCTATAAATGAAGTCCTCTATCGATTAACAAATGTATACCACCAAACTATCGAGGATAGACTATGCTATATAATCGTACTCATTGATAGCTCTAATGATAACACTTGCAACCATAAGTCCATCATTTATCTCAGGATTAAGATAGACTCTCCGATTGTCCTCTTTAATGGAAAGACTTATATCTAGTGACGGTTCTAGATAAAGTATTTCATTGTGATCCAGTTCAATGCACCTAGTGCACTAGATTCTTTTACTCGAAAACCTTTCGATGATTTTAGACTCATCATATTCATTTGATCCCACTCAAATGCTAGTAAAAGAATTCTACAACTTTAACAAGATAGAGGTGCCCAACCTTTAACTTAAGTTGTGAACGTTATTTAAGAATAACTAAAGAATTGTGTCTACCTCATACATATCCGGATGTATGAACAATTCTTCATGTCTCATAGTCTTTTGACCTTATGATTATTTACCTTGACAATTATAATAATAATTGTTATAAGTAATTGTAAGAATCAGAATTCACTTTATTAATATGAGAAGATTGTCAATTACAATATTGCACTCTTGCCATTGAGCATAATCCTAACAATCTCCCACTTGCTCTATAGCAAGTTTGTCATATCTCTCATTCCCATGTTCTCTAGATGTCCATCAAAGCTCTTCTGAGGTAGAACCTTTGTGAAAAGATCCGCTAGATTTTCTGCTGACGCGATTTTGGTGATCGTCACGTCTCCCCTATGAACAATTTCCCTCAAAAGGTGATACTTCCTTTCAATGTGTTTACCTCTCTTATGACTTCTTGGTTCTTTCGAATTAGCCACTACACCACTGTTGTCACAGTGTATAGTGATCTGCTTATTCGCACTAGAAACCACTTCTAAGTCAATCAAGAATTGGCAGAGCCAAACAGCCTCTTTGGTAGCTTCGCATGCAGCAACATACTCAGCTTCCATAGTTGAATCAGCAATACAAGATTGCTTGATACTCCTCCATATGACTGCTCCTCCTCTAATGGTAAACACAGATCCTGATGTGGATTTTCTAGAGTCAGAATCCGAATGGAAATCAGAATCTGTATACCCAACTGGAATTAAATCCCCTCAAGAGTATACAAGCATATAATCTCTAGTTCTCTTGAGATACTTGAAAATATGCTTGACTGTCGTCCAATGATCAGGACCAGGTTTCGATTGAAACCTGCTAACTATGCCAACAGCAAACCAAATATCTGGTCTAGTACAGAGCATTGCATACATGAGACTTCCAACTGCCGAGGCATATGGAACTCTACTCATGAATTGCTCTTCATGCACATTCTTAGGTGCTTGGACCCTTAGAAAGTTTGATTCCATGTCTAAAAGGTAACATACCTTTCTTGGAATCTTGCATGGAGAATCTAGACAAGATTTTATCAATGTATGAAGCTTGGGATAATGCAATCGTTCTATTCTTTCTGTCCCTTATTACTTGGATACCAAGAATATAACTTGCTTCTCCTAAGTCCTTCATATCAAATTATTTTGCTAACCATTCTTTCACTGATGTCAATACACCTACATCGTTTCCAATGAGTAGTATATCATCAACATAAAGAATGAGGAAAACCAACTTGTCGCGTTTGATCCTCTTATATACACAAGGTTCGTCAGGGCTTTGAATAAATCCAGAACCCTTTACAGCTTGATTGAACCTTATGTTCCAGGATGTGGATGCTTGCTTTAGTCCATATATGGACTTTTGCAACTTGCATACTCATTCTTCTTGGCCTTTTTCAATGAATCCCTCTGGTTGCATCATGTAGATGCTCTCGTCAAGACTTCCATTAAGGAAAGCTGTCTTGACTTCCATTTGCCAAATCTCTAGGTCTAGAGATGCTGCAATGGATAAGAGTATCCTAATGGATTTAAGCATGGCCACAGGTGAGAAGGTTTCCTCGTAATCGATACCTTCTTTCTGTGTATAACCTTTAGCTACTAGTCTAGCTTTAAAGGTTTCCACATTACCATCCATACCTCTTTTCCTCTTGTATACCCACTTGCACCCAATGGGTTTTATCCCTTTTAGGCAAGTCTACAAGGGACTTGACTTTGTTATTGAACATCGATTCAATCTCGGATTGCATTGCCTTTTGCCAATGACGACAATCAACATCCTCCATAGCTTCCTTATACGTGTAGGGATCATCGTCGTCCGGGAGATTCTCAACAGATTCTCCTAGACCAATATATCTTTCGGGTTGTGTTCTAACCCTTCCACTACGACGAGGAATGGTAGGTTGTTGATCTTGTGTTGGAGTGGAACTTAAAATTGGGCTGGGTTGTGAAACCTCTTGTGGAATTGTATCTCCTGACATCTCATTCAGGACAAATCTACTTTTGGGCACAAAATTATTCATAGTCCTTTTCTAGAAATGAAGCATTTGTTGAAACAAATACTTTTAGATCAGAAGGACTATAGAAATAATATCCTTTAGTTCCTTTTGGATACCCCACAAATATACATGTTTCCGAACGGGACTCCATCTTTTCTGTCTTTCCTTTCAACACATGTGCAGGACAACCAAATATCCTCATGTGTTGTAAACTAGGCTTTCGCCCAGTCCACAATTCATGTGGGGTTTTAGGGACAGATTTAGATGGTACATCGTTTAGAATATATATTGCTGTTTGTAGAGCATATCCCCAAAAAGAAATAGGAAGTGTTGAATAACTCAACATTGATCTAACCATCTCTAAAAGAGTCCTATTTCTCCTTTCTGCTACCCCATTTTGTTGAGGTGTACCTGGTGCAGAAAGCTGAGAAACTATCCCATTATCAATAAGATATTGCTGAAACTCTCCAGATAGATATTCTCCACCACGATCAGATCTGAAGATTTTTATATGTTTCTCAAGCTGATTTTCTACTTCAGCATTGAATGCTTTGAACATATCAAATGCATCCGACTTATGTCTCATGAGATACACGTAACCAAATCTTGAGTAATCATCTGTGAAGGTGACGAAGTACTCATATCCACCTCTAGCTTGAATGCTCATAGGACCACATACATCAGTGTGTACTAGTCCTAAACATTCAGTGGCTCTTGCACCTTTGGTATTGAACGGCCTTTTGGTCATTTTACCTTCCAAACAAGATTCACAAGTTGGTAGATCATCAACCTTTAAGTCACTTAAAGGTCTGTCACATACCAATCTTTTAATCCTATTAAGGTTAATGTGACCTAGGCGTAAATGCCAAAGATAGGTTTCATCTTTTGATAATTTTACTCTTTTATGATTAGGTTCCGTTATTTCTGTGTCTAATGAGTGAGAGATATTTCTATGCAAAAAGAATAAACCGTTTTCCAATGTACCTTTGCAAACAACTTTGTCATTCTTACTAATAATAAAAGTTTTATTTAAAGTAACCGAATATCCAAACTTATTTAAACAAGAATCTGAAATTAAATTCCTCTTGAATTGAGGTACATAATAAACGTCTATTAAATCTAAATGCCTACTAGAATCTAAAATAACTCTAATATCTCCCACTGCACTTACAGACACTAACGTTCCGTTGCCCAAGCGCAAATTGACTTCATCTTCATTCAACCTTCTCTTTTCCTGAAACCCCTGCAAGGAATAACAAACATGATTAGTGGCTCCAGAGTCTATGATCCAAGAATCAGTAGAATCTGCCAGAAAATATGTTTCTAGATAATTAACATTACCTTCTTCCTTCTTTTTCTGGGACTTTGGGCAATCTCTTTTCCAATGTCCCTTTTCACCACAAAGGAAGCATTTCCCTTTGATCTTGATTACTTTCTTGGTTTCCTTCTCGGTAGGCCCAAGTTGCTTTTTCTTCTGTTGTTTCTTGACCTTCTTACGGGTCTTAACAGTAGCAACTTTACCAACCAAATGAATCTCTTGACCTTTGTTTTTCGCAAGGATCTTTTCAGCGCTTTGAACATCTTGCATCAGGCCCTGCAAGGTGTATTCCTTTTTGTTCAAGGTGTAGTCCAACTTGAACTGATCAAAGGAATCTGACAGTGAGTTAACTACCATATCAATTTTGGTCTCACCATCAATCTCATCACCATTTAGTTTAGCAATATTGAGATGTGCTATGACTTTCATCATGTGATCTTTCACAGATTGTCCAGGTTTCATCCTAAGATTCATAAAAGCAGTCACTGCCTCTCTCTTAGTCGTCCTAGACCTCATAGCAAACATTTCCTCTAGAGACATCATTATATCAGCAGCGGACTCCATTCCTTCATGTTGCTGTTGCAACACGACGGAGATAGTGGCCAAAATGTAACATTTTGCCATATCATCAGAAGTCTTCCACTGCCCATACTTATCTCTTTGCATCACAATAGATTCATTATTAGGAAGGGGTGGTTTAGGAGTGGTCAGAACAAACTTATGTTTTTCACTTTGCAGCAACAACCCAATTTTCCTTTTCCATGTTACGTACTTATCTCCAGTTAAGGTGTTATCTTTCAGGATGTTCATAAGTGATGGGGTCATGATTTCTGATTAAAACAAAAACATATATAAGTAAATAATCATGATAATAGCACTTTTAAAAATTTATCTTGAATTAAAATAAATAATTCAATCACAAAAATTCAACGGTGATCCAACACCCATAAATATTACGCCTTCTTTGGGAGTTCGCACTATTTACTAGTTAGACTAGGTCCCACCTAATTGTTAACATAACAACCAGCGTTTTTAATTTAGGCCTTGTTATTTTTATTAACAAGAATTCTTGGGAGGATATTAATAAAATTACATTGAGTGTGTTACCAAGATATCGACCCTCAAATTTCTCTCACGAAAATCCCTCCTTGGGGAGTAGATTTCGTTTAAGTCAATTGTCTAGTCTATCCTTGTAAGGGAGTATATTGTTAAATTCCATTTATGGACGCCCCTTGAGGGGATTACCAAAAATAATAAAACTCAACTAATCTTGGAGGCCATAGGCGTTCTTGCACACCTTCTCCCACTCAATTATTTAAGGCGTGTGATTAAATCCCAAAGAATGATTTTTACCAAGTTATCTAGATGCCAATTAGATACCTAAATCATTCAATGCTTGTTCATACCAAAAGAGATATATGAGTGGCACTCCTATTCTAAAATGTCATGTTATCATACAACAACAAATATTGTAATATTTAAGCAAAAATTAAATAGCAACAATTTTGGCCCATCCTAGAAAAGCAAGTAAATTATAATTGTTAGGAATACAAGATCTTCAGGTGGCCATCAACCATACGCTCATCCCTTGGCCTCCTCCCATGGACGTGCACAGCCCACAACCCCACAAAGGGGCTGCCTTGCGCAGCCCATAAGACCACACAAGGCTGCCGTGCGCAGCCCACCAAGGATTGGGCTTGCCATGCGCAGCCCAATCCAGTCCTAGGGTGCGCACGGTGCTCGTTCTCGGTTCCGGTTGCTTCGTTTTTCTTCGTGTCTTCGAATTTTCAATACCCGAATACATTACATCATATTACGAATAAATTGCTGCAGCAAAATTTTTTATTTTTTTATTTTACTGCAGTAAGATTTATAAAATAAAATACTGCACCTGATTACAAAAAAAAATACTGCACTTATTTTACATACAAAACAAAACAAAAAATAAAACCCTAGCAACTACCAAGAAGGAATTATGGCGATAATAGACCACCCTTCTTGTTACAAATCCGAAACAAAAATTACATTGAAATTCTAGGACCAAAATCGAGCAATAACAATTCACTTTATAAAACATATATAAATCCATACATTCAACATGTAATTATATATGCGAATACCTAGAGTGCCATCTCTTTCTAAAACATGTATAATCACAATAAAAAAGAAATAGATTCACGTATATATAAGTTAATTAATTAAAAGATACAACCAAGGCTCTGATACCAATTGTAGGGAAAAATCGATATAAAAACGCAGCGGAAGAAACGAAAAATAGATTTCGTATGGTTTTAAAATTTTTCTTAAAGTTGAACCTTAACCTTTTAATTAATTAAACTCAAATATATACTGTTAGAGTTAAATACCTCTTGACGTGTGATCCGATTGACTTACGTCGATTGGTAATCCGCAAAATCTTTTCCGATGCCGTGAACAATACCCGCATGAACAGTACCCGCGTGAACAGTGATTGTGAACAGTACCCACGTGAACAGTGATCGTGAACAGTACCCCCGTGAACAGTGATCGTGAACAGTACCGCGAGATCTTCCAATTCGAACCCGTACGTGAATCACCTAGGAGCGTGGTCTCCCTTTTTCTTTGAATTGCAAACCTGAGAATGGATGAACAAAGTTTTCTTTTTCTTTTGTTAGTCACAAAACAATTAAAAGAAGACAAAAATTATTCCGGTCACTTTTGAGTTCTCAATCTAATGATCGAAACTCGCGTGAACCTAATTCGATGTTGTACACACAAGCTTATTGATGAACAAGCAATCAGTGTACTATCAAAGAATAATCTCTTCTCTCTTTTATGTTTAGTAGAATAAAAATTATCCTTTTCTAAGAATTGAGAAGAAAAAGAAAAATTGAATCATTCAATCAACTATGGTGGCCGAATTCTATATGTGGAATTATATAAGTGGCCGAAATTTTGCTTCCTCTTCTATTTAGGATTGCCGAAAACTTCCTCTAAATGGACTAGGGTTGCCGCAAATCACATACCAAAAAGAGTTTGTGTTGCACCCTAATTTCCATCAACCTTTAGACTTCAAAACCTAATCCAACTCATAGATATTTTTATTCTTTTATTGACTAAATAAAAAGACTTCTTATTTGATTAAATAAATAAAATTATTTACTTATTTTCTTATCAAACAAGTCTTTTACTTTTAATATACTACTACCAATAGTATAACTTTAGGAAATATATTTCCTGATCAGAAAAAGATTTGTTTCTTAATTAAACAATTAATTAATAAATTAACTAATTCTTATTTAATTAAAACAATTAAACAAAATAATATATTAGGTTAATATATACACCTTGCCGCCCCACTTATATAAATGGGCCATATATTATTTTCTTATTTCATTTAATCCATTGGACTTTAAATAAAAGCCCACATGTGAACCAGACCCATTCTTACTAAAAGAAACAAGCCCACATGTCTCATTTTAATATATTAATATAATAGTGCAGCCAATTAATTAAATAATAGACATATTATATTCTTGATATATTCAAAACAATTCTAGATGGACCCTTAAATCGGCCCGGTAGAATATATCAAGTGATCCATGCAAATAAGTGTGGGTTGGGGATCTTGGCGGGCTATCTAAATTTAAGCTTCAATAGACACAACCTAATCACAATCAACAAATGATTCACTTAGGTCCAATCTATTAATTTTAACTCATTCCACTAAAGAGCTAAAATTGAACTCTTAAATAAAGATAGAATAAGGAGATGTTTCTCATTCATACCCTAGACAATCTTATAGGAGATGGTGTATCCTCGTGAATAATATCAGTAATCGCCAAGAGCTCGTAGACCGCCTATAGCTCTCCAAGTTACCATATTTCCTCATATGACCACATTTCGAACTTGGATACTTTGACTTGTCCAGAAGCCATGTTTTCAATAATCATTATTGAAAACTCAAGGTTGAGATTTAATATCCAATACCTCAAAACATCCATATGATGATATTATACTCTCATTTAATAAATGGAGCCACCATGTCCATATCTATAAATGAAGTTCTCTATCGATTAACTAAATGTATACCACCAAACTATCGAGGATAGACTATGCTATATAATCGTACTCATTGATAGCTCTAATGATAACACTTGCAACCATAAGTCCATCATTTATCTCAGGATTAAGATAGACTCTCTGATTGTCCTCTTTAATGAAAAGACTTATATCTAGTGACGGTTCTAGATAAAGTATTTCATTGTGATCCAGTTCAATGCACCTAGTGCACTAGATTCTTTTACTCGAAAACCTTTCGATGATTTTAGACTCATCATATTCATTTGATCCCACTCGAATGCTAGTAAAAGAATTCTACAACTTTAACAAGATAGAGGTGCCCAACCTTTAACTTAAGTTGTGAACCTTATTCAAGACTAACTAAAGAATTGTGTCTACCTCATACATATCCGGATGTATGAACAATTCTTCATGTCTCGTAGTCTTTGTACCTTATGATTATTTACCTTGACAATTATAATAATAAATGCTATAACTAATTGTAAGAATCAAAATTCACTTTATTAATATGAGAAGATTGTCAATTACAATATTACACTCTTGCCATTGAGCATAATCCTAACAGAAAGGCCCCAAAAAAGGGGAGAAAATCTAGACATGGTAGTCAAGCTCCGGTCCAAACAACCAATGCGCGGGCTTCTGGCCACCCTATAGTGAGCCAGGTCGCACTCGACCAACAAGCGGCATCCTTCGTAGAAACCATCCTCGTCCGCCTGCTCGCTGAAGGTATCACAATCCAGCCAACCAACCTGAATGACCAGGGAGAGCCGAGCAGGCTCGGAGCTAGGCCACCTACTTTCGATCACCTGGGACCTCCTTTTCCAGATCCGGATCGAGATAGGTCAGGGCCCCAACGTTCGATCCGGGATAGGCTGGGACCCATGCCCTCAGTTCCTAAAAGACCTTCACAGTATCAACCCAGGCGAGCTAAGTCTGACGCAGATGCTTTTACCCAGACGCCACGAGAGCTATCTCATCCAACTACATCTAGGAGGACCGCCCTGGCCCTAAAGGAGGAAAGTAGACAAACTCCCCGAATGGATCCTATCAATGAGGAGGACAAGATAGAAATTGCCGGTTCATCGGAAAGACTGGACAGTGAAGAATCTGAGGTCAACTCGAAGAAACCTAGGAACAAGCGACTGAGGGATCAGCTGGCAAAGCTACAAAAAGTGGTCCAGCAGATAAGAAAAGGAAAGAGTAAGGAGGACAAAAAGGATCCCCTGAGCGAGATGAACGCTCTCTTCACTAGGAGGATCCGGGAAGCGGAGCTCCCCCCAAAATTTAAAATGCCAGCTGATAAGTTCTCCAGAATGGAAGATCCTCTAAGCCACCTAGAGAGTTTCGTTCAACAGATGGACGTCCAGAACACTACCAGAGCATCTATGTGCAGGATGTTTCCAACGACCCTAACCGACTACGCGAAAACCTGGTTCAGGAAGCTGCCCGTTGGCAACGTGGATTCTTTCATGAAATTATCAACAGATTTTTGCTCGCAATTCCAAGGGGTCAAACCTCATCCGAAAGATCCCATACACCTCCAATATGTAATTCAGGAATGGAGTGAGACTCTTCGGTCATACGTGGAATGTTTTCACAAGGAGGTCATACAAATGGGAGTTTTCACCGAAAAAGAAACCCTCGCCAACTTCAGGCGGAACCTATGGGCGGGAAAGCTTTTCCGTTCCTTCGCCAAGAGACCTCTCAAGACTTACCAGGAGGCATACGACCAGGCTCTTGAGCAGGTCGAGATCGACGAACAACTCAAGGTCAAGATGGAACACGACGACATGAGAACGGCAAAGCGTCTGAAAAAAGAAGCCCCCAAATTTGAGCCAGTGCAGAAAACTCAGAATAAACCTCACAACAGGTCGACCTATCGCATCCCTGCTCCTCAGCATAGGCAAGAAAGATATCCATCAAAACGAACCCCTCCCCGGGATTCGCCACCTCCCAGGACCGTGGCCCCCGTAATGCAAGGGGAAAAAGGGTATGACTACTACACCCATTTGAATGCTTCAAGGGAAACGGTCTACCTTGCTATATGAGATAAAGGGTTACTCCAAAAGCCTGCTCCCATGAAGGCCCCAGCTGACAGAAGAAACCGGTACAAGTACTGTGACTTCCACGAAGACGTGGGCCACAACGCCTCAGAGTGCTATAATTTGTGCAACTAGATTAAAGCCCTGATAAGGGGGGGATGTTTGATTGAGTTCTTACAACAGGTCAGAGATAACATTCCGACTGGAAGGGAGGTACAAGCTGAAATCCATGAAGACGCAAAAAAGAGGAAAGGGGAACAGGCTGACTTAGTGCAATAGATCCAGGTGATACACACTATCAACGAAGGTCCTACACTGGCTGGCGTTTCCAATAACTCTAGAAAAAACCACGCAAGAAAGATTCCCCGCATCGGAGAAAGTCAGGGGATCTTTGAAGTCAGCCAGAGCCCTCCCAGTCAGTGCAGATGGTTTTCACTGAAGCAGATGTCTTCAACACCTTGCAACCTCATGATGATCCCATGGTAATCACGATACAAATCGCCAACTGTCTAGTCCATCGCGTGCTCGTGGGTACAGGTAGCAGTGTAGATATCCTCTTTAAGGATACCCTGGAAAAATTAAACCTGAAGCAATGTTGTTACAACAGTTGTACCACTCCGCTTTATGGGTTCACTGGTGATTCGATCATACTAGTGGGGTCGATGATCCTCCCAGTAATCATCGGAATGACCCCTCTCCAACAGAATGTTATGACCGACTTTGTTGTGGTTGACACCCCATCGGCCTACAACGCCATCCTAGGGAGACCATTCCTGTCCTCCTTGAAGGGAGTCTTGTCCATATACCACAAAATCCTGAAATTCCCGGTTGGAACCAAAGTAGGAGAGGTACACGGGGACCAGCAGGCAGCCAGGAAATGCTACGCAGTATCTGTCAATCCTACAGCCCTAGCAAAACAGTGTGTACATGTGGCATTAATCTAGGAAGACATGGATACATCCCGGATAATCCAGGAGGAGAAGGAGCCCGCGGAACATCCTGGGCATCTGGAGAGCGAACCTATTATGCCTTACTTGGAAGAACGGAGTAAGGAGTGGGCCAGCGGGCAGCCAGTAGATAAACTAGAAGAGATACCCATCGGAAATGACGATCCATCCAAGGTCATCAAGGTAGGGGCAACCCTTGATCCAGAAGTGAAAAGAGGACTAATTGACCTTCTTAGGGAGTTCAGCGACATCTTCGCTTGGAACCATGATGAAATGCCTGGAATCCCGGTGTCATTGGCCGCCCACCGACTAGCGGTAGATCCAACAGTCAAGCCCGTCAAGCAGAAGAGGCGTCACTTCAACGCTGATAGGAACGTTGCGGTGCAGGAAGAGGTTTATAAATTGATCAAGGCAGGGTTTATCAGAGAAGTACGCTACTCTGAATGGATCGCCAACGTGGTCATGGTTACGAAGGCAAATGGGAAGTGGCGTATGTGTGTCGATTACACCGACCTTAACCGAGCTTATCCAAAAGACAGTTTTCCTTTACCAAAGATCGACCAGCTGGCTGACTTCATGTGTAGGGAAAAATTAACTAAAACGGCAGCGGAAGGCGAAAAGTAGATTTTCGTATAGTTTAAAATTTTTCTAAAGATTTGAACCTTAACCCTTTAATTAAACACAAATATACGGTTAGAGTTAAATACTTCTTGTCGCGTGATCCGATTGACTTACGTCGATGGTAATCCGCAAGATCTTCAATCCTAGCACGTACGTGAATCACCTAGGAGCGTGGTCTCCCTTTTTTCTTTGAATTGCTTACCTGAGAATGGATGTATGGAACTTTTGATCCTGATCTTCAATCCCAAAACACCAAGAGCCTAGAAAAATAGTTCCGGTAACTTTTGAATTCACAATCGATATGATTGGAACTTGCGTAACCCTAAATCGAAAGTGTGCACAAAACCTTTTGATGTTAAAGGCTTGCAAGTGCACTATCGAATGAGAACTTTTTTTTCTTTTTCTCTCTTGGCCGAAATTCTATGTGTATTGAGTAAGATTTTTATTTTTCAAAGCAAACAAAAATCTCTCTCACTCAAGTTTCTTGGTGGCCGAAATTTATCACCTTATATTTATACGGTGACTAAAATTTCTCCTTCTCAAAATAGATTTGGCCGAATTCTATGTGTAGGAAATCTAGGGTTGGCCAATTTCCTTACTTGAAAAGGAATTGTGCTTTTCCCTAATTCCTATCAATTTAAGAATCCTAACCCTTATAGGACTAGGGTGGCCGAATTCTTTGTGTGGTATGGAGTGTATGTGGACTTAATCCTTACCACATTAGGACTCCTATCACTTAAAAGAATTCTAACCCTAATCCAACACATAGTATTTTATTTACTGATCAGGAAAAGATTTTGATTTAAACTATTAATTAATTAAATAATTAATTAATTTCCATTTAATCAAAACAATAAAATAAAAAAATATCTTGGGCTATTTTATTAGCCTTGCCGCCCACACCATATATACATGGGCCTAATATTATTTTTCTTATTTTATTTAATCCATTAGACTTTAAATAAAAGCCCACATGTGAACCAGACTTATTCTTACTAAAAGAAACAAGCCCGCATGTCTCCTTTTAATATATTAATATAATAGAGCAGCCCATTAAATAAATAATAGACATATTATATTCTTAATATATTAAATGCAATTCTAGATGGACCCTAAATTGGTCCGGTAGAATATATCAAGTGATCCATGCAAGTACGTGTGGATTGTGGATATTGGCGGGCTATCTAAATTTAAACTTCAATAGACATAACCTAATCACAATCAACAAATGATTCACTTATGTCCGATCTATTAATTTTAACTCATTCCACTAAAGAGCTAAAATTGAACTCTTAAATAAAGATAGAATAAGGAGATGTTTCTCATTCATACCCTAGACAATCTTATAGGAGATGGTGTATCCTCATGAATAATATCAGTAATCGCCAAGAGCTCATAGACCGCCTATAGCTCTCCAAGTTACCATATTTCCTCATATGACCACATTTTGAACTTGGATATTTTGACTTGTCCAGAAGCCATGTCTTCAATAATCATTATTGAAAACTCAACATTGAGATTTAATATCCAATACCTCAAAACATCCATATGATGATATTATACTCTCATTTAATAAATGGAGCCACCATGTCCATATCTATAAATGAAGTCCTCTATCGATTAACAAATGAATACCACCAAACTATCGAGGATAGACTATGCTATATAATCGTACTCATTGATAACTAAAATGATAACACTTGCAACCATAAGTCCATCATTTATCTTAGGATTAAGATCGACTTTCCGATTGTCCTAATAATGAAAAGACTTATATCTAGTGATAGTTCTAGATAAAGTGTTTCATTGTGATCCTGTTCAATGCACCCAGTGCACTATATTCTTTTACTTGAAAACCTTTCGATGATTTTAGACTCATCATAACTCATTTGATCCCACTCAAATGCTAGTAAAAGAATTCTACAACTTTATCAAGATAGAGGTGCCCAACCTTTAACTTAAGTTGTGAACGTTATTCAAGACTAACTAAAGAATTGTGTCTACCTCACACATATCCGGATGTATGAACAATTCTTCATTTCTCATAGTCTTTTGACCTTATGATTATTTACCTTGACAATTATAATAATAAATGCTATAAGTATTTGTAAGAATCAGAAAACACTTTATTAATATGAAAAGATTGTCAATTACAATATTACACTCTTGCTATTGAGCATAATCCTAACACCACGTTCGGAAATAAACTTTTGATTTTTATGGACACATTCTTAGGATACAACCAAATTAAAATGCACCCGGCTGACCAAGATAAAACCAGTTTCATTACTGGGCAGGGATTATACTGCTACAAGGTGATGCCGTTTTTTGTGAAGAATGTGGGGGCTACATAACAGCGGCTGGTTAACAAACTGTTCAAGCCTGAGACAAGAAGGACGATGGAAGTATATATCGACGACATGATCACGAAATCCCCAACCGTAAAAGGACATCAGGAAGACCTTCGCAAAACCTTCCTCATACTTAGGGAAAACCAGATGCGGTTGAACCCCTCCAAATGTGCCTTTGGGGTAACAGTGGGGAAGTTTCTGGGCTTCATGGTTCATGAAAGAGGCATAGAAGCCAACCTAGAAAAAATCAAGGCTATCTTGGACCTGGAATCCCCAACCTCACTCAAGCAAGTACAGATTCTGACTAGACATGTGGCGGCACTCAACAGGTTTATTTCTTGCTCCACCGATAAATGTCTCCCTTTCTTCAAAGCCATCAAACAAGGGAAAAACATGAAGTGGAGCCAGGAGAGCGAACGGGCTTTCCAAGCTTTGAAAGAATACCTAACAAGCCCCCCATTGTTAGTCAAGCCGGTTCTCAGAGATGAGTTGCAGATTTACCTGGCCGTATCAGAAACTACAGTAAGCGGGGCTTTAGTCAAAGAGTGTAGCGACGGTTTTCAAAGACCCATATACTATGTGAGTCATGCTTTGACCAAATCAGAAAGGAATTACATTCTCCTGGAAAAGCTAGCTTATGCTCTGGTGATCTCAGCGAGGAAACTCCGTCCCTATTTTCAAGCTCACACAATAGCAGTGGTGACGGACCAACCCCTCCGTCAATTCTTGCAAAGACCAAACGTGTCTGGAAGGCTAGTCTTATGGGCCCTAGAGCTCACTCAGTTCAACCTAAAGTATAAGCCCCGGACTACGATTAAGGCACAGGCTCTCAGTCTGATACTGTATGGTGGACGGGTACCTCTATAGGAGGGGCAGATCCCTCCCCTTACTTAGGTGCTTGCATCCCGATGATGCTAAATGGGCATTGAGAGAGGTCCACTCTGGGGAATGTGGGAACCACATAGGTGGGGAAGCTCTAGCTTATCAGGTGCTTCGTATGGGGTACTATTGGCCGACCATCCACCAAGACACGGAAGTACGATTCAAGTGCGATCACAGTGCCATTCCAAGTGCGGGTCAAGTGCTGGTAATTTAACCGCACTCCACCCGCACTATTGCCCTGATCCGAGAACTGAAGATGAAGGCAACCCATACAGTGCGGGTACAGTGCGGGTAATTCACCGGCACTCCACCCGCACTCCGAGCGCGCCAGTTTGATTTTCAAAGCTTAAGTGACCTATTTTTGTATCTTGTATAAATAGAAAAGTATAGAAACGTTTTAGGGAGCCTTTGACTCCGTTTTGTAGAGGTTAAACACATTTAGACATAGAATCTCTCTCTCTCTCTCTCTCTCTCATCCTTACATTCTCTACTCAACTTCAAGGAAGTTAGGAGATTGGAGCCACTTCAAGGAAGGAGATGTTCTCCAAGGGTTCTTTCTCTTTCCCTTCTCCTAGTTTCCTAGTTGTAATGAGTAGCTAAATCCCCTCTAAGTGGTTGACGGAGTAGTTAGTTTAATATTGGGCTTGTACATAAACTTGATATTATATTGATATTCATGTCTATCTTCCATTGATCTATTCTTGTTTTGAATGTTTATCATTGATTTCTTGTGTAGATACATCCTCTTTGCAAGATGTCTTTGTATTATGTATGAGTGTTGCATCTAGATATACATCCTATTTAGTTGTTTAATGCTCTAAAGAATGGACGGAAAGTCATGAATTCTGACTCTTAAACCGTGGTTTTAATCTAACCTCGATCGATTTTCTGGCACTATACATCCTAGGTCGGAACCCATGAGAGAGTTAGAAGTCATCTCTATACATCCTAGGGTGACTATGTTTAATCGGTTGAGTCATTGTTAGGTAGACGAGCTTCATTTCTAGACTCCGATAAACAACCAACTCTATACATCCTAGGTTGGTCATTTACGATGGGTTAATCCCTAATAGGTGGTCCGCACTATACATCCTAGGTTGGCCACCTTCTAAGGATAAATAACCGACTCTATACATTCTAGGTCGGTTACCTTGAATAGCCGTGCTATTGACAAGTTTGTTGCATTGCCCAGTATTTACTTTCGTATCCATTAACTCCTTAGTTTCCATCATCTATATATACCCTTCATTCCATTTCCCCCTTCATTTAGTTTGCATAATTAATTTAGTGTTATTTACAGAGTAATTCACCACCTACATTTTCACCAAATAATATGTCGATATTATATATATACATAACATTACTTTAGCAATAACTAATTTAGCTAACTCCGCTCCATGTGGACGACACCCCACTTGCCACTATATTTATGTTTTCAAAGTAATTTAGGCTTTGTGAGGTTTTATCAAATATTGTTGACGGATTGATCTTTTAAAACGACATGAAGAAAAACCTATCTGTCAAATGACGCCGCTGCCGGGGAGCGGCATGTTTAGTTTGATTAGTTTTGCATAGACAATAGTTAGTCTAGTAACGTTTCTGGTCTACCCTATTTGTTTCTCGTTTACGCTGTGCGTTATTTGTTGTGAAATTTCAGGATTCTAGGTATATGCACGGAAGAAGATCGTTTAGAGGAACAGTGCTGCCAGTTACGGATAACATCAATCAGTTGGGTAGAAGAACCGATTAGTTAGAGGGAAACATCGACGCCGGTGTTCCTGTGGATTACCCTGGGCAGAATAGGGAAGACAGGAACGATCAGAATCAGAATGAAGCAGCAGGCTCGAGAGCATGAGGGAAGTTTACATGGGAATGAACAGCTAGGTCTCACCATGGGCAAGTACACTCTCCCGTTTGTAGGTAATGTGTCCACTGCCATAGTACTGGATGATGTAACAAGGCAGTATGAGTTAAAGACTATGCACATTCACCTCCTACCATCGTTTAGTGGGCGGATTTCCGAGGATTGCCTCTTATTTTACACCTTGCAGGGCCTGATGCAAGATGTTCAAAGCGCTGAAAAGATCCTTGTGAAAAACAAAGGTCAAGAGATTCATTTGGTTGGTAAAGTTGCTACTGTTAAGACCTGTAAGAAGGTCAAGAAACATTAGAAGAAAAAGCAACTTGGGCCTACCAAGAAGGAAACCAAGAAAGTAACCAAGATCAAAGGGAAATGCTTCCTTTGTGGTGAAAAGGGACATTGGAAAAGAGATTGCCCAAAGTCCCAGAAAAAGAAGGAAGAAGGTAATGTTAATTATCTAGAAACATGTTTTCTGGCAGATTCTACTGATTCTTGGATCATAGACTCTGGAGCCACTAAGCATGTTTGTTATTCCTTGTAGGGGTTTCAGGAAAAGAGAAGGTTGAATGAAGATGAAGTCAATTTGCGATTGGGCAACGGAACGTTAGTGTCTACAAGTGCAGTGGGAGATATTAGAGTTATTTTAGATTCTAGTAGGCATAGATTTAATAGACATTTATTATGTACCTCAATTCAAGAGGAATTTAATTTCAATTTCTTGTTTAAATAAGTTTGGATATTCGGTTACTTTTAATAAAACTTTTATTATTAGTAAGAATGACAAAGTTGTTTGCAAAGGTACATTGGAAAACGGTTTATTCTTTTTGCATAGAAATATCTCTCACTCGTTAGACACAGAAATAACGGAACCTAATCATAAAAGAGTAAAATTATCAAAAGATGAAACCTATCTTTGGCATTTACGCCTAGGTCACATTAACCTTAATAGGATTAAAAGATTGGTATGTGACGGACCTTTAAGTGACTTAAAGGTTGATGATCTACCAACTTGTGAATCTTGTTTTGAAGGTAAAATGACCAAAAGGCCGTTCAATACCAAAGGTGCAAGAGCCACTGAATGTTTAGGACTAGTACACACTGATGTATGTGGTCCTATGAGCATTCAAGCTAGAGGTGGATATGAGTACTTCATCACCTTCACAGATGATTACTCAAGATTTGGTTACGTGTATCTCATGAGACATAAGTCGGATGCATTTGATATGTTCAAATCATTCAAAGCTGAAGTAGAAAATCAGCTTGAGAAACATATAAAAATCTTGAGATCTGATCGTGGTGGAGAATATCTATCTGGAGAGTTTCAGCAATATCTTATTGATAATGGGATAGTTTCTCAGCTTTCTGCACCAGGTACACCTCAACAAAATGGGGTAGCAGAAAGGAGAAATAGGACTCTTTTAGAGATGGTTAGATTAATGTTGAGTTATTCAACACTTCCTATTTCTTTTTTGGGGATAAGCTTTACAAACAGCAATATATATTCTAAACGATGTACCATCTAAATCTGTCCCTAAAACCCCACATGAATTGCGGACTGGGCGAAAGCCTAGTTTACAATACATGAGGATATTTGGTTGTCCTGCACATGTGTTGAAAGGAAAGACAGAAAAGATGGAGTCCCGTTCGGAAACATGTATATTTGTGGGGTATCCAAAAGGAACTAAAGGATATTATTTCTATAGTCCTTCTGATCTAAAAGTATTTGTTTCAACAAATGCTTCATTTCTAGAAAAGGACTATATGAATAATTTTGTGCCCAAAAGTAGAATTGTCCTGAATGAGATGTCAGGAGATACAATTCCACAAGAGATTTTACAACCCAGCCCAATTGTAAGTTCCACTCCAACACAAGATCAACAACCTACCATTCCTCGTCGTAGTAGGAGGGTTAGAACACAACCCGAAAGATATATCGGTCTAGGAGAATCTGTTGAGAATCTCCCTAACGATGATGATCCCTACACGTACAAGGAAGCTATGGAGGATGTTGATTGTCGACATTGGCAAAAGGCAATGCAATCCGAGATTGAATCGATGTTCAATAACAAAGTCGGGTCCCTTGTAGACTTGCCTAACGGGATAAAACCCATTGGGTGCAAGTGGGTATACAAGAGGAAAAGAGGTATGGATGGTAAGGTGGAAACCTTTAAAGCTAGACTAGTAGCTAAAGGTTATACACAGAAAGAAGGTATCGATTACGAGGAAACCTTCTCACCTGCGGCCATGCTTAAATCCATTAGGATACTCTTATCCATTGCAGTATCTCTAGACCTAGAGATTTGGCAAATGGACGTCAAGACAGCTTTCCTTAATGGAAGTCTTGACGAGAGCATCTAAATGATGCAACCAGAGGGATTCATTGAAAAAGGCCAAGAAGAAAGAGTATGCAAGTTGCAAAAGTCCATATATGGACTAAAGCAAGCATCCAGATCCTGGAACATAAGGTTCGATCAAGCTGTAAAGGGTTTTGGATTTATTCAAAACCCTGACGAACCTTGTGTATACAAGAGGATCAAAGGCGACAAGTTGGTTTTCCTCATTCTTTATGTTGATGATATACTACTCATTGGAAACGATGTAGGTGTATTGATATCAGTGAAAGAATGGTTAGCAAAACAATTTGATATGAAGGACTTAGGAGAAGCAAGTTATATTCTTGGTATCCAAGTAATAAGGGATAGGGATAGAAAGAATAGAACGATTGCATTATCCCAGGCTTCATACATTGATAAAATCTTGTCTAGATTCACCATGCAAGATTCCAAGAAAGGTATGTTACCTTTTAGACATGGAATCAAACTTTCTAAGGGTCAAGCACCTAAGAATGTGCATGAAGAGCAATTCATGAGTAGAGTTCCATATTTCTCGGCAGTTGGAAGTCTCATGTATGCAATGCTCTGTACTAGACCAGATATTTGTTTTGCTGTTGGCATAGTTAACAGGTTTCAATCGAAACCTGGTCCTGATCATTGGACGGCAGTCAAGCATATTTTCAAGTATCTCAAGAGAACTAGAGATTATATGCTTGTATACTCTGAAGGGGATTTAATTCCCGTTGGGTATACAGATTCTGATTTCCAGTCGGATTCTGACTCTAGAAAATCCACATCAGGATCTCTGTTAACCATTGGAGGAAGAGCAGTCATATGGAGGAGTATCAAGCAATCTTGTATTGCTGATTCCACCACGGAAGCTGAGCATGTTGCTGCATGCGAAGCTGCCAAAGAGGATGTTTGGCTCCGCCAATTCTTGATTGACTTAGAAGTGGTTCCTGGTGCGAATAAGCTGATCACTATAAACTGTGATAACAGTGGTGCAGTGGGTAATTTGAAAGAACCAAGAAGTCATAAGAGAGGTAAACACATTGAAAGGAAGTATCACCTTTTGAGGGAAATTGTTCATAGGGGAGACGTGACGATCACCAAAATCGCGTCAGCAGAAAATCTAGCGGATCCTTTCACAAAGGCTCTACCTCAGAAGAGCTTTGATGGACATCTAGAGAACATGAGAATGAGAGATATGACACACTTGCTAAAGAGCAAGTGGGAGATTGTTAGGATTATGCTCAATGGCAAGAGTGTAATATTGTAATTGACAATCTTCTCATATTAATAAAGTGAATTCTGATTCTCAAAATTACTTATAGCATTTATTATTATAATTGTCAAGGTAAATAATCATAAGGTCAAAAGACTATGAGACATGAAGAATTGTTCATACATCCGGATATGTATGAGGTAGACACAATTCTTTAGTTAGTCTTGAATAACGTTCACAACTTAAGTTAAAGGTTGGGCACCTCTATCTTGTTAAAGTTGTAGAATTCTTTTACTAGCATTTGAGTGGGATCAAATGAATATGATGAGTCTAAAATCATCGAAAGGTTTTCGAGTAAAAGAATCTAGTGCACTAGGTGCATTGAACTGGATCACAATGAAATACTTTATCTAGAACCGTCACTAGATATAAGTCTTTTCATTAAAGAGGACAATCGGAGAGTCTATCTTAATCCTGAGATAAATGATGGACTTATGGTTGCAAGTGTTATCATTAGAGCTATCAATGAGTACGATTATATAGCATAGTCTATCCTCGATAGTTTGTTGGTATACATTTGTTAATCGATAGAGGACTTCATTTATAGATATGGACATCGTGGCTCCATTTATTAAATGAGAGTATAATATCATCATATGGATGTTTTGAGGTATTGGATATTAAATCTCAATGTTGAGTTTTCAATAATGATTATTGAAAACATGGCTTCTGGACAAGTCAAAGTATCCAAGTTCGAAATGTGGTCATATGAGGAAATATGGTAACTTGGAGAGCTATAGGCGGTCTATGAGCTCTTGGCGATTACTGATATTATTCACAAGGATACACCATCTCCTATAAGATTGTCTAGGGTATGAATGAGAAACATCTCCTTATTCTATCTTTACTTAAGAGTTCAATTTTAGCTCTTTAGTGGAATGAGTTAAAATTAATAGATTGGACCTAAGTGAATCATTTGTTGATTGTGATTAGGTTGTGTCTATTGAAGCTTAAATTTAGATAGCCCGCCAAGATCCCCAATCCACACGTATTTGCATGGATCACTTGATATATTCTACCGGGCCGATTTAAGGGTCCATCTAGAATTGTTTTTAATATATCAAGAATATAATATGTCTATTATTTAATTAATGGGCTGCACTATTATATTAATATATTAAAAGGAGACATGTGGGCTTGTTTCTTTTAATAATAATGGGTCTGGTTCACATGTGGGCTTTTATTTAAAGTCCAATGGATTAAATGAAATAAGAAAATAATATATGGCCCATTTATATAAGTGGGGCGGCAAGGTGTATATATTAACCTAATATATTATTTTGTTTCATTGTTTTAATTAAATAAGAATTAGTTAATTTATTAATTAATTGTTTAATTAAGAAACAAATCTTTTTCTGATCAGAAAATATATTTCCTAAAGTTATACTATTGGTAGTAGTATATTAAAAGTAAAAGACTTGTTTGATAAGAAAATAAATAATTAATTTTGTTTATTTAATCAAATAAGAAGTCTTTTTATTTAGTCAATAAAAAAATAAAAATATCTATGAGTTGGATTAAGTTTTGAAGTCTAAAGGTTGATGGAAATTAGGGTGCAACACAAACTCTTTTTGGTATGTGATTTGCGGCAACCCTAGTCCATTTAGGGGAAGATTTCGGCAATCCTAAATAGAAGAGGAAGCAAAATTTCGGCCACCTATATAATACCACATATAGAATTCGGCCACAATAGTTGATTGAATGATTCAATTTTTCTTCTTCTTCTCAATTCATAGAAAAGGATAATTTTTATTCTACTAAACATAAAAGAGAGAAGAGATTATTCTTTGATAGTACACTGATTGCTTGTTCATCAATAAGCTTGTGTGTACAACATCGAATTAGGATCACGCGAGTTTCGATCATTAGATTGAGAACTCAAAAGTGACCGGAATAATTTTTGTCTTCTTTTGATAGTTTTGTGACTAACAAAAGAAAAAGAAAACTTTGTTCATCCATTCTCAGGTTTGCAATTCAAAGAAATAGGGAGACCACGCTCCTAGGTGATTCACGTACCTGTTCGGATTGGAAGATCTCGCGGTACTGTTCACGATCACTGTTCACGAGGGTACTGTTCACGGGCATCGGAAAAGATTTTGCGGATTACCAATCGACGTAAGTCAATCGGATCACGCGTCAAGAGGTATTTAACTCTAACCGTATATATTTGAGTTTAATTAATTAAAAGGTTAAGGTTCAACTTTGAGAAAAATTTTAAAACCATACGAAATCCTTTTTTCGTTTCTTCCGCTGCGTTTTATATCGATTTTTCCCTACAATACAGTTGAAGGCCAGAGTTTAGGGGTCAGTCCAGGGGAACAGTGCGGTTACAGTGCGGGTCCGTCACCCGCACTCGTCCCTCACTCCGAAGGCATCAGGTAATAAAGTACGGGTACAATGCGAGTTAGTCACCCGCATTCCACCCGCACTTTGGTCGCGCAGTATATATACTGCTTGTCGTTCTCTAGGGCTCCACTTTGCCACAAAAGCAAAACAAAACAGAAAATTTCAAATTTTTCCCTTGTCTCAACTGAATGGTATTCCGTGTGTGCCACGTTTTCGATTTTTCGGCAACCAAGGTATGAATTCTTCCTCTAATTTCATTACATATCTCTCTAATCCAAAACCCTAACCCTTCTGTCGATGATGTTCTAAGATTATGAAATGTATACATGAATGGAAATTCTGCATGTGCTGGTATCTGGGAACGAGTTAGAGTGCGGGTATAGTGCGGGTCATTCACCCGCACTTCACCCGCACTTTATCCTCCTGGCAGAATATGTGTCCTTTCAAATTCCTTCATCATAACCTCATGGTTCTTTGATCTGAATATTCCCTTAAAACTGTTGTTTATTGTGCAGATGTCACGAAGAACTAGGCAATCAACTAGGCAAGGCAGTCAGGGTTCCGAACGAAGACCGAGGAGGGGACCCCAAGTTCCACCACCATGCATCAGACACCCAGATTTCGAGGACCGTTTAGAATATTTCAGGGAACGAGACGTCGTTGTGGAAAGGGGGATAGCAGTTAAAGAGCTGGAGGGCACCTCAATTCCTCTAATGGTTGAAACAAGGGGATGGGAAACCTTTGTTAGCCCCCCCCAATGTATTGTCGACGTGTGGTCGAAGAATTCTTTACTGGAATGGTACCTGAAACTTTTCAGCGCACTTCTTCTGTTCTAGTCCAAGGGGTAGAAGTCCGGATGACTATAACAGACATTAATATGTACTATAGGACTGAGCTTCCAGTTGATTCTGAAGAAGTAGGACGTCTAAGGCAGGGGGTGACTTGGAGTGAATTCTTTGTGACACAAAACGTGGATTTTGCAAATCAATTAGTGATCCGTCCTATGGATTTTTGGGTGGCACCTGATCACCGCATGAAGCACACCAACTTGAAGAGTGAGTTGGGTTTCTGGCATGTGTTCATCTCCCATTCATTGATCCCAGAAAGCACAGGACTTCAGTGAACTTCAATGCAGCAATGATCCTGTACTGTATACTGCAGAATCAGTTGGTCGACATAGGCTTTCTTGTCAAAAGAGAGATACTTGAGTTGGGAGGTGTCAGAGTAGACAAGCAGCCACTCATTTTCCCTAGCCTCATCACCGCATTTTGCAGAACTACCGGGGTGGATTTTGGATCCGATCCTTTCGAATGTGGTTTGAGGCCAGTTTGGCGTTTTACATGGAATGACCAAGTCAGAGAGCGGGACCCCTCTGGTGTCAGGGTCCGAACAGGGAGGAGGAAACCTGCTCGAGGGGGCAACACGAGCAGATAGGCTGAAGACATCCCAAAACAACCAGATGTCGAGCCGGTTTACCTCGAATACGGTGATTATAAGCCTGCTGCTTCCCCACCCACGCAGGAGACGTTTAGAGACGTCCCTTGGCAGACCTTGCTTACAGGATTGGAGAACCTCAGAACCGAGGTCGTCGAAAACAGGAGGTCGATTACTGAGAGCTGGGTGGAAGCCAATGAGTATTTTATTGACATTTAGGGCAACCTCACTGACATGAGGGAGGCACTCAGTCTTCCAAGTTATCCGCAGAAGAAGAAGAGGCCAGCTGCTTTCTCACCTCCTTCAGGGGGCCCAGACATTGACGCATATGGGGGAGAGCTCCGAGCTGCAATGGAGAGATCCAGGAGAGAGCATGAAGAGCGGATCAGATCAGAGATCGACCCCAAGGGAAAAGGGATTGCCAGTGAACCGGAGAGGCAGTTTTTCGACGAAGATTGACCGTCCATTCCTTTTTATTTATTGTTATTATTCTAGGACTACTTACTCTTATTGCTTGTATTTGTAATTTATTTAAAACAGCTTAGACTTATTTTTCTTTTCTTTTCGCATTTGTTTTTCGTTTGGTAGAGTTGTTGTGTGGTTTTAAGCTAGGTTGTGCATCTTTTGGGAAGCTCACAACAACACGCATGAACATCGAACGATCTTCCTTCTAAAGGGTGTTTTCTACCTTCGATTTTGTACTTAAGCTTTCAATGAATGCGATTTAGTTTTTGTTATTATGAATGAGCATGGTCGTGTGTATGTCTAGATTCGGTTTGGGGGTGTTGAACCCTCATTCCGCCATTTATCGAGATTATGCTTGTTATTTCCAACAATGGGGACATTGTTGAGTTTTGGTTTGGGGGTGTATTACGCCTACGCCTTGTACAGTTTAGTGTCCAATTTTTCAATTTTGTCGCTTGTCCATTTTTCAAACTGTATCCAGTATGGGTATGATGCCTCTAGAGTGTGCTTTTGACGAGTTCCTTATATGTGCTCTGACATTGTGATATAGTTTGGTGCTATGTGAGGGTTCGCTTGCACCACCATGGGGTCGTCCCACCCGTTGGTGTTAAGTATTGGGGACTCATTGTTCCCATGCCTTGTTCTAATAGTGGAGATACCCGTGAGATCACAAACACAAGCATGAAAGTGCGTTTTCTGAGTGCATTATTGATTATTCTTAAACACGCCTCTCGTCATTTATGTCATGTGCCATAGGACTTGCATATCATTTTGTGAATTGCGGGATGGATGCTTTCATTCCCTCTTTAGATGGTTGTGGAAGTGATATTAGGGAATGTATGTGTATCGAATTACCTCTATAGCCTAAACACCACATACCATATTGTGTGCTCCAAAGCCAAGTTGAGGCCAAACACTTACTCTTTCATTTGGTACCACATTCAACCATATACCCAATAGCCTAAACACATGCCTACCCTTGTACTAATCATGTTAGGATGGGAAATGGTAGTGATGAAAAGAGTTAAAATGGTCCTACAGCGGGTAAAATGAAATAATTGTTGAAAATATGCAAGGAAAGGGGTAAGAACCTTAGTTACGTGCCCTAAATGCCTAAGAAAGGGAAATTGTAACAACTCAAATGGAGTACAACATTGTGATTGGGAAATTGTTAAAAGAAAAATTTAAAGAAAGATTGTACTTGAAGTGCCATAATGGGGATTGTATTATGCTAAAAACGCTCAAACGGAATGTAACGTTGAAGGCACAAATGTGGGTTAAATGGTTTCCTAGAGGGTTGCATTTAAGCAATAAAAGAACATGGTGTGGTAGTAGGGATATATTCTAGCATGATTGGTGAGTTTGAACTCCAAATGTCCATATTCTTTGTGTAACCTCATTCAACCCCACAGCCACACTATAACTGGTTGAAAAACCCTATTTGATCCATATAAGTCTAGTTTGGGAATGTCGGTTGAAGCACGATCTTTCACATCCATGGCATAGTGACTTGTTCCTAGGATAGTTCATTGCTTAAATTTTATGCAAAATCTTCTTTGCATACTTGTTTGTGTGGAACTTAGGACTCTTGAGGAAAGAAAAGAGAGAATCCATGTGAGTTTTAGAATTGAAGCGAATTATGCTCAAGGTATAGGAGTAGGTTGTCCCTAATTCATGAATGCCTTTAGGTGTGGGATTCGTGTTTGTACGAGCCTCCCTTTTGTGTCTCCAAAATGTTCTTGATCTTGTGGATATGTTTTTTCTCCTCTCTATCACACCTATTTGTATCATATCACACATTGGACTTGCGGCATTATTGAGGTATTGTTTAGGTATGTAGAAATTATAATCAGTTGGCGTCTTACTGTTTCGATTAGATTTGCTTGAGGACGAGCAAAGGTTTGGTTTGGGAGTGTTTGATTAGGCCAAAAATGTAGTATATTTAAGCCCTCAGATCCTTACCTTATGTTCTGTTTTCGTGCGTTTTTGTATCTTTGATGGGTTGTTTTGTGCGTATTTGTAGGAAGCATATTGCGGTTTTGTATCTTTGATGGGTTGTTTTGATGGGTTGTTCTGTTTCGTGCAAAGAAAGGTTTGGAAGCATATTGCGGTGATTCCGGTATAAAAGGGGCGAAAGTAAAGGCAAAGGGGTACAAACAGCTCTACAGTACGCGTCCAGTGCGGGTCAAGTGCAGGTCGCAACTGCACTCCGACCGCACTCCAGCCGCACTCATGTAATAGTTGGGACAGGATGCAGGTGAAGATATAAAGTGCGGGTACAGTATGGGTCATCCAACCGCACTTAACCCGCACTAATGCCAAACCAGAGAAGCTGATGTTGCACTTGACGATAAAGTGCGGGTACTGTGCGGGTCATCCAACCGCACTCTACCCGCACTAATGCCAAACCAGAGAAGTTGAAGATGCACCTGACGTTAGAGTGCGGGTACTGTGCGGGTCATCAAACGGCACTCCACCCGCACTATCACCAAGAATAGAAGAGCAGAGTTGCACCTGACATTAGAGTGCGGGCACTGTGCGGGTCATCCAACCACACTCTACCCGCACTGTTGCTCAAGACAGAAGGTAGATTTTGCACCTGACAGGAGAAGTGCGATTCAAGTGCGATCACAGTGCGATTCCAAGTGTGGGTCAAGTGCTGGTAATTTAACCGCACTCCACCCGTACTATTGCCCTGATCCGAGAACTGAAGATGAAGGCAACCCATACAGTGCGGGTACAGTGCGGGTAATTCACCCGCACTCCGAGTGCGCCATTTTGATTTTCAAAGCTTAAGTGACCTATTTTTGTATCCTGTATAAAGAGAAAAGTATAGAAACGTTTTAGGGAGCTTTTGACTCCATTTTGCAGAGGTAAAACACATTTAGACCTAGAATCTCTCTCTCTCTCTCTCTCTCTCTCTCATCCTTACATTCTCTACTCAACTTCAAGGAAGTTAGGAGATTGGAGCCACTTCAAGGAAGGAGATGTTCTCCAAAGGTTCTTTCTCTTTCCCTTCTCTTAGTTTCCTAGTTGTAATGCGTAGCTAAATCCCCTCTAAGGGGTTGATGGAGTAGTTAGTTGAATATTGGGCTTATACATAAACTTGATATTATATTGATATTCATGTCTATCTTCCATTGATCTATTCTTGTAGTGAATGTTTATCATTGATTTCTTGTGTAGATACATCCTCTTTGCAAGATGTCTTTGTATTATGTATGAGTATTGCATCTAGATATACATCCTATTTAGTTGTTTAATGCTTTAAAGAATGGATGGAAAGTCATGAATTCCGACTCTTAAACCGCGGTTTTAATCTAACCTCGATCGAGTTCCCGGCACTGTACATCCTAGGTCTGAACCCGTGAGAGAGTTAGAAGTCATCTCTATACATCCTAGGGTGACAATGTTTAATCGGTTGAGTCATTGTTAGGTAGACGAGCTTCATTTCTAGAGTCCGATAAACAACCAACTCTATACATCCTAGGTTGGTCGTTTACGATGGATTAATCCCTAATAGGTGGTCCGCACTATACATCCTAGGTTGGCCACCTTCTAAGGATAAATAACCGACTCTATACATCCTAGGTCGGTTACCTTGAATAGCCGTGCTATTGACAAGTTTGTTGCATTGCCCAGTATTTACTTTCGTATCTATTAACTCCTTAGTTTCCATCATCTATTTATACCCTTCATTCCATTTCCCCCTTCATTTAGTTTGCATAATTAGTTTAGTGTTATTTATAGAGTAATTAACCACCTACATTTTCACCAAATCATGTTTCGATATTATATATATACATAACATTACTTTAGCAATAACTAATTTAGCTAACTCCACTCCCTGTGGACGACACCCCACTTGCCACTATATTTTTGTTTTCAAACTAATTTAGGCTTTGTGAGGTTTTATCAAATATTGTTGACGGATTGATCTTTTAAAACGACATGAAGAAAAAACTATCTGTCAATGACCAATAAAAATGTTAAAGTGGAACCTAAGTGGGTTAGAAAGAATGAACCCGCTTGCCTTAGTGCCCATGTGACACCCGTAGATGCAACTAGGTCCATCGGACTTGGTAAGTCTATAGGGGCTCATGCCTCCCATTGACTTGGTTGAAATTGAACCTATTTGGGGAGCTCAAGCAAAGAGAGCGAACTTGCATGATTTGCTATATGCAAAAAGTTGATTAATTTTATGATCTTTTTTAATTGCTTGAGATGATTGGTTGCACATATTAGCTTATATGTTATTTTCTTAATAAGTGTGCAACACTGCTTTACTTGCAATCCATGTAATATTTATGTTCAAACATGCATTTTTGGACTAGGAGATTTGATTGGGAAAGTACATTTTAATGACCCATAATTTATCTCCATGACATGAGAACTTTTAATGACATGCTTAAAGTGATATGCATGAATTGTTTTTGATTGCTTTAGTGCAAAATATGTGTGAAAGCAAATGAGAAGACTAAACCCAATAAGGATCTAGTATCCATGCAATAAATAAGGATGTCTCATCCAAATTTAGTCTTCTCTCTCTCTTTATTAGTTGAACAAGGCTACTATCATACGGGTATCCTACCCGGAAAAATCAAAAAGGGTGCAAAAGTCACTCATGTCTTGTTTCGCTTATAAAGTTTGATATAGTTGCTCTTTAAATTGAAATTCATTTTGAAAAACTATATCCTGTTTGCTTATGACAAAAGGGTACAAATTGGTTTGAATTCTTTTGGAAACCCTTTTGATGTTTGCTTTTCCAAATACCATTGCTTGAACTTGAATGCTATATGTCTTGCATGCAAAGCAACAAATTCACACATCTTTTTTGTTAAATAAAACTCTTTAAATCTCTCTCAATTATTTAAGTTGCATAAAGTTTGTGTATATGATTATGCATCGTATTTGTGCTAATAGCTCTCTTTTCTGAAGCAACCCGATAGGGGAAGCTCATTTGCTTATCTCATGACAAAAAGGGGGAGAAGTCTTGAGAGATATACGGGGAGTGAGAGATATAAGGGGAGCATTGTTTATGCTTTAGGGGGAAAAGCCTCATGAGAAAGAGTAACCTTTTAGGGGGAGCATTGCACATGCATTCTTTGTATTGCTTTATTTGTGTTTAAGTGCAATGTTTGTTTTTATTTGTTCACCTCACATGCACTTGTTCTTGGAAAGTGCTTCTTGCTATTGTGTGTAGGCACATTGATGATTCTACAAAGAGACTGAAGATATTGAAGATTTAGATTCTAGGTATCTCTTTTGTAATGTAGAAGTGATTATGGACAATAGCTTTGTTTTATTTTGTGAGGATTGTTTGTGAGTGGTTGTTTTGTCATGAAATAGCCAAAGGGGGGGATTGTAAGGACCTCGATTTTATGATTGGCTTATTTCATGACAAACCACACCACTGTGGGGATGATTGTATAATGGGTAGCTTAGGTCCGTATTGGCAAGCTTCCAAGCATCTCCATGACTTCAAGAGCGAAAGGTATACTCACTTGACTTTGTCTCTTGAAGAGTTCAGGTGCACACACACTTCATGCATGTTTTGTTTATCTTGCGTTTGTGTTCCTTATTGTTTATATGTGTGTGCATCCTTTTCAAAAACACTCACTAGCTTGCATTAGATATCATATCTTGCATTGTATCTCATTTGATAACATGTTTGACATGTTAATTGTGCTTCATTGTGTGTATCTCACTCACTTCACACTTGCACAACATTCATGTAAGATAGACATTTTTCTTGAGTGTTAAAAAGGGATTTTTCCCTTTAGCGCGGCCTAGACCGCTCGGCAGGCTCTGCTTGCACCGCGGCGCACGGAGCGGTATTCTCCAGTGCGTCATGTGCGACGTGGACTGTGACCTGTGCACTTGCACGCACAGCGGTCCCAACCGCGGTGTTGTCCAGACGGTGCACTGCTGTATGTACCGTGGTCTGGATACTTACCTTTGCCGCGGTCTAGCAAGCGGTTTTGACGGGATTCTGTTTTCCAAGTTCAAAACGATGTAGTTTTAACTAGGGCTTCATATATATTCTCTCTCTTCTCTTCTTGGCCGACCAAGAGCTCAGAAAATCATTTTTAGAGAGAGGTTCGAGCTCCTAGAGAGAGAAAGCTTCAAGAAAGCATCTTTGCCTCTCCAAACCCAAAACCCATCTCCATCTTGCATCATTCAACATCATATGAGCATGGGTCTTCATTGTTTCATGACTAGGTAAGAAAGAACTTCTTTGAATATCATTTATTGTTCTTCTTACTCTAGATTAGGTATTTATTGCATGATTAAATACCTAGACTCTACTTTATTGCATATTTATGAGTCTTGATAACATGATTGGGTTTGTATTTTGATAGCTAAATTGATTAGGTCAATTTTGCCTAAAAGCTAGGTTATAAATATTCATGTGTGATTTATTGATAACTAGGTTGAGAAATTGTGTTTTAATCAACTAGTTAATGTTCATGAATATTTGATTGGGTTTGTTTGTGATAGCTTGCATTATTAGGTCATATATGCCTAAATAGCTAATCCATAAATGTTCATGTATGCTTAATTGATGATTAGGTTGACTTTGTGCATCTAGTCAAGTTTATGAATGTTTATGTGAATTTAATTGACAATTAGGTTGTTAGAATTTCTCTACAACTAATTGAGACCTCATGTGTGTACATGTAGGCATTGTTTGATAACTAGGGTGTTCAATTGCATTATAACATCTAGTTAAGCTTTTTGTGTTTAGTCTTGCACATTATTGCATTGAGTATATTGTCATATATACACTTAGACTTTTATACTCTTCTTGAGTCAAAGTCTTGTGGCTTCGGGGTGAAGTTGCACAAGCATTGAAGTCTTGCAACCAAGGTGTGGTTGGCAAGCATCGGTCAAGAGCCGCTATAAATGGCCCGCTGGGTAGAGTAGGAGGTGCTCACGCCAAGAGTAGTGTATCAGGGGATATCACTAGGGACTGAACCAAGAGTGGCGAGTGGTAGTATCCATAGCCTGAGGTTGTCGAGACTGAGAGTCCGAGTATCACTTGAGGGAGTAACTTTTTACTCATATAGTGGATTTCTGTGATCGTGTATTGCTAGAAGGATAGCCCGTGGTTTTTCCCTGGTTGAAGGGTTTCCACGTAAAAATCAAGTGTTCTTTATATTTCTGCACTTTTACTTGATTTTGTATGTTTGTTTTAATTGGGTTATATGTTTAATATTGACTAATCGAAAAAGTTGGTAATAATAGATTAACAACACATTCACCCCCCCTCTAGGTTGTAGACACACGCTTAGAGCTGTATTTTCAGCATGGATATCACAATACACTCTCATTTTCTCTCGTTCTATACAGGGAGGTGGTGGAGAACAGGTTTATGTCGATAAGTGGCTATATGTTCTCCCAATGATTATTTTAAACTCTCACTGGCTTCAGAGACTGGAAGAATCATTTTTCTGGGATGAAAAATCCCTTTCTCTGGCGTTCCTCTCCCCTATTCTTCATCTTTCTTGTCCGTATTTATAGACATCCAACATTCCTGAAAATGTAGTTGTATTAATGAGGATTTATTTATAGTCTTTTTTTATGCGTTGAAAGACGTTGAGTGAGGCAAAAGGACCGGGAATTGGTTGACCGACTGGTCTTATTTATGGCGCTTTAAATGGTGAAGGAGTCAACTTTCCCTGCCTGCGTTGCTTGGAGAGGTACATTAACGTATTAGTCCCCTCTTGTTGGCGTGGCACTTGTTTTAGCATGCTGGTATCTTCACAACGACATTCTTCTTGGCAAGCAAGCAGGATACCGGTCTGAGGTGGATTTTAGGTTGATGTCGAGGTACCCCGGGGTACCGGGTACATGTCGCGGCATCTAGGTGTTAGGCAAGAGGTTCCGGATACATGCGAGGTGCTAGGTACGCGGTATCGCGGTACCGGCTTCACCAGGTGTCAGAATAGACACATAGCGTGGTAGCCGCTCTTCTTGTTTGTGTCTCTGGTGCCTTATCTGGGTAGATAGAGAGTCGAGGTTCTGGCCTCACCAGGTGTTGATCCCTTCAAAGTCGCAGTATCGATCCCGCTAGGTATGTGGGAGCTGGGATGGGGTCCTACTAAGTAGTAACTTATTGGAAAATTCTCCTTTAGACCCTTGCCAAAAAACTCTATTAACAAAAGTCCCCCTGACTTGAACACCGGTGCCATGTTGGGGTTGGAGTCAGGATTTGTAATCACTTGGAGAATTTTCTGTAACCGCTTCGTAGAATGAAATCTTCCCCTCACACATTGTAATTAATGTTCCTTCTACGTGGCTAACTGGGATAGGCCAAATTCAAAAAAGGAAAAAATTTAGAGGCGCTCGTTTTTTTAAACCGTTCATCCTACGTTTCCGATTATCTCACGCTATTAATCACCCTCTCTTCCTGTTGCAAGTAACCGTTTCTTCCTCTATTTATACCTCGACCCATCTCACTTTTCTTCACTTTTCATTATAGTTGCTCTTTTCTGCTTTCAAAACCTTTGCAAACCCTAATTTCTTCTTCTTCTTTCTTCTGCCTTCAATCTTTTCTTCTTTCCAGAAAAGTTTCGATTCTGCTAACTTGTCTTCCTCTGACAGTTTGGACCAGATTTTCACTAACATTTCTACGAGTCTTGCTCATGGGAAGAGGGCTCATCGAGCTAACGACGGCGGCGAGGCCGCCCCGGCTTCCCAACATCATCGATCGAATCAGAATGTCACCATTGGGTCGGGATTCACGAATAACCCAGATGCCCCAGTTGATGTTGATAAGGAATCAAGTGGGGATTCATGTAGGTGCCAGGTTTTGGATTGCGCAGCGGAATGGGATTTAAAAAAAACTATGCAATCATCAAGTAAACTTATTTGTACAGTAATAATCGAAAACAATAAGAAGAAGATTAAACTATTTCATACCAGCATTTGAAGGCTCCTTCTTTCTTTTTCGATCTGCTTCCTGATTTGAACCACAAGATCTTCCCGGCTATGTCCCGCGATTGGCAACAGCGTGTGGGCGCGTCACGGGTTTCAGGAACTTAAGTGGAGGTAGAAGAAACTAACAAAAACAACTCTTGTTTTCTAGGTGTGGAATTCAGCCACCCTCAGATCAAAATAATATATATATATATATATATATATATGTTAACAGAAATCTTACTCGGGGCAACAAATCTCACTTAGCACCCTCAAGATCATTACCACGTAGGTGATGACCAATGGTAGAATATATATGTGTATTAAACAATGCCTAATAAAATGATATGGAGATAACAATTTCCTTAGGTACTCAAAAGGAATAAAAATCTCTCTTTATTGATAACATATGATATACATTTCTCTATCTCTCTTTCGAATTGCTCTCACTTTTTTTCTGGGTGATCGTTGGGTGTTTGTTGTATGCTTGTCGAATAATAGTCCCTTCTTTTCGAAAGAGGAAATCCCTCCTTTATACAGTGTCTTCATAGGGTTAAACTCATTGATTTCCCCTTGATTTTCTCATCCCTCCCCTCCTTATCGGACGTGATTTTTACCTTTAAATGTCGTTGACTTTGAGTTAATTGCTCAGTTGAGGATATCTCGGTGGAAATCAATTTGTTTCCCATTTAGATTCTATTACTTGTTCTGCACGTGTATAATGTCTATAGATGTAATACTGTGTATCTTCGGGTCTAGCATGATTCCCATAAGGGTCGTAGAATGTATTAAGGTGGGGTGCATCAGTTAGTGAGGCCGATCATTGTCCCGGCCCCGATATTGAGAAGTTTCATCCAGCTAGGAGCTAGGTCTGGCCTCCCTTGACTTTTCGAAGCTAGGTGCGACCTCCTATGGACACCTCCCTGTATCAACGAGGTATAAGCGAGCTTTTGGAGGAATTACGAGGTGACCTCGACTTCTGGAGGATTTGGTGATGCGGGCTTGATCTGACCATTCCGGGCTCTATTCCGGAATATTTTTGGATTCTGTCATTGTTTCTGCGGGGCGGTATCGTAGCTCGGCTTTGGGTAGAATAGTCTCCTGGTGGAAACTTTCGGGCATGGAGCCAGGTCTGGAAGGTGGAAAATTTCCCTTTGGTTCTTAGCCAATTTTGGCTATTAACAGAAGTCCCCTCTGACTTGAACACCAGACGTCGAGCTCGGGGTTGGGGTCAGATTTTTACTTTATTTGGGAAATCTTCCCTCTTTTACCGTTACCAGAATATTGGGAAAATCTTCTCTTTTAACTGCGTGAGTGACGTGGCGTATATTGACCAATTTACTTCTGAATTAATCCAGTTGCGTTACGGCAGTCCCCGAGGCTCTTTACCGTTACCAGAATCTTGGAGAGATCTCCTCATTAACTGCGCAAGTGACGTGGCGAGAGCTGACTAACTTGTTTCTGGGTTAATCCGGTTACGTTACGGCAGTCCCCGAGATTTTTTGTGATCTCAACCGAAAATCTCGTCAGCTCGTGCTGCTGCCCTCTTGCCTATATATATATATATATATATCTATTTATCTCAATGACTTCCTCACCTCTTTCAAACTCAAATTTGTCCCATGATATACTTTCTCTCATAACCCTTCTCTCAAGCTTGTCTTTTTCTTCATTCTTATCTTTCTCTTCCTTCTTATTGATTTCACCATGTCGAAAACCAGTTATGATTCAGTTGACTCCATAGTTGACGGCGAGGAGGTCGTTAGTCTTGCCCTTGGGAAACGGGCTAGGAGGAGTTTAGACAGCGACAATTCCCCGCCCAACCCGTAATGCTGGTGGTCAAATAGGAATGTGTCTATTGGGACTGGGTTTTCCAACTATCCTAACCATCCTTTGGATATCACTGATGAAGATTCCGACAAAGAAGTGGGCGGTGACTCCCTGGGAGAACATCGGGTCCCAGCTTCTGGGCCGCTTTTGGAGAGGCTCCCTCCTTATGACTTCAGGGTTGTCCCTGATTCCATCATCGATCCAGTCTCGATTGACTGCTTGAGGTCAAAGTATGGCATCCCCGATAGCGTATCCATCTCGGTGCCTCCCAAGGGTAACGAGTTCTTTAACCCCCCTAAGGGCGTGCTCCCGATTCATGCGGCGGCTCTCGAGAACGGGGTCAGGCTTCCCCTTCATCCGACCCTTCGGCAGGCTCTTAACGCCATCCAGCTTGCTCCCCTTTAGTTGACGCCTAGCTTCTGGAGGCATCTGATTGGCTTCTTCGTACTATGGAGGGAACAGTGTCAGTTGAGCAAGGTGACGAGATAGCCGGGAGCAGAGGAGTTGGCTTATCTTTTCCAGATTGGGAGCCTGTCTGGCTCTCCTCAAGGCCAGTTTTATGCTAAGGCCAAGAACAATCTCAATTTCGTTATTCCTGGCGTTTCGATGAACGACCCCTCCTGGAAGGAAGAATGGATTCTTGCGGGGAAAAACTGGGGGAGCTTGATTTTCATTGGAGGGCATGAATTCGAGGTTCCTACAGCTTTCAGTGACAAACCCTAGTGGGATCGGGACTTCTTACCTTCTGAGTCTGAAGCCATTTTGAAGGCTATTTTAGCCCGGAATTATTTGAACCTGAAGTTCCCCACTGCTGAAGCCTTCGATCCTCGCAGGGTGAACCAATACTTGCGGATCTCAGACGCTACTCCTCGTAAGTGTCATTGAATTGCCTTGCCTTGTCTTGTTACTCAGCTTGGTTCTGATATTTTCCTTTTTAATTTGCTTATTCATAGTTTTTGTCGTTAAACCAGCTAGTCGCCATGCCTCACGCTCTCATGAAGCTAGAATTTCTCTTCCCTTCGCTGGGGTCGAACCTGCTCTTGCTTCATCTACCTCCCCAGCTGGGTCCAAGATGGCCAATCTTGCTTCACGGGCTTTCTAGGCTTCGGGTAAAGCTCCCCAGGTTGTTGGTCCGACTGCTTCTGTCCCTTATGCTGTGGTCGCTAAAGTTGCTACCCCCTCAATTTGACCTCCTGATTCCGCTGCGCTTCCAACTCCCCGAGCTTCAGCGGATTCTGGGAAGGGTGTCGCAAGTATCCTTCCGGCCGTTCCCGACCTCAGTCAAGCTCGACGGGGCAGGACGAAGTCCTGGAACAATTCATCGCATCTTATCCGGGCGGTGGGATCTCTAGGATGGCATCCATGCCTGTGGATGTCCTGATTACCAAGGGGTCTGCTATCTCAGCTAAGGTAATTGCATTTCCTTCGCACTACTCTTGCTAATTTGTTAAGTTCCTAACTCTAGTTCTGTATTTTATAGGCCTTCAAAATTAATGTAGCGATGGGCCAACAAGTAGCCCTCTTTCGTGACCGGGCTGCAAAAGCCGAAGCCGAAGCTGAGAAAGCCTGGGAATTGCTCAAGCAGGCTCAGTCTTTAGTGGAAGAGATGGCCTCCAACCAGGGAAAGTTGAGATCGAGTTGGCTAAGCTTCGCTGTGACCATGAGAGGATGAAGCAACCTTAAGATCAGAAGCGTCTTCAATCTATCCTGCGGGCTAGACAGAGGGATTCTTGGAGATCTGAGGCTAAAAAGTTGGACTTCCAGAATCAGTCTTTAATTGCTCAGGTAACCAAGCTGCAAGCTGACGCGGAGATCTCCTTCAACGATGGATATTTCTACGCTTCCTTTCAGGCCGTAGAAGCTCTCACTCTTCCCTTTGACTTGTCATATATTGCCGGCTGGGATAGACAGGAAATAATGAATAAGGCTGCTGAGCTATCTCGCCCTGATGGCGACGAGGTGGTTCCTTCGGGTCAAGCAGGAGCTGGAAAACAGCCCGCCCAGACAGATCCTCCATTTGCTCCTCCTATATTTACTACCTTAGGTCCCGGGGAGTCTTCCAGTAAAGTTTTGTCTTCTCCATCCGAGGAGGACCAGTTAGGAGCTAGGGAAGAGGTCAGGAGCCCGCCTGAGGAACCCCCCACAATGGAGATGGAGGTTGACAGGAGTCAGACGGGGTCCATGGCTGCCCTTCTCGATGCGGCTATCCCGCCTGAGGTTATGGAGGTGATTAATGAAGTCCTAGAGGAAGACCCTGCTGATGATCAGATGGAGCCTCTAAATGGAGGAGCGGTTGGCGAGGCAGGTGGATAACTACCTGAAGGGGGGGTCGATGGCGAAGATCAGCATGAGGGAGGAGGACCGACGGAGGAAACCCAAGAGAGTCCCAAAGCTTGAAGTAGTTTGTTCATGGCTTGTTTTGATTGCCCGAAAAAAAGGGGGTGGGCACCTCGTTTTACTCTTATTTAGCTTAGCTTTGATTTTTTTTTTTATATAGCCCGAGCTCGGGGGTTGGGCTCCCCGTTGGATGGATGTAGCCTTACTGGGGGATAGGCTCCTCTTATCTTTAATGAGAAATTGAATCGCTTTTGAGAACTCTTGTTTCATTTCTTGTCTGGAATAGGAACTAGAGTTGCATCCGCAACAACAATTTGTTCATACTTCATTAAAACTTTGGTAGGGAATTATGATGATCTTGATCCTGCACACGAAAACCAATATTTGTTTTAAAAATTCACCTTGAAGGTGGTAGCCCGACTAAGGCATCAGAAGGGCTATTTAGTTATTTCCTGATCTCGAGATCTGGATAGCAACTATGCTTTTACACTCAGATCCTTCTTGGGGGTGGAAACCTGGCCAAGGCATCAAGAGGGTTATTTAGCTATTTACTGGTCTCGAGATCTGGATGGAAACTATGCTCTTATACTCAGACCCTTCTTGGTGGTGATAGCACGACCAAGGCATCAGGAGGGCTATTTAGCTATTTCCCGGTCTCGAGATCTGGATGGCAACTATGCTCTTACACTCAGACCCTTTTTGGGGGTGGTAGCCCGACCAAGGCATCAGGAGGGTTATTTAGCTATTTCCTGGTCTCGAGATCTGGATGGGAACTATGCTCTTACACTCAGACCTTTCCTGGGGGTGGTAGCCCGACCAAGGCATCAGGAGGGCTATTTAGCTATTTCCTGGTCTCGAGATCTGGATGGCAACTATGCTCTTACACTCTGACCCTTCTTGAGGGTGGTAGCCCGACCAAGGCATAAAGAGGGCTATTTAGCTATTTCATGGTCTCGAGATCTGGATGGCAACTATGCTCTTACACTCCGACCTTTCTTGGGGTGGTAGCCCGACCAAGGCATCAGGAGGGCTATTTAGCTATTTCCTAGTCTCGAAGTGTTCACGTTGAGTTTCCCACTCTAGGATGTAGTCATTAATGTTGAATATAGCTGGAGATAAAGATGGAAGAGAAAAAATGACTTTATTGATGATCGAGATGGAGTACATCTTTATTAGGGTTCTAATGAAAACTAAATGGGGGTATTCTGCTTGAGAACCCCCAATTCAAGGGAAGAATTTCCTCAAATGATCTGCATTCCAAGTGTGGTCGATGGATCGTCCGTCCATGTCTTCGAGTTTGTAAGCTCCATTGCGAACAACCAGCTTTATCAATTATGGCCCCTCCCAATTGGGACTTAAGACTCTGATCGGGCCAAATATGTAGTACATTTAGGCCCTCAGATCCTTACCTTATGTTCTGTTTTTATGCGTTTTTGTATCTTTGATGGGTTGTTTTGTGCGTATTTGTAGGAAATTATGCAAAGACAGGTTTGGAAGCATATTGCAGTGATTTCGGCAGAAAAGGGGCGAAAGTAAAGGCAAAGGAGTACAAATAGCTCTACAGTGCGGGTCCAGTGCGGGTCAAGTGCGGGTGGCAACCGCACTCTGACCGCACTCCAGCCGCACTCATATTCATAGCCGGGACAGGATGCAAGTGAAAAGATAAAGTGCGGGTACAGTGAGGGTCATCCAACCGCACTTAACCAGCACTAATGCCAAACCAGAGAAATTGATGTTGCACCTGACGATAAAGTACGGGTACTATACGGGTCATCCAACCGCACTCTACCTGCACTAATGCCAAACCAGAGAAGTTGAAGATGCACCTGATGTTAGAGTACGGGTACTGTATGGGTCATCAAACCGCACTCCACCCGCACTGTCACCAAGAACAGAAGAGCAGAGTTGTACCTGACATTAGAGTGCAGGCACTGTGCGGGTCATCCAACCGCACTCTACCCGCACTGTTGCTCAAGACAGAAGGTAGATTTTGCACCTGACAGGGAAGTGCGATTCAAGTACGATCACAGTGCGATTCCAAGTGCGGGTAAAGTGCGGGTAATTCAACTGCACTCCACCCGCACTGTTGCCCTGATCCGAGAACTGAAGATGAAGGCAACCCATACAGTGTGGGTATTCACCCGCACTCCGAGCGCGCCAGTTTGATTTTCAAAGCTTAAGTGACCTATTTTTGTATCTTGTATAAATAGAAAAGTATAGAAGTTTTTAAGAGAGCCTTTGACTCCGTTTTGCAGAGGTTAAACACTTTTAGACCTAGAATATCTCTCTCTCTCTCTCATCCTTAGAATCTATACTCAACTTCAAGGAAGTTAGGAGATTGGAGCCACTTCAAGGAAGGAGATGTTCTCTAAGGGTTCTGTCTCTTTCCTTTCTCTTAGTTTCCTAGTTGTAATGAGTAGCTAAATCCCCTCTAAGGGGTTGATGGAGTAGTTAGTTGAATATTGGGCTTGTACATAAACTTGATATTATATTGATATTCATGTCTATCTTTCATTAATCTATTCTTGTTGTGAATGTGTATCATTGATTTCTTGTGTAGATACATCATCTTTGCAAGATGTCTTTGTATTATGTATGAGTATTGCATCTAGATATACATCCTATTTAGTTGTTTAAAGCTCTAAAGAATGGACGGAAAGTCCTGAATTCTGACTCTTAAACGACGGTTTTAATCTAACCTCGATTGAGTTTTCGGCACTATGCATCCTAGGTCGGAACCCGTGAGAGAGTTAGAAGTCATCACTATACATCCTAGGGTGACTATTTGTAATCGGTTGAGTCATTGTTAGGTAGACGAGCTTCATGTCTAGAATCCGATAAACAACCAACTCTATACATCCTAGGTTGGTAGCTTACGACGGATTAATCCCTAATAGGTGGTCCGCACTATACATCCGAGGTTGGCCACCTTCTAAGGATAAAACACCGACTCTATACATCCTAGGTCGGTTACCTTGAATAGCCGTGCTATTGACACGTTTGTTGCATTGCCCAGTATTTACTTTCGTATCCATTAACTTCTTAGTTTCCATCATCTATATATACCCCTCATTCCATTTCCCCTTCATTTAGTTTGCATAATTAATTTAGTGTTTTTTTAGTGTAATTCACCACCTACATTTTCACCAACTCATGTTTCGATATTATATATATACATATCATTACTTTAGCAATAACTAATTTAGCTAACTCCGCTCCCTATGGACGACACCCCACTTGCCACTATATTTATGTTTTCAAACTAATTTAGGCTTGTGAGGTTTTATCAAATATTGTTGACGGATTGATCTTTTAAAACGACACTAAGAAAAACGTCTTGTCAAATGGCGCCGCTGCCGGGGAGCGGCATGTTTAGTTTGATTAGTTTTGCATAGACAATAGTTAGTATAGTAACATTTCTGATCTACCCTGTTTGTTTCTCGTTTACGTTGTGCATTATTTGTTGTGAAATTTCAGGATTCTAGGTATATGCACGGAAGAAGATCGTTAAGAGGAATAGTGTTGCCAGTTATCGATAACATCAATCAGTTGGGTAGAATGACCAGTCAGTTAGAGGGAAACATGGACGCTGGTGTTCCTATGGATTACCCTGGGCAGAATAGGGAAGACAGGAACGATCAGAATCAAAATGAGCAGCAGGCTCGAGAGCATGAGGGAAGTGTACATAGGAATGAACAGCTAGGTCTCACCATGGGCGAGTACACTCTTCCGTTTGTAGGTAATGTGCCCACTGCCATAGTACTGGATGATGTAACAAGGCAGTATGAGTTGAAAACTATGCACATTAGCCTCTTACCATCGTTTATTGGGCGGATTACCGAGGATTGCCTCCAATTTATGAAGCAGTATGGAGCCACCCTAGAAACCTTCCCGGTAATGGCTTGCCTAGCAGTATTGACAAGATAGCAGCTTCATCTCAGGTGTTTCCAGTATTGTCTGAAAGATGCCGCCATGACATGGTACATGAACTTGAGGCCAGGATCACTGGTGACATGGAGTCAGGTGTGCAAGGTCTTTTTCAACAAGTATTTTCCGTCGCAGAAAGCAAAGGACCTAAGGTTGAAGATAGCATCATTTGTTGAGGAGGACGGTGAACCATTCCATGAGGCATGGGAGAGGTTCAACTTGTTGTTAGCATAAATGCCACCGTATACATACCACCCTGAGTTGAAGGTTAATTCCTTCTATAGTGGACTTTCACCGATAACACAATTGCTAGTGGACAATGCGTGCGGAGGTACAATAGCAGACAAGAGGGCAGTTGAGGCGTATGACATCTTGGAGAAGATTGCCCAGAACTCACAGCAGAGGACATCACAAGTGAGAATGGGTGGAAGAATAGAAGTGGGTCAGGATACCCAAGTTCAGATTCAGATGTCCAGAATGAACAAAGAACTCCAATCGATCAAGGAGCTTATAACCGGAAAACCAGGGTCCTCCCAAGGAGTGAGTTAAGTCATAGAGGAGATAGAAGGAGGAGAAGGGCATTTCAGGCAAGAAGAGCAAGCCCAAGCCCTTGGGGATTTCCCAAGGCCAAGGAATGACCCATATTCAAACACATATAATCCAGGGTTGAGAAACCACCCAAACTTGTCTTGGTCCAACAACAACCACCTAGGAGCAACAACTTACCAAGGTGGCAACAACACTTACCAAGGTGGCAACAACAATTTCCAAGGTGGAAATAATAATCAAGGGTACCAAAACCGTGGGTACAATAGATATAATCAAGGATGGGCAAACAATAACAATCAATGGGGAAGTTCAAGTAGTAACCCAACACCCAACTATAATTCCTAAGCTTCCGCTAGCCAACCAAAGGACAAGTCTCTAGAAGAGATAGTGAGAACAGTGATCAAAACGGTTGGTATCGGGTCAGAAGCTCTCAAGAACACCTTGCATGCCTCTGAGCAACTGAATGTCAGCTTACATGCAGTCCAATGATCAGAGAGCAAATAGTCATGGAGCGTCACTGAAGAAGATGGAAACTCAGTTGGCACCGATTTTTGATGCATTGATCAAGAACAAGAAGAAGGCATCAAGCTCTGATGAACATGTTAACGTGTTAGAGGTTGTCCAGTTGGGAGTTGATGAAACCGAGGGAAGCGTGGTAGAGGTCACAGTTAATAAAGATAGGGGAAGTGGCATAAACTTACCCATTAAACTTGAGGACCCCGGAAGTTTCGTCATAGAGGTACAAATTGAGAGTTCACCAAAGATGGGAGCAGTGCTTGATATGAGGGCTAGCATCAATATGATGCCATTAGAGGTATACGAACAGCTGAAGATTCACTCGATCAAGTCTATCCCCCAGACTCTCATTATGGCTGACAATTCTTCCATCACCCCAATTGGTACTGTGGAGGAAGTTTACGTGAATGTGCATGGATTGATGGTGCCGGTAGAATTTGTCGTGTTGAATTGCATACGAGGAGAATCCAGTGGTAGGGACTGGAAACTACTTTTAGGGAGGTTATTCATGGCCACAGCGGGTATGGTAGTTGATATTTGTTCTAGCGACATTTCCTTCAGCTGTGGAGGCAAAAGTGTTAACTTCATGGTAACATCCCCCGGAACAAGCCAAGTCATAGATTGTTTCATCTTGGAGGCACTGAATTCCAGAAAGAAAAGAAGCCAGGTGCTCACCCTTGTGCAAGCTTTTGAGGGAGTTAAGGAGATGGAATTGGCAAACCAAGACTGCATTAAGGAAAGGCAAGAGTCAGAATTTGAAGAGGAGGAATCAAGTACTGAAATCTTCGAACAATTAGGCGAGCTTGAGCAAGACAACACAAAACTCAAACTGGAGGTTTATTTGCTTAAGACCGAAAATGGACAGTTGAAGAAGAAATTGCATGATCTCTCATCAGTTAACAACTGTTTAAAGGAGCAGGTAGTGGAGCTCGCCACCAAAGAGGAGTTAGTCTCCAAGAACCTAGAAGGGTTGGCAAAACTCTTAGAAGAATTTGAGGAAGACAATGGGAGAAGGACAAGGAAACTTCAACTAGGTGTGGAGGAGTCCGCAAAAGCGGTAAAGGAATTGCAAGAATGGTTGAGCACAAAAGAAGATGAGTTGAAGCGGGCCAAGGTCAAGGAGTGCAATTTGATTGAGCAACTCGTTGTGATGGAAAACAATGTCAAATCCCTCAGATACGGACAACAAAAAGGGGCCCACGCCAACAATCGAACAGGGAGTTTCCCTAACCGTCCTGTTACTTGTTACTTTTATGCCAAAAGAGGGCACACTAAGGCTTATTGCTTTAGTTTCCAAAAGTTCAAAGCAAGTAGAGTAGGGTCTAGGATGAACCCACCGAGGGTTAAACAAATATGGGTTCGAAAGGACCTAGTTGGACAAATGAGGAAAGTGGGGAGAGATGCAGTGCATAGGCAGTTGGCACCAGTTTGGGGGGCCAAGTTGAATGTGCTCCCCATTCCGGTCAAACATCATTTGGTTGACCGGGTCCCACTTTGAGTGCATTGCACTCACTTTTGAATTAATTTTAGTATTTTTATTTTTACTTTTCGGATGGTTATTTTTTGTCTTTGGAAACTTTTGGTACAGAACGCTTGACAATGAGTAAAAGTTTAAGTGTTGGTGCATATACAATTGCAGGGCAGAGTCCAAGAGTCACTCCAGGGGAACAGTGCGGGTACAGTGTGCGGGTCAGTCACCCGCACTCCACCCGCACTTTGGTCGCGCAGTATATATACTGCCTGTCGTTCTCTGGGGCTCCACTTTGCCACAAAAGCAAAACAAAACAGCAAATTTCAAATTTTTCCCTCATCTCAACTGAAAGGTATTCCGTGTGTGCCACGTTTTCGATTTTTCGGCAACCAAGGTATGAATTCTTCCTCTAAATTCATTACATATCTCTCTAATCCAAAACCCTAACCCTTTTTATCAAAATTCTTTATCCTCTTATGCATGAACTTCATGATTCAAGGTTTTGAACTTTTGATTTTGCTTTTGCTAGTGTCTAACTACCTATTGACTGTCTAAGAGGATGGAATGATGAGTGTTGTCTGATTATGCATGTGATGTGTTCATTGTTACATTGATTTTCTATTGCAATTGGATATTCAAATTATGAATTTGGGTTTATATGGGTTGAATGGACTCCTATACATGAGTTAGAGTCATATTGGTGTTATTTCGGTCGATGATGTGCTGAGATTACGAAATGAAACATGAATGGCAATTCTGCATGTGCTGGTATCTAGAAACGAGTTAGAGTGCGGGTACAGTGCGGGTCATTCACCCGCACTTCACCCGCACTTTATCCTCCTGGCAGAATATATGTCCTTTCAAATTCCTTCATCATAACCTCATGGTTCTTTGATCTGAATATTCCTTTAAAACTATTGTTTATTGTGCAGATGTTAGGAAGAACCAGGCAATCAACTAGGCAAGGCAGCCAGGGTTCCGAACGGAGACAGATGAGGGGACCCCAAGTTCCACCACCATGCATCAGACACCCAGATTTCGAGGACCGTTTAGAATATTTCAGGGAACGAGACGTCGTGGTGGAAAGGAGGATAGCAGTTGAAGAGCTGGAGGGCACCTCACTTCCTCTAATGGTTGAAACAAGGGGATGGGAAACCTTTGTTAGACCCCCCCGATGTATAGTCGATGTGTGGTCGAGGAATTCTTTGCTGGAATGGTACCTGAAACTTTTCAGCGCACTTCTTCGGTTCTGGTCCGCTGGGTAGAAGTCCGGATGACTATAGTGGACATTAACAGGTACTATAGGACTGAGCTTCCAGTTGATCCCAAAGCAGTAGGACGTCTAAAGCAGGGGGTGACTTGTAGTGAATTTTTTATGACACAAAATGTGGATTTTGCAAATCAATTAGTGATCCGTCCAATGGATTTTTGGGTGGCGCCTGATCACCGCATGAAGCACACCAACGTAAAGAGTGAGTTGGGTTTCTGGCATGTGTTCATCTCCCATTCGCTAATCCCCAGAAAGCACAGGACTTCAGTAAACTTCAATGCAACAATGTTCTTGTACTGTATACTGCAGAATCAGTTGGTTGACATAGGCTTTCTAGTCAAGAGGGAGATACTTGAGTTGGGAGGAGTCAGAGTGGACAAGCAGCCACTCATCTTCCCTAGCCTCATGACCGTATTTTGCAGGACTGCCGGGGTGGATTTTCGATCCGATCCTTTCGAATGTGGTTTGGGGCCAGTTGGGCGTTTCACATGGAATGGCAAAGTCAGAGAGCGGAACCCCTCTTGTGTCAGGGTCCGAACAGGGAGGAGGAAACCTGCTCGAGGTGGCAGCACGAGTAGACAGGCTGAAGACATCCCGGAACAACCAGATTTATAGCCGGTTTACCTTGAATATGGTGATTATAGGCCCGCTGCTTCCCCACCCACACAGGAGACATTTGGAGAGGTCCCCTAGCAGACCTTGCTTACAAGATTGGAGAACCTCAGGACCGAGGTCATCGAAATCAGGAGGCAGATTACTGAGAGCAGGGAGGAAGCCAATGAGTATTTTACTGACCTTTGGGGCAATCTCACTAACATGAGGGAGGCACTCAGTCTACCAAGTTATCCGCAGAAGAAGAAGAGGCCAGCTGCTTTCTCACCTTCTTCAGGGGGCCCAGACATTGACCCATATGGAGGAGAGCTCCGAGCTGCAATGGAGAGATCCAGGAGGGAGCATGAAGAGCAGATCAGATCAGAGATCGACCCCAAGGGAAAAGGGATCGCCAGTGAACCAGAGAGGGAGTTTTTCGACGAAGATTGACCATCCATTCCTTTTTGTTTATTGTTATTATTCTAGGCCTACTTACTATTATCGCTTGCATTTGTATTTTCTTTTAAATGGCTTAGACTTATTTTTCTTTTCTTTTCACATTTGATATTCGTTTGGTAGAGTTGTTGTGTGGTTTTAAGCTAGGTTGTGCATCTTTTGGGAAGCTCACAACAACACGCATGGACATCGAACGATCTTCTTTCTAAAGGGAGCTTTCTACCTTCGGTTTTGTACTTAAGCTTTCAATGAATGTGATTTAGTTTTGATATTGTGAATGAGCATGGTCGAATGTATGTCTAGAGTCGGTTTGGGGGTGTTGAACCCTCATTCCGCCATTTATTGAGATTATGCTTGTTATTTCCAACAATGGGGACATTGTTGAGTTTTGGTTTGGGGGTGTATTACGCCTACGCCTTGTACAGTTTTGTGTCTAAATTTACAATTTTGTCGCTTGTCCATTTTTCAAACTGTATCCAGTATGGGTATGATGCTCCTAGAGTGTGCTTTTGACGAGTTCCTTATATGTGCTTTGACCTTGTGTTATAGTTTGGTGCCACTTGAGGTTCGCTTGCACCATCATGGGTTCATCCCACCCGTTGTTGTTAAGTATTGGGGACTCATTGTTCCCATGTCTTGTTCTAATAGTGGAGATATCCTTGAGATCACAAACACAAGCATGAAAGTGCGTTTTCTGAGTGCATTATTGTTTATTCTTAAACACGCCTCTCGTCATTTATGTCATGTGCCGTAGGACTTACATATCATTTTGTGAATTGCGTGATGGATACTTTCTTTCCCTTTTTAGATGGTTATGGAAGTGATATTAGGGAATGTATGTGTATTGAATTACCTCTATAGCCTAAACACCACATACCATATTGTGTGCTCCAAAGCCAAGTTGAGGCCAAACACTTACTCTTTCATTTGGTACCACATTCAAACCATATACCCAATAGCCTAAACACATGCCTACCCTTGTACTAATCATGTTAGGATGGGAAATGGTAGTGATGAACAGAGTTAAAATGGTCCTACAGCGGGTAAAATGAAATAATTGTTGAAAAATATGCAAGGAAGGGGTAAGAACCTTAGTTATGTGCCCTAAATGCCTAAGAAAGGGAAATTGTAACAACTCAAATGGAGTACAACATTGTGATTAGGAAATTGTTAAAAGAAAAAAATTAAAAGAAAGATTGTACTTGAAGTGCCATAATAGGGATTGTATTATGTTAAAAAATGCTCAAACGGAATGTAACGTTGAAGGCACAAATGTGGGTTAAATGATTTCCTAGAGGGTTGCATTTAAGCGATAAAAGAACATTGTGTGGTAATAGGGATATATTCTAGCATGATTGGTGAGTTTGAACTCCAAATGTCCATATTCTTTGTGTAACCTCATTCAACCCCATGGCCACACTATAACCGGTTGAAAGACCCTAGTTGATCTATATAAGTCTAGTTTGAAGCACGATCTTTCACATCCATGGCATGGTGACTCGTTCCTAGGATAGTTCATTGCTTAAATCTTAAGTAGAATCTTCTTTGCATACTTGTTTGTGTTGAACTTAGGACTCTTGAGGAAAGAAAAGAGAGAATCCATGTGAGTTTTATAATTGAAGCAAATTATGCTCAAGGTATGGGAGTCAGTTGTCCCTAATTCATGAATGCCTGTAGGTGTGGGATTCGTGTTCGTACGAGCCTCCCTTGGGTATATCCAAATTGCTCTTGATCTTATGCATATGTTTTTCTCCTCTGTATCACACCTATTTATATCATATCACACATTGGACTTGCGGCATTGTTGAGGTATTGTTTAGGTATCTAGAAATCAAAATCGGTTGGCGTCTTACCGTTTCGATTAGATTTTCTCGAGGACGAGCAAAGGTTTGGTTTGGGGGTGTTTGATCGGGCCAAATATGTAGTACATTTAGGCCCTCAAACATGGCCGCCCACACCATATATACATTGGCCTAATATTATTTTTCTTATTTTATTTAATCCATTAGACTTTAAATAAAAGCCAACATGTGAACCAGACTTATTCTTACTAAAAGAAACAAGCCCACATGTCTCCTTTTAAAGTATTAATATAATAGAGCAGCCCATTAAATAAGTAATAGACATGTTATATTCTTAATATATTAAATGCAATTCTAGATGGACCCAAAATTGGTCCGGTAGAATATATCAAGTGATCCATGCAAGTACGTGTGGATTGTGGATCTTGGCGGGCTATCTAAATTTAAGCTTCAATAGACATAACCTAATCACAATCAACAAGTGATTCACTTATGTCCGATCTATTAATTTTAACTCATTCCACTAAAGAGCTAAAATTGAACTCTTAAATAAAGATAGAATAAGGAGATGTTTCTCATTCATACCCTAGACAATCTTATAGGAGATGGTGTATCCTCATGAATAATATCAGTAATCGCCAAGAGCTCATAGACCGCCTATAGCTCTCCAAGTTACCATATTTCCTCATATGACCACATTTTGAACTTGGATATTTTGACTTGTCCAGAAGCCATGTCTTCAATAATCATTATTGAAAACTCAACATTGAGATTTAATATCCAATACCTCAAAACATCCATATGATGATATTATACTCTCATTTAATAAATGGAGCCACGATGTCCATATCTATAAATGAAGTCCTCTATCGATTAACAAATTAATACCACCAAACTATCGAGGATAGACTATGCTATATAATCGTACTCATTGATAACTCAAATGATAACACTTGCAACCATAAGTCCATCATTTATCTCAGGATTAAGATCGACTCTCCGATTGTCCTAATAATGAAAAGACTTATATCTAGTGACGGTTCTAGATAAAGTATTTCATTGTGATCCTGTTCAATGCACCCAGTGCACTAGATTCTTTTACTCGAAAACCTTTCGATGATTTTAGACTCATCATAACTCATTTGATCCCACTCAAATGCTAGTAAAAGAATTCTACAACTTTATCAAGATAGAGGTGCCCAACCTTTAACTTAAGTTGTGAACGTTATTCAAGACTAACTAAAGAATTGTGTCTACCTCACACATATCTGGATGTATGAACAATTCTTCATTTCTCATAGTCTTTTGACCTTATGATTATTTACCTTGACAATTATAATAATAAATGCTATAAGTATTTGTAAGAATCAGAAAACACTTTATTAATATGAAAAGATTGTCAATTACAATATTACACTCTTGCTATTGAGCATAATCCTAACAATCTCCCACTTGCGCTATAGCAAGTGTGTCATAACTCTCATTCCCATATTCTCTAGGTGCCCATCAAAACTCTTCTGAGGTAGAGCCTTTGTGAAAGGATCCGCTAGATTTTCTGCTGACGTGATTTTGGTGATTGTCACGTCTCCCCTATGAACAATTTCCCTTAAATGGTGATATTTCTTTTCTATGTGTTTACCTCTCTTATGACTTCTTGGTTCTCTCGAATTAGCCACTGATCCACTGTTGTCATAGTGTATAGTGATCTGTTTATTCGCATTAGGAACCACTTCCAAGTCAATCAAGCATTGGCGGAGCCAAACAGCCTCTTTTGCAGCTTCGCATGCAGCTTTGCATGCAGCAACATACTCAGCTTCCATGGTGGAATCAGCAATACAAGATTGCTTGATACTCCTCCATATGACTGCTCCTCCTCCAATGGTAAACACAGATCCTGATGTGGATTTTCTGGAGTCAGAATCTGACTGAAAATCAGAATATGTATACCCAACGGGAATTAAATCCCCTCCAGAGTATACAAGCATATAATCTCTAGTTCTTTTAAGATACTTGAAAATATGCTTGACTGCCGTCCAATGATTAGGACCAGGTTTCGATTGAAACCTGCTAACTATGCCAACAGTAAAACAAATATCTGGTCTAGTACAGAGCATTGCATACATGAGACTTCCAACTACTGAGGCATATGGAACTCTACTCATGAATTGCTCTTCATGCTCATTCTTAGGAACATGTTCCTTAGAAAGTTTGATTCCATGTCTAAAAGGTAACATAACTTTCTTGGAATCTTGCATGGAAAATCTAGACAAGATTTTATCAATGTATGAAGCTTGGGATAATGCAATCGTTCTATTCTTTCTATCCCTTATTACTTGGATACCAAGAATATAACTTGTTTCTCCTAAGTCCTTCATATCATATTGTTTTGCTAACCATTCTTTTACTGATATCAATACACCTACATCGTTTCCAATGAGTAGTATATCATCAACATAAAGAATGACGGAAAACCAACTTGTCGCCTTTAATCCTTTTGTATACACAAGGTTCGTCAGGGTTTTGAATAAATCCAAAACCTTTCACAGCTTGATCGAACCTTATGTTCCAGGATCTGGATGCTTGCTTCAGTCCATATATGGACATTTACAATTTGTATACTCTTTCCTCTTGGCCCTTTTCAATGAATCCTTCTGGTTGCATCATGTAGATGCTCTCGTTAAGATTTCCATTAAGGAAAGCTGTCTTGACGTCCATTTGCCAAATCTCTAGGTCTAGAGATGCTGCAATGGATAAGAGTATCCTAATGGATTAAAGCATGGCCACATGAGAGAAGGTTTCCTCGTAATCTATACCTTCTTTCTGTGTATAACCTTTAGCTACCAGTCTAGCTTTAAAGGTTTCCACCTTACCATCCATACCTCTTTTCCTCTTGTATACCCACTTATACCCAATGGGTTTTATCCCTTTAGGCAAGTCTACAAAGGACCAGACTTTGTTATTGAACATCGATTCAATCTCAGATTGCATTGCCTTTTGCCAATGATGACAATTAACATCCTCCATTGCTTCCTTGTACTTGTAGGGATCATCGTCGTCCGGGAGATTCTCCACAGATTCTCTTAGACCGATGTATCTTTCGGGTTGTGTTATAACCCTCCCACTACGACGAGGAATGGTAGGTTGTTGATTTTGTGTTGGAGGTGAACTTACAATTGGGCTAGGTTGTGAAACCTCTTGTGGAATTGTATCTCCTGACATTTCATTCAGGACAATTCTACTTTTGGGCACAAAATTATTCATATAGTCCTTTTCCAGAAATAAAGCACTTGTTGAAACAAATACTTTTAGATCATTAGGACTATAGAAATAATATCCTTTAGTTCTTTTTGGATACCCCACAAATATACATGTTTCTGAACGGGACTCCATCTTTTCTGTCTTTCCTTTCAACACATGTGCAGGACAACCAAATATCCTCATGTGTTGTAAACTAGGTTTTCACCCAGTCCACAATTCATGTGGGGTTTTAGGGACAGATTTAGATGGTACATCATTTAGAATGTATATTGCTGTTTGTAGAGCATATCCCCAAAAAGAAATAGGAAGTGTTGAATAACTCAACATTGACCTAACCATCTCTAAAAGAGCTCTATTTCTCCTTTCTGCTACCCCATTTTGTTGAGGTGTACCTGGTGCAGAAAACAGAGAAACTATCCCATTATCAATAAGATATTGCTGAAACTCTCCAGATAGATATTCTCCACCACGATCAGATCTCAAGATTTTTATATGTTTCTCAAGCTGATTTTCTACTTCAGCTTTGAATGCTTTGAACATGTCAAAAGCATCCGACTTTTGTCTAATGATATACACATAACCAAATCTTGAGTAATCATCTGTGAAGGTGATGAAGTACTCATATCCACCTCTAGCTTGAATGCTCATAGGACCACATACATCAGTGTGTATTAGTCCTAAAAATTCAGTGGCTCTTGCACCTTTGGTATTGAACGGCCTTTTGGTCATTTTACCTTCCAAACAAGATTCACAAGTTGGTAGATCATCAACCTTTAAGTCACTTAAAGGTCCGTCACATACCAATCTTTTAATCCTATTAAGGTTAATGTGACCTAGGCGTAAATGCCAAAGGTAGGTTTCATCTTTTGATAATTTTACTCTTTTATGATTTGGTTCCGTTATTTCTGTGTCTAACGAGTGAGAGATATTTCTATGCAAAAAGAATAGACAGTTTTCCAATGTACCTTTGCATACAATTTTGTCATTCTTACTAATAATAAAAGCTTTATTAAAAGTAACCGAATATCCAAATTTATTTAAACAAGAAACTGAAATTAAATTCCTCTTGAATTGAGGTACATAATAAACGTCTATTAAATCTAAATGCCTACTAGAATCTAAAATAACTCTAATATCTCCCACTGCACTTGTAGACACTAACGTTCTGTTGCCCAAGCGCAAATTGACTTCATCTTCATTCAACCTTCTCTTTTCCTGAAACCCCTGCAAGGAATAACAAACATGATTAGTGGCTCCAAAGTCTATGATCCAAGAATCAGTAGAATCTGCCAGAAAACATGTTTCAAGATAATTAATATTACCTTCTTCCTTTTATTCTGGGACTTTGGGCAATCTCTTTTCCATTGTCTCTTTTCACCACAAAGGAAGCATTTCCCTTTGATCTTGGTTACTTTCTTGGTTTCCTTCTTGGTAGGCCCAAATTGCTTTTTCTTCTGTTGTTTCTTGACCTTCTTACGGGTCTTAACAGTAGCAACTTTACCAACCAAATGAATCTCTTGACCTTTGTTTTGCACAAGTATCTTTTCAGCGCTTTGAACATCTTGCATCAGGCCCTGCAAGGTGTATTCATTTTTGTTCAAAGTGTAGTCAAACTTGAACTGATCAAAGGAATCTGACAGTGAGTTAACTACCATATCAAGTTTGGTCTCACCATCAATTTCAGCACCATTTAGTTCAGCAATATTGAGATGTGCTATGACTTTCATCATGTGATCTTTCACAGATTGTCCAGGTTTCATCCTAAGATTCATAAAAGCAGTCACTGCCTCTCTCTTAGTCGTCCTAGACCTCATAGCAAACATTTCCTCTAGAGACATCATTATATCAGCAGCGGACTCCATTCCTTCATGTTGCTGTTGCAACACGTCGGAGATAGTGGCCATAATATAACATTTTGCCATATCATCAGAAGTCTTCCACTGCTCATACTCATCTATTTGCATCACACTAGATTCATTATAAGGAAGGAGTGGTTTAGGAGTAGTCAGAACAAATTTATGTTTTTCACTTTGTAGCAACAACCCAATTTTCCTTTTCCATGTGACATAATTATCTCCAGTTAAGGTGTTATCTTTCAGGATGTTCATAAGTGATGGGGTCATGATTTCTGATTAAAACAATAACATATATAAGTAAATAATCATGATAAAGCACTTTTAAATATTTATCTTAAATTAAATAAATAATTCAATCGTAAAAATTCAACGGTGATCCAACACCTATAAATCTTACGCCTCCTTTGGGAGTTCGTACTATTTACTAGTTAGATTAGGTCCCACCTAATTGTTAACATAACAACCAGCGTTATCAATTTTAGCCTTGCAATTTTATTAACAAGAACTCTTGGGAGGATATTAATAAAACTACATTGAGTGTGTTACCAAGATATCGACCCTCAATTTTCGCTCACGAGAATCCCTCATTGGGGAGTAGATTTCGTTTAAGTCAATTGTCTAGTCTATCCTTGTAAGGAAGTATTTTGTTAAATTCCATTTATGGACGCCCCTTGGGGGGATTACCAAAAATAATAAAACTCAACTAACCTTGGAGGCCATAGGCGTTCTAACACACCTTCTCCCACTCAATTATTTAAGGCGTGTGATTAAATTCCAAAGAATGATTTTACCAAGTTATCTAGATGCCAATTAGATACCTAAATCATTCAATGCATGTTCATACCAAAAGAGATATATGACTGGCACTCCTATTCTATATGACATGTTATCATACAATAACAAATATTGTAATATTTATTCATAAAAAATAAATAGCCACAATTTTGGTCTATCCTAAAAAAGCATGTAAATTACAATTGTACGGAATACAAAAACTCCTTTCTTGGCGGACAAGACTTCAAGCGACCATCTCGCGCACGAAACTCGCGCGCCCAAAGATCACCACAGCAGCCCATGCGCACGCCTAGCCCATGCAAGGGCATGAGCTACCGCACGGCCAGCCTATGCATGGGTCGCGCGCTGCTGCACCGCAACAAGCGCAGCTGCACGCTTGGTTGTGTGCGCGCTGGTTGTCTCGGTGCACGCGGGTGCCAAGACGGGTTCCGGATGCTCCAATTTCTTCAAATCTTCGAGTCTTCGAATCTTGAATATATTACAGCTTATTTTATACAATAAAATACTGCAGTAATTTTTTATTTTTTTTTTATAAACCACTGCAGTATTATTTATTTATTTTTTTACAAATAAAAAACTGCACAAAAAAAACTGCAGTATTTTTAATACATTAAAAAAAACTGCACTATTTTATACAACAAAAAAATTAAGCAACTATCAAGAAGGAACTTGTGACGATAATAGGCCACCCTTCTTGTTACAATTCCGAAACAAAAATTACATGGAAAATCTAGGACCAAAATTGAGCAATAACAATTCACTTTATAACAACATATATAAATCCATACATTCGACATGTAATTATATATGTGAATACCTAGAGTTACATCTCTTTCTAAAACATGCATAATCACAATAAAAAGAAATAGATTCACGTATATATACGTTAATTAATTAAAGGGTACAACCAGGGCTTTGATACCAATTGTAGGGAAAAATTAACTAAAACGGCAGTGGATGGCAAAAAGTAGATTTTCGTATAGTTTAAAATTTTTCTAAAGATTTGAACCTTAACCCTTTAATTAATTAAACACAAATATACGGTTAGATTTAAATACCTCTTGTCGTGTGATCCGATTGATTTACGTCGATGGTAATCCGCAAGATCTTCAATCCTAGCACGTACGTGAATCACCTAGGAGCGTGGTCTCCCTTTTTTCTTTAATTGCTTACCTGAGAATGGATGTATGGAACTTCTGATCCTGATCTTCAATCCCAAAACACCAAGAGCCTAGAAAAATAGTTCCGATCACTTTTGAATTCACAATCGATATGATTGGAACTCGAGTAACCCTAAATCGAAAGTGTGCACAAAACCTTTTGATGTTAAAGGCTTGCAAGTGCACTATCGAATGAGAACTTATTTTTCTTTTTCTCTCTTGGCCGAAATTCTATGTGTATTGTGTAAGATTTTTATTTTTCAAAGCAAACAAAAATCTCTCTCACTCAAGTTTCTTGGTGGCCGAAATTTATCACCTTATATTTATACGGTGACCAAAATTTCTCCTTCTCAAAATAGGGTTGGCCGAATTCTTCGTGTAGGAAATCTAGGGTTGGCCAATTTCCTTACTTGAAAAGGAATTGTGCTTTTCCCTAATTCCTATCAATTTAAGAATCCTAACCCTTATAGGACTAGGGTGGCCGAATTCCTCATATGACCACATTTTGAACTTGGATATTTTGACTTGTCCAGAAGCCATGTCTTCAATAATCATTATTGAAAACTCAACGTTGAGATTTAATATCCAATACCTCAAAACATCCATATGATGATATTATACTCTCATTTAATAAATGGAGCCACGATGTCCATATCTATAAATGAAGTCCTCTATCGATTAACAAATTAATACCACCAAACTATCGAGGATAGACTATGCTATATAATCGTACTCATTGATAACTCAAATGATAACACTTGCAACCATAAGTCCATCATTTATCTCAGGATGAAGATCGACTCTCCGATTGTCCTAATAATGAAAAGACTTATATCTAGTGACGGTTCTAGATAAAGTATTTCATTGTGATCCTGTTCAATGCACCCAGTGCACTAGATTCTTTTCCTCTAAAACCTTTCGATGATTTTAGACTCATCATAACTCATTTGATCCCACTCAAATGCTAGTAAAAGAATTCTACAACTTTATCAAGATAGAGGTGCCCAACCTTTAACTTAAGTTGTGAACATTATTCAAGACTAACTAAAGAATTGTGTCTGCCTCACACATATCCGGATGTATGAACAATTCTTCATTTCTCATAGTCTTTTGACCTTATGAGTATTTACCTTGACAATTATAATAATAAATGCTATAAGTATTTGTAAGAATCAGAAAACACTTTATTAATATGAAAAGATTGTCAATTACAATATTACACTCCTGCTATTGAGCATAATCCTAACACCACGTTCGGAAATAAACTTTTGAGTTTTATGGACACATTCCTCAGGATACAACCAAATTAAAATGCACCCGGCTGACCAAGATAAAACCAGTTTCATTATTGGGCAGGGATTATACTGCTACAAGGTGATGCCGTTTGGTTTGAAGAATGTGGGGGCTACATACCAGCGGCTGGTTAACAAACTGTTCAAGCCCGAGACAAGAAGGACGATGGAAGTATATATCGACGACATGATCACGAAATCCCCAACCGTAAAAGGACATCAGGAAGACGTTCGCAAAACCTTCCTCATACTGAGGGAAAACCAGATGCGGTTGAACCCCTCCAAATGTGCCTTTGGGGTAACAGCGGGGAGGTTTCTGGGCTTCATAGTTCATGAGAGAGGCATAGAAGCCAACCCAGAAAAAATCAAGGCTATCTTGGACCTGGAATCCCCAACCTCACTCAAGCAAGTACAGATTCTGACTAGACGTGTGGCGGCACTCAACAGGTTTATTTCTCGCTCCACCGATAAATGTCTCCCTTACTTCAAAGCCATCAAACAAGGGAAAAACATGAAGTGGAGCCAGAAGAGCGAACGGGCTTTCCAAGCTTTGAAAGAATACCTAACAAGCCCTCCATTGTTAGTCAAGCCGATTCTCGGAGATGAGTTGTAGATTTACCTGGCCGTATCAGAAACTACAGTAAGCGGGGCTTTGGTTAAGAAGTGTAGCGACGGTTTTCAAAGACCCATATACTATGTGAGTCATGCTTTGACCAAATCAGAAAGGAATTACATTCTCCTGGAAAAGCTCGCTTATGCTTTGGTGATCTCAACGAGGAAAATCCGTCCCTATTTTCAAGCTCACACAATAGCAGTGGTGACTGACCAACCCCTCCGTCAATTCTTGCAAAGACCAGACGTGTCTGGAAGGCTAGTCTTATGGGCCCTAGAGCTCACTCAGTTCGACCTAAAGTATAAGCCTCGGACTACGATTAAGGCACAGGCTCTCAGTCTGATACTGTATGGTGGACGGGTACCTCTACAGGAGGGGCAGATCCCTCCCATTACTTAGGTGCTTGCATCCCGATGATGCTAAATGGGCATTGAGAGAGGTCCACTCTGGGGACTGTGGGAACCACATAGGTGGGGAAGCTCTAGCTTATCAAGTGCTTCGTATGGGGTACTGTTGGCCGACCATCCACCAAGTCGTAAAGAGTTTTGTGCAATCTTGCGAGCATTGTCAAAGAACTTTAAACTTGAACCACCAGCCACCCGAGCGACTGTCGTCCCTCAGTTCACCTTACCCCTTTGCCATGTGGGGAATCGACCTAATTGGGAAACTCCCGACCGCTCCTGGATAGATGAACATGCTATCGTGGCTATCGACTACTTCACAAGATGGGTCGAGGCAGGGCCTCTTTCTCGGATATCAGAAAAGAATACGACCAAGTTCATCAAGATCAACGTGGTATGCAGATTTGGGACCCCTCTCATCATTATAGCTGACCTAGGGAAGCAGTTCGACAACGCCCGGTTCAAAGACTTCTGCAAGGGATTGGGGATCGACCTCAGGCTCGCTTCAGTGTCTCATCCCCAGACTAACGGGCTGGTAGAATCCACCAACAAGACTATCAAGAAACTTCTGAAAAAGAAGCTACAACAGAAGAAAGGTAAATGGGCCGAAGAGCTGCCATAAGTCCTCTGGGCATACTGGACTACAAAGAGAACAGCTACCGGGGAGACACCTTACTCCCTGGCTTTCGGGGTTGAAACAGTCCTCCCCATCGAGCATAAATTAACCTCGTTCAGGGTACATCACTTTGAGTCTGAAAGTAACGAAGTCAAGCTCCGGGCTAATCTAGACCTCTTAGAAGAAAAACGAGACCGGGTAGCAGAGAAAGTAGCGATCTACAAGAGCAAGATCGCTAGATACTTCAACCAAAAGGTCAGAGCCCGAGAATTCAAAGAAGGGGATCTAGTACTTAGGAAAGTGACCCTGAACACTCGGAAAAGGTCGGATGGAGTCTTAAGTCCCAATTAGGAAGGGCCATATTTGATAAAGCTAGTTGTTCGCAATGGAGCTTATAAACTTGAAGACTTGGACGGACGATCCATCGACCATACTTGGAATGCAGATCATTTGAGGAAATTCTACCCTTGAAGGAAATTCTCAAGCAGAATACCCCCATTTAGTTTTCATTACAGACCCTAATAAAGATATACTACATCTCGATCATCAATAAAGTCATTTTCCTTTTCTCTTCCATCTTTGTCTCCAACTATGTTCAACATTAGTGACTATACCCTTGTGTGGGAAACTCAAAATAAACACTTTGAGACCAGGAAATAGCTCAATAGCCCTCCTGATGCCTTGGTTGGGCTACCACCCTCAAGAAGGGTCTGAGTGTAAGAGCATAGTTGCCCTCCAGAACTCGAGACTAGGAAATATCTCAATAGCCCTCCTGATGCCTTGGTCGGGCTACCACCCCCAAGAAGGGTCTGAGTGTAAGAGCATAGTTGTCCTCCAGATCTCGAGACCAGGAAATAGCTAAGTAGCCCTCCTGATGCCTTGGTTGGGCTACCACCCCCAAGAAGGGTCTGAGTGTAAGAGCATAGTTGCCCTCCAGATCTCGAGACCAGGAAATATCTAAGTAGCCCTCCTGATGCCTTGGTCGGGCTACCACCCCCAAGAAGGGTCTGAGTGTAAAAGCATAGTTGCCCTCCAGATCTCGAGACCAGGAAATAGCTCAATAGCCCTCCTGAATCCTTGGTTGGGCTACCACCCCCAAGAAGGGTCTGAGTGTAAGAGCATAGTTGCCCTTCAGATCTCGAGACCAGGAAATAGCTAAGTAGCCCTCCTGATGCCTTGGTCGGGCTATCGCCCCCCCAAAAAAAATATAAATAAAATGTTTGTTTTCGTGTGTAGCATCAAAATCATCATAATCCTCTACACGAGTCTTAATTGTTACTACAGATGCCACTCTGGTTCCTATTCAAAACCAGAAATGAAACAAGAGTTCTCAAAAGCGATTCGATTTCTCATTAAGAACAAGGGGAGCCTATCCCCCGATAAGGCTACATCCACCAAACGGGGAGCCCAACCCCCGAGCTCGGGCTATAAAAAAAAGCTAATAAGGGAAAAACGGGGTGCCCACCCCCTTTTTCCGGGCAATCAAAAACAAGTCAAGATGAACTGCTTCAAGCTTTGGGACTCTCTTGGCTCTCCTCCGCTGGCCCTCCTCCTTCTTGCTGATCTTCGCCATCAACCCCCTCAACAGATAGCTATCCATCTTCGTTATCCTCACCGACCGCTCCTCCATTTAGAGGCTCCATCGGTTTATCAGTAGGAACTTCCTCCAAAACCACATTAATCACGTCCATAACCTCAGGCGGGATAGCCGCATCAAGAAGGGCAGCCATGGACCCCGTCTGGCTCCTGTCGACCTCCATCTCTGTTGAAGGAGGATCCTCAGATGGGCTCCTAACCTCTTCACCAGCTCCCGACTGGTCCTCCTCGGATCGAGAGGACAACACTTTACTGGAAAACTCCCCGGGACCTCAGGTAGTAAAGGTAGGAAAAGGGAATGGAGGATCTGTCTGGGAGGGCTGTTTCTGATCGGACCAAATATGTAGTATATTTAGGCCCTCAGATCCTTACCTTATGTTCTATTTTCATGCATTTTTGTATCTTTGATGTGTTGTTTTGTGCGTATTTGTAGGAAATGATGCAAAGACAGGTTTGGAAGCATATTGCGGTGATTCCGGCAGAAAATGGACGAAAGTAAAGGTAAAGGAGTACAAACAGCTCTATAGTACGGGTCTAGTACGGGTCAAGTGCGGGTCGCAACCGCACTCCGACCGCACTCCAGCCGCACTCATGTTCATAGCTGGGACAGGATGCAAGTGAAGAGATAAAGTGCGGGTACAGTACGGGTCATCCAACCGCACTTAACCCGCACTAATACCAAACCAGAGAAGCTGATATTGCACCTGACAATAAAGTACGGGTACTGTGCGGGTCATCCAACCGCACTCTACCCGCACTAATGCCAAACCAGAGAAGTTGAAGATGCACCTGACGTTAGAGTGCGGATACTGTGTGGGTCATCAAACGGCACTCCAACCGCACTGGCACCAAGAACAGAAGAGCAGAGTTGTACCTGACATTAGAGTGCGGGCACTGTGCGGGTCATCCAATCGCACTCTACCCGCACTGTTGCTCAAGACAGAAGGTAGATTTTGCACCTGACAGGGAAGTGCAATTCAAGTGCGATCACAGTGAGATTCCAAGTGCGGTTCAAGTGCTGGTAATTTAACCGCACTCCACCCGCACTATTGCCCTGATCTGAGAACTGAAGATGAAGGCAACCCATACAGTGCGGGTACAGTGCGGGTAATTCACCCGCAATCCACCCGCACTCCAAGAGCGCCAGTTTGATTTTCAAAGCTTAAGTGACCTATTTTTGTATCTTGTATAAATAAAAAAAGTATAGAAACATTTTAGGGAGCCTTTGACTCCGTTTTGCAGAGGTTAAACACATTTAGACATAGAATATCTCTCTCTCTCTCATCCTTACATTCTCTACTAAACTTCAAAGAAGTTAGGAGATTTGAGCCACTTCAAGGAAGGAGATGTTCTCCAAGGGTTCTTTCTCTTTCCCTTCTCTTAGTTTCCTAGTTGTAATGAGTAGCTAAATCCCCTCTAAGGGGTTGATGGAGTAGTTAGTTGAATATTGGGCTTGTACATAAACTTGATATTATATTGATATTCATGTCTATCTTCCATTGATCTATTCTTGTTGTGAATGTTTATCATTGATTTCTTGTGTAGGTACATCCTCTTTGCAAGATGTCTTTGTATTATATATGAGTATTGCATCTAGATATACATCCTATTTAGTTGTTTAATGCTCTAAAGAATGGACGAAAAGTCATGAATTCGGACTCTTAAACCGCGGTTTTAATCTAACCTCGATCGAGTTTCTGGCACTATACATCCTAGGTCGGAACCCATGAGAGAGTTAGATGTCATCTCTATACATCCTAGGGTGACTATTTGTAATCGGTTGAGTCATTGTTAGGTAGACGAGCTTCATTTCTAGAATCCGATAAACAACCAACTCTATACATCCTAGGTTGGTCATTTACGATGGATTAATCCCTAATAGGTGGTCCGCACTATACATCCTAGGTTGGCCACCTTCTAAGGATAAATAACCGACTCTATACATTCTAGGTCGGTTACCTTGAATAGCCGTGCTATTGACAAGTTTGTTGCATTGCCCAGTATTTACTTTCGTATCCATTAACTCCTTAGTTTCCATCATCTATATATACCCTTCATTCCATTACCCCCTTCATTTAGTTTGCATAATTAATTTAGTGTTATTTATAGAGTAATTCACCACCTACATTTTCAGCAAATAATGTTTCGATATTATATATATACATAACATTACTTTAGCAATAACTAATTTAGCTAACTCCGCTCCCTGTGGACGACACCCCACTTGCCATTATATTTATGTTTTCAAACTAATTTAGGCTTTGTGAGGTTTTATCAAATATTATTGACGGATTGATCTTTTAAAACGACATGAAGAAAAACCTATCTGTCAAATGGCGCCGCTGCCGGGGAGCGGCACGTTTAGTTTGATTAGTTTTGCATAGACAATAGTTAGTCTAGTAACGTTTCTGATCTACCATATTTGTTTCTCATTTACGTTGTGCATTATTTGTTGTGAAATTTCAGGATTCTAGGTATATGCACGGAAGAAGATCGTTTAGAGGAACAGTGCTGCCAGTTATCGATAACATCAATCAGTTGGGTAGAAGAACCAGGTCAGTTAGAGGGAAACATGGACGCCAGGTGTTGCTATGGATTACCCTAGGCAGAATAGGGAAGACAGGAACGATCAGAATCAGAATGAGCAGTAGGCTCGAGAGCATGAGGGAAGTTTACATGGGAATGAATAGCTAGGTCTCACCATGGGCAAGTACACTCTTCCGTTTATAGGTAATGTGCCCACTGCCATAGTACTGGATGTTGTAACAAGGCAGTATGAGTTGAAGACTATGCACATTCGCCTCCTACCATCGTTTAGTGGACGGATTACCGAAGTTGCCTCTAATTTATGAAACAGTATGGAGCCACCCTAGAAACCTTCCCGGTAATGGCTCGCCAAGCAGTAGTGACAAGAGAGCAGCTTCATCTCAGGTGTTTCCAGTATTGTCTGAAAGATGCCGCCATGACATGGTACATGAACTTAAGGTCAGGATCACTGGTGACATGGAGTCAGGTGTGCAAGGTCTTTTTCAACAAGTATTTTCTGTCGCAAAAAGCAAAGGACCTAAGGTTGAAGATAGCATCATTTGTTGAGGAGGACGGTGAACCATTCCATGAGGCATGGGAGAGGTTCAACTTGTTGTTAGCACAAATGCCACCGCATACATACCACCCTGAGTTGAAGGTTAATTCCTTCTATAGTGGACTTTCACTGATAACACAAATGCTAGTGGACAATGCGTACGGAGGTACAATAGCAGACAAGAGAGCAGGTGAGGCGTATGACATCTTGGAGAAGATTGCCCAGAACTCACAGCAGAGGACATCACACGTGAGAAGGGGTGGAAGAATAGAAGTGGGTCAGGATACCCAAGTTCAGATTTAGATGTTCAGAATGAACAAATAGCTCCAATCGATCAAGGAGCTTATAACCGGAAAACCAGGGTCCTCCCAAGGAGTGAGTCAAGTCATGGGGGAGATAGAAGGAGGAGAAGGGCATTCGGGCAAGAAGAGCAAGCCTAAGCCCTTGGGGAATTCCCAAGGCCAAGGAATGACCCATATTCAAACACATACAATCCAGGGTTGAGAAACAACCCAAACTTGTCTTGGTCCAATAATAACCACCCAGGAGCAACAACTTACCAAGGTGGCAACAACACTTACCAAGGTGGCAACAACAATTTCCAAGGTGGAAAAAATAATCAAGGGTACCAAAACCGTGGGTACAAAAAATACAATCAAGGAGGGGCAAACAACAACAATCAATGGGGAAGTTCAAGTAGTAACCCGCCATCCAACTTTAATTCCCAAGCTTCTGCTAGCCAACCAAAGGACAAGTCTCTAGAGGAGATAGTGAGCACAGTGATCAAAATGGTTGGTATCGGGCTAGAAGCTTTCAAGAACACCTTGCATGCCTCTGAGCAACGAATGACAGCTTACATGCAGTCCAATGATCAAAGAGCAAATAGTCATGGAGCGTCACTGAAGAAGATGGAAACTCAGTTGGCACAGATTTTTGATGCATTGGTCAAGCACAAAGAGAAGGCATCAAACTCCGATGAACATGTTAACGTGTTAGAGGTTGTCCAGTTGGGAGTTGATGAAACCGAGGAAAGGGTTGTAAAGGTCACAGTTAATGATGATAGGGGAAGTGGCATAAACCTACCCATTAAACTTGAGGACCCCGAAAGTTTCATCATAGAGGTACAAATTGAAAATTCACCAAGGATGGGAGCTGTGCTTGATATGGGGGCTAGCATCAATATGATGCCATTAGAGGTATACGAACAGCTGAAGATTCAGTCGATCAAGCCTACCTCCTAGACTCTCATTATGGCGGACAATTCTTCCATCACCCCAGTTGGTATCGTGGAGGAAGTTTACGTGAATGTGCACGGTTTGATGGTGCCGGTAGAATTTGTTGTGTTGAATTGCAAACGAGGAGAAAGCAATGGTAGGGACTGGAAACTACTTTTGGGGAGGTCATTCATGGCCACAGCGGGTATGGTAGTTGATATTTGTTCTAGGGAAATTTCTTTCAGCTGTGGAGGCAAAAGTGTTAACTTCAAGGTAACATCCCCCGGAACGAGCCAAGTCAGAGATTGTTTGGTCTTGGAGGCACCAAATTCCAGAAAGAAAAGAAGACGGGTGCTCACCCTTGTGCAAGCTTTTGAGGGTGTTAAGGAGTTGGAATTGGGAAACCGAGACTGCATTAAGGAAAGATAGGAGTCAGAATTTGAAGAGGAGGACTCAAGTACTGAAATTTTTGAACAATTAGGTGAGCTTGAGCAAGACATCACGAAGCTCAAACTGGAGGTTTATTTGCTTAAGGCTGAGAATGGTCAGTTGAAGAAGAAATTACATGATCTCTCAACATTAAACAACTATTTAAAGGAGCAGGTAGTGGAGCTTGCCACCGAAGAGGAGTTAGTCTCCAAGAACCTAGAAGAGTTGGCAAAACTCTCAGAAGAATTTGAGGAAGATAATGGGAGAAGGACAAGGAAACTTCAACTAGGTGTGGAGGAGTCCGCAAAAGAGGTAAGGGAATTGAAAGAACGGTTGAGCACAAAAGAAGATGATTTGAAGCGGGCCAAGGTCAAGGAGTGTGATTTGATTGAGCAACTCGTTGTGATAGAAAACAATGTCAAACCCCTCAGATACAGACAACAAAAAGGGGCCCACAGTCAGCAATCGAATAGGGAGTTTCCCTAACCGTCCTGTTACTTGTTACTTTTGTGCCAAAAGAGGGCACACTAAGGCTTATTGCTTTAGTTTCCAAAGGTTCAAAGCAAGTAGAGTTGGATCTAGGATGAACCCACCAAGGGTTAAACAAATATGGGTTCGAAAGGACCTAGTTGGACAAATGAGGAAAGTGGGGAGAGATGCAGTGCATAGGCATTTGGCACCGGTTTGGGTGGCCAAGTTGAATGTGCTCCCCATTTCGGTCAAACCTCAGTTGGTTGACCGGGTCCCACTTTGATTGCATTGCACTCACTTTTGAATTAATTTTAGTATTTTTATTTTTATTTTTTGGATGGTTAGTTTTTGTCTTTGTAAAATTCTGGTACATAATGCTTGACAATGTGTAAAGGTTTTAGTTTTGGTGCAGATATAGTTGTAGGGCAGAGTCCAGGGGTCAGTCGAGGGGAACAGTGCAGTTACAGTGCGGGTCCGTCACCCGCACTCGTCCCGTACTCCAAAGGCATCAGGTAATAAAGTGCGGGTACAATGCGAGTTAGTCACCCGCATTCCACCCGCACTTTGGTCGCGCAGTATATATACTGCTTGTCATTCTCTAGGGCTCCATTTTGCCACAAAAGCAAAACAAAACAGCAAATTTCAAATTTTTCCCTCAGTCTCAACTGAAAGGTATTCCGTGTGTGCCACGTTTTCGATTTTTCGGCAACCAAGGTACTGAATTCTTCCTCTAATTTCATTACATATCTCTCTAATCCAAAACCCTAACCCTTTTTATCAAAATTCTTTTTCCTCTTATGCATGAACTTCATGATTCAAGGTTTTGGACTTTTGTTTTGCTTTTGCTAATGTCTAACTACCTATTGAATGTCTAAGAGGATGGAATGATGGGTGTTGTCTAATTATGCATGTGATGTGTTCATTGTTACATTGATTTTCTATTGCAATTGGATATCCAAATTATGAATTTGGGTCTATATGGGTTGAATGGAATCCTATACATGAGTTAGAGTCATATTGGTGTTACTTCGGTCGATGATGTTATGAGATTATGAAATGTATACATGAATGGAAATTCTGCATGTGCTGGTATCTGGGAACGAGTTAGAGTGTGGGTACAGTGCGGGTCATTCACCCGTACTTCACCCGCATTTTATCCTCCTGGCAGAATATGTGTCCTTTCAAATTCCTTCATCATAACCTCATGGTTCTTTGATCTGAATATTCCCTTAAAACTGTTGTTTATGGTGCAGATGTCATGAAGAACTAGGCAATCAACTAGGCAAGGCAATCAGGGTTCCGAACGAAGACCGAGAAGGGGACCCTAAGTTCCACCACCATGCATTAGACACCCAAATTTCGAGGACCGTTTAGAATATTTTAGGGAACGAGACATCGTGGTGGAAATGGGGATAGCCGTTAAAGAGCTGGAGGGCACCTCAATTCCTCTAATGGTTGAAACAAGGGGATGGGAAACCTTTGTTAGCCCGTGTGGTCGAAGAATTCTTTGCTAGAATGGTACCTGAAACTTTTCAGCGCACTTCTTCTATTCTAGTCCGAGGGGTAGAAGTCTGGATGACTATATCAGACATCAATAGGTACTATAGGACTGAGCTTCCAGTTGATCCCAAAGCAGTAGGACGTCTAAGGCAGGGGGTGACTTGGAGTGAATTCTTTGTGACACAAAACGTGGATTTTGCAAATCAATTAGTGATCCGTCCTATGGATTTTTGGGTGGCACCTGATCACCGCATGAAGCACACCAACTTGAAGAGTGAGTTGGGTTTCTGGCATGTGTTCATCTCCCATTCATTGATCCCAGAAAGCACAGGACTTCAGTGAACTTCAATACAGCAATGATCATGTACTGTATACTACAGAATAAGTTGGTCGACATAGGCTTTCTGGTCAAAAGAGAGATACTTGAGTTGGGAGGTGCCAGAGTAGACAAGCAGCCACTCATTTTCCCTAGCCTCATCACCGCATTTTGCAGAACTGCCGGGGTGGATTTTGGATCCGATCCTTTCGAATGTGGTTTGAGGCCTGTTGGGCGTTTTACATGGAATGACCAAGTCAGAGAGCGGGACCCGTCTGGTGTCAGGGTCCGAACAGGGAGGAGGAAACCTGCTCGAGGGGGCAACACGAGCAGACAGGCTGAAGACATCCCAAAACAACCAGATGTGGAGCCGGTTTACCTCGAATAAGGTGATTATAAGCCCGCTGCTTCCCCCACCCACGCAGGAGACGTTTAGAGAGGTCCCTTGGCAGACCTTACTTACAGGATTGGAGAACCTCATAACCGAGGTCGTCAAAAATATGAGGCAGATTACTGAGTGCAGGGCGGAAGCCAATGAGTATTTTACTGACATTTGGGGCAACCTCACTGACACGAGGGAGGCACTCAGTCTTCCAAGTTATCCGCAGAAGAAGAAGAGGCCAGCTGCTTTCTTACCTTCTTTCAGGGGCAAGACATTGACCCATATGGGGGAGAGCTCCGAGCTGTAATGGAGAGATCTAAGAGAGAGCATGAAGAGCGGATCAGATCGGAGATCGACCCCAAGGGAAAAGGGATTGCCAATGAACCGAAGAGGGAGTTTTCCGACGAAGATTGACCGTCCATTCCTTTTTGTTTATTGTTATTATTCTAGGACTACTTACTCTTATTGCTTGTATTTGTAATTTATTTTAAACAACTTAGACTTATTTTTCTTTTCTTTTCGCATTTGATTTTCGTTTGGTAGAGTTGTTGTGTGGTTTTAAGCTAGGTTGTGCATCTTTTGGGAAGCTCACAACAACACGCATGGACATCGAACGATCTTCCTTCTAAAGGGTGTTTTCTACCTTCGATTTTGTACTTAAGCTTTCAATGATTGCGATTTAGTTTTTGTTATTATGAATGAGCATGGTCGTGTGTATATCTAGATTTGGTTTGGGGGTGTTGAACCCTCATTCCTCCATTTATCGAGATTATGCTTATTATTTCCAACAATGGGGACATTGTTGAGTTTTGGTTTGGGGGTGTATTACGCCTACGCCTTGTACAGTTTAGTGTACAATTTTTCAATTTTGTCGCTTATCCATTTTTCAAACTGTATCCAGTATGGTTATGATGCCTCTAGAGTGTGCTTTTGACGAGTTCCTTATATGTGCTCTGACATTGTGATATAGTTTGGTGCTATGTGAGGGTTCGCTTGCACCACCATAGGGTCGTCCCACCCGTTGGTGTTAAGTACTGGGGACTCATTGTTCCCATGTCTTGTTCTAATAGTGGAGATACCCGTGAGATCACAAACACAAGCATGAAAGTTCGTTTTCTGAGTGCATTATTGATTATTCTTAAACACGCCTCTCGTCATTTATGTCATGGGCCATAGGACTTGCATATCATTTTGTGAATTGCGGGATGGATGCTTTCATTCCCTCTTTAGATGGTTGTGGAAGTGATATTAGGGAATGTATGTGTATCGAATTACCTCTATAGCCTAAACACCATATACCATATTGTGTGCTCCAAAGCCAAGTTGAGGCCAAACACTTACTCTTTCATTTGGTACCACATTCAACCATTTACCCAATAGCCTAAACACATGCCTACCCTTGTACTAATCATGTTAGGATGGGAAATGGTAGTGATGAAAAGAGTTAAAATGGTCCTACAGCGGGTAAAATGAAATAATTGTTGAAAATATGCAAGGAAAGGGGTAAAAACCTTAGTTATGTGCCCTAAATGCCTAAGAAAGGGAAATTGTAACAACTCAAATGGAGTACAACATTGTAATTGAGAAATTTTTAAAAGAAAAATTAAAAGAAAGATTGTACTTGAAGTGCCATAATGGGGATTGTATTATGCTAAAAACGCTCAAATGGAATGTAACGTTGAAGGCACAAATGTGGGTTAAATGGTTTCCTAGAGGGTTGCATTTAAGCAATAAAAGAACATGGTGTGGTAGTAGGGATATATTCTAGCATGATTGGTGAGTTTGAACTCCAAATGTCCATATTTTTGTGTAACCTCATTCAACTCCACAGCCACACTATAACCGGTTGAAAAACCCTATTTGATCCATATAAGTCTAGTTTGGGAATGTCGGTTGAAGCAAGATCTTTCACATCCATGGCCTAGTGACTCGTTCCTAGGATAGTTCATTGCTTAAATTTTATGCAAAATCTTCTTTGCATACTTGTTTGTGTGGAACTTAGGACTCTTGAGGAAAGAAAAGAGAGAATCCATGTGAGTTTTAGAATTGAAGCGAATTATGCTCAAGGTATGGGAGTAGGTTGTCCCTAATTCATGAATGCCTTAAGGTGTGGGATTCGTGTTTGTACGAGCCTCCCTTGGGTGTCCTCCAAACTGCTCTTGATCTTGTGCATATGTTTTTTCTCCTCTCTATCACACCTATTTGTATCATATCACACATTGGACTTGCCGCATTGTTGAGGTATTGTTTAGGTTTCTAGAAATTATAATCAGTTGGCGTCTTACTGTTTCGATTAGACTTGCTCGAGGACGAGCAAAGGCTTGGTTTGGGAGTGTTTGATCAGGCCATATATGTAGTATATTTATGTAGGGAAAAATCGATATAAAACGCAGTGGAAGAAACGAAAAATAGATTTCGTATGGTTTTAAAATTTTTCTCATAGTTGAACCTTAACCTTTTAATTAATTAAAGTCAAATATATACGGTTAGAATTAAATACCTCTTGACGCGTGATCTGATTGACTTACGTCGATTGGTAATCCGCAAAATCTTTTCTGATGCCCGTGAATAGTACCCGCGTGAACAGTGATCATGAACAGTACCCCCGCCGTGAACAGTGATCGTGAACAGTACCGCGAGATCTTCCAATTCGAACACGTACGTGAATCACCTAGGAGCGTGGTCTCCCTTTTTCTTTGAATTGCAAACCTGAGAATGGATGAAGAAAGTTTTCTTTTTCTTTTGTTAGTCACAAAACAATCAAAAGAAGACAAAAATTATTCCGGTCACTTTTGAGTTCTCAATCTAATGATCGAAACTCGCGTGAACCTAATTCGATGTTGTACACACAAGCTTATTGATGAACAAGCAATCAGTGTACTATCAAAGAATAATCTCTTCTCTCTTTTATGTTTAGTAGAATAAAAATTATCCTTTTCTATGAATTGAGAAGAAGAAGAAAAATTGAATCATTTAATCAACTATATTGGCCGAATTCTATATGTGGTATTATATAGGTGGCCGAAATTTTGCTTCCTCTTCTATTTAGGATTGCCGAAATCTTCCTCTAAATGGACTAGCGTTGCCGCAAATCACATACCAAAAAGAGTTTGTGTTGCACCCTAATTTCCATCAACCTTTAGACTTCAAAACCTAATCCAACTCATATATATTTTCATTCTTTTATTGACTAAATAAAAAGACTTCTTATTTGATTAAATAAATAAAATTAATTATTTATTTTCTTATCAAACAAGTCTTTTACTTTTAATATACTACTACCAATAGTATAACTTTAGGAAATATATTTCCTGATCCGAAAAAGATTTGTTTCTTAATTAAACAATTAATTAATAAATTAACTAATTCTTATTTAATTAAAACAATGAAACAAAATAATATATTAGGTTAATATATACACCTTGCCGCCCCACTTTTATAAATGGGCCATATATTATTTTCTTATTTCATTTAATCCATTGGACTTTAAATAAAAGCCCACATGTGAACCAGACTCATTCTTACTAAAAGAAACAAGCCCACATGTCTCCTTTTAATATATTAATATAATAGTGCAGCCCATTAATTAAATAATAGACATATTATATTCTTGATATATTAAAAACAATTCTAGATGGACCCTTAAATCGGCCCGGTAGAATATATCAAGTGATCCATGAGAATACGTGTGGATTGGGGATCTTGGCGGGCTATCTAAATTTAAGCTTCAATAGACACAACCTAATCACAAACAACAAATGAATCACTTAGGTCCAATCTATTAATTTTAACTCATTCTACTAAAGAGCTAAAATTGAACTCTTAAATAAAGATAGAATAAGGAGATGTTTCTCATTCATACCCTAGACAATCTTATAGGAGATGGTGTATCCTCGTGAATAATATCAGTAATCGCCAAGAGCTCATAGACCGCCTATAGCTCTCCAAGTTACCATATTTCCTCATATGACCACATTTCGAACTTGGATACTTTGACTTGTCCAGAAGCCATGTTTTCAATAATCATTATTGAAAACTCAACGTTGAGATTTAATATCCAATACCTCAAAACATCCATATGATGATATTATACTCTCATTTAATAAATGGAGCCACGATGTCCATATCTATAAATGAAGTCCTCTATCGATTAACAAATGTATACCACCAAACTATCGAGGATAGACTATGCTCTATAATCGTACTCATTGATAGCTCTACTGATAACACTTGCAACCATAAGTCCATCATTTATCTCAGGATTAAGATAGACTCTCCGATTGTCCTCTTTAATGAAAAGACTTATATCTAGTGACGGTTCTAGACAAAGTATTTCATTGTGATCCAGTTCAATGCACCTAGTGCACTAGATTCTTTTACTCGAAAACCTTTTGATGATTTTAGACTCATCATATTCATTTGATCCCACTCAAATGCTAGTAAAAGAATTCTACAACTTTAACAAGATAGAGGTGCCTAACCTTTAACTTAAGTTGTGAACGTTATTCAAGACTAACTAAAGAATTGTGTCTACCTCATACATATCCGGATGTATGAACAATTCTTCATGTCTCATAGTCTTTTGACCTTATGATTATTTACCTTGACAATTATAATAATAAATGCTATAAGTAATTGTAAGAATCAGAATTCACTTTATCAATATGAGAAGATTGTCAATTACAATATTACACTCTTGCCATTGAGCATAATCCTAACAATTTAAGCCCTCAGATCCTTACCTTATGTTCTGTTTTCGTGCGTTTTTGTATCTTTGATGGGTTGTTTTGTGCGTATTTGTAGGAAATGATGCAAAGACAGGTTTGGAAGCATATTGCGGTGATTCCGGCAGAAAAGGGGCGAAAGTAAAGGCAAAGGAGTACAAACAGCTTTACAGTGCGGGTCTAGTGCGGGTCGTAACCGCACTCCGACTGCACTCCAGCCGCACTCATGTTCATAGCTGGGACAAGATGCAAGTGAAGATATAAAGTGCGGGTAGAGTACGGGTCATCCAACCGCACTTAACCCGCACTAATGCCAAACCAGAGAAGCTGATGTTGCACCTGACGATAAAGTACAGGTACTGTGCGGGTTATCTAACCGCACTCTACCCGCACTAATGCCAAACCAGAAAAGTTAAAGATGCACCTGACGTTAGAGTGCGGGTACTGTGCGGGTCATCAAACGGCACTCCACCCACACTATCACCAAGAACAGAAGAGCAGAGTTGCACCTGACATTAGAGTGTGGGCACTATGCGGGTCATCCAACCGCACTCTACCCGCACTGTTGCTCAAGATAGAAGGTAGATTTTGCACGTGACAAGGAAGTGCATTTCAAGTGCGATCACAGTGCGATCCCAAGTGCGGGTTAAGTGCTGGTAATTTAACCGCACTCCACCCGCACTATTGCCTTGATCTGAGAACTGAAGATGAAGGCAACCCATACAGTGCGGGTACAGTGCGGGTAATTCACCCGCATTCCGAGCGCGCCAGTTTGATTTTCAAAGCTTAAGTGCCCTATTTTTGTATCTTGTATAAATAAAAAAAGTATAGAAACATTTTAGGGAGCTTTTGACTCCGTTTTGCAGAGGTAAAACACATTTAGACCTAGAATCTCTCTCTCTCTCTCATCCTTACATTCTGTACTCAACTTCAAGGAAGTTAGGAGATTGGAGCCACTTCAAGGAAGGAGATGTTCTCCAAATGTTCTTTCTCTTTCCCTTCTCTTAGTTTCCTAGTTGTAATGAGTAGCTAAATCCCCTCTAAGGGGTTGATGGAGTAGTTAGTTGAATATTGGGCTTGTACATAAACTTGATATTATATTGATATTCATGTCTATCTTCCATTAATCTATTCTTGTTGTGAATGTTTATCATTGATTTCTTGTGTAGATACATCCTCTTTGCAAGATGTCTTTGTATTATGTATGAGTATTGCATCTAGATATACATCCTATTTAGTTGTTTAATGCTTTAAAGAATGGACGGAAAGTCATGAATTTTGACTCTTAAACAGCAGTTTTAATCTAACCTCGATCGAGTTTCCGGCACTATACATCCTAGGTCGGAACCCGTGAGAGAGTTAGAAGTCATCTCTATACATCCTAGGGTGACAATGTTTAATCGGTTGAGTCATTGTTAGGTAGACGAGCTTCATTTCTAGAATCCGATAAACAACCAACTCTATACATCCTAGGTTGGTCGTTTACGATGGATTAATCCCTAATAGGTGGTCCGCACTATACATCCTAGGTTGGCCACCTTCTAAGGATAAATAACCGACTCTATACATCCTAGGTCGGTTAACTTGAATAGCCGTGCTATTGACAAGTTTGTTGCATTGCCCAGTATTTACTTTCGTATCAATTAACTCCTTAGTTTCCATCATCTATATATACCCTTCATTCTATTTCCCCCTTCATTTAGTTTGCATAATTAATTTAGTGTTATTTATAGAGTAATTAACCGCCTACATTTTCACCAAATCATGTTTCGATATTATATATATACATAACATTACTTTAGCAATAACTAATTTAGCTAACTCCGCTCCCTGTGGACGACACCCCACTTGCCACTATATTTATGTTTTCAAACTAATTTAGGCTTTGTGAGGTTTTATCAAATATTGTTGACGGATTGATCTTTTAAAATGACATGAAGAAAAAACTATCTGTCAATGACCAATAAAAATGTTAAAGTGGAACCTAGGTGGGTTAGAAAGAATGAACCCGCTTGCCTTAGTGCCCATGTGACACCCGTAGATGCAACTAGGTCCATCGGACTTGGTAAGTCTATAGGGGCTCATGCCTCCCATTGACTTGGTTGAAATTGAACCTATTTGGGGAGCTCAAGCAAAGAGAGCGAACTTGCATGATTTGCTATATGCAAAAAGTTGATTAATTTTATGCTCTTTTATAATTGCTTGAGATTATTGGTTGCACATATAAGCTTATATGTTATTTTCTTAATAAGTGTGCAACACTGCTTTACTTGCAATCCATGTCATATTTATGTTCAAACATGCATTTTTGGACTAGGAGATTTGATTGGGAAAGTACATTTGAATGACCCATAATTTATCTCCATGACATGAGAACTTTTAATGACATGCTTAAAGTGATATGCATGAATTGTTTTTGATTGCTTTAGTGCAAAATATGTGTGAAAGCAAATGAGAAGACTAAACCCAATAAGGATCTAGTATCCATGCAATAAATAAGGATGTCTCATCCAAATTTAGTCTTCTCTCTCTCTTTATTAGTTGAACAAGGCTACTATCATACGGGTATCCTACCCGAAAAAATCAAAAAGGGTGCAAAAGTCACTCATGTCTTGTTTCGCTTATAAAGTTTGATATAGTTGCTCTTGAAATTGAAATTCATTTTGAAAAACTATATCTTGTTTGCTTATGACAAAAGGGTACAAATTGGTTTGAATTCTTTTGGAAACCCTTTTGATGTTTGCTTTGCCAAATACCATTGCTTGAACTTGAATGCTATATGTCTTGCATGCAAAGCAACAAATTCACACATTTTTTTTATTAAATAAAACTCTTTGAATCTCTCTCAATTATTTAAGTTGCATAAAGTTTGTGTATATGATTATGCATCGTATTTGTGCTAATAGCTCTCTTTTCTGAAGCAACCCGATAGGGGAATTGTTGGGGTTTTTGCCCCAAAACTTGTAATATGTAAATGTAATTTGAACATAAATAAAAGAAGTAGTATATTCATTCATTTTGTGTCATACTTTATATAACATGTGCACTTAACATCCAAAATTGCCGGATGTAATTTCGAACTGAGTATATGAGTGTCATATATAGATGGATTCAGTTTGAAACGAGCAATTTAAAGAGTCCGTAGATAGCAAATAAAGCTGGGTACTTTATTTGTGGTTAGTCTCCAGCTGCGGTCCATTTCGTAGTGTACGGTGATCCTATCTTGGATCATTCATATGTAGATATGAGAATGGAGGCACCTTGTATGATGTGATCATATAGGATTGGGCCATTATCTATATGAATCTCTCACTAAGATCCGTTTAACGATGAGATTCACATATATCAGCTTATGATGGCTATATGTGGGTGATCTTAATCCTGAGTGTCTTATTGACTCCTTCAGGTTAGATCGTGGTCTTTGATATACCATGGGTGAGGTCGGAGTTGCATTCCCGATCAATATACATTTCGTATGTTGGTATCGCGGTTTGGCTTGTGGCTGGGAAGGTTTGTACACAATAGTGGAATTCACTCCTTCTTGTGAGAAGTAGATGGTAGTTCCCTTAAGGGTTGATTCGGGGCTTGAACAATATGAGCGCTCTCCTAATTCCGTAAGGAATGTAGGATTTATTGTTCATTAGAGAATCAATGGTACTTAATGGAAAGATATGATTAGAGGGGTATAACGGACATTAAGACCCAGCTCTAATTATGAACTACTTGTGGAGGATTATACCATATGTAATAGCTATATCGATGGACACCGAGAGTTATTGGTTTGTGTAAAAACGTCTACAGTTGAGAGAGTGCAGCTTCGGGTTTTTAGTGGAATAACACCGAAGTTAATAATCATGAAATATTAATTAAAGAGTTTAATTAATCATTTCTAAGGATTATTGGAGCTCAAAATACTGTGGGTCCATTAGGTCCCCTTGCTAGCCCGATCGATTTAGGTAACAAGGGTCACAGTTAATTAATTGGATTGTCCAATTAATTGTGTTACGAAAGTGACACGTATTTATTCGGGAATTAATTGAATAATTGGATTATTTAATTAATGAATAATGATGATTAAATAAATTAAATAATAAGATTATTTAATTATGTTGTTAATCACTAAATGGAGGGTGTTAGTTGATATTTGATTTTGAATAAAATAAGATAATATGATTATTTTATTTTATTAAATTAAATATTTGAATTTGAATTTAAAATGTTTGAATTCAAAAATAAATATTTAATTAATTTTAAAAGGATATGAGATATTTTTTTGAAAAGTTTTAAAAATCAAATAAGATTTTGGTTTGTTTTTGAATATATATGAGATATATATTTTTAATTAAAAATAATAATAACCGAATGTCGGTTTATATATATGAGATATATATATATATTTTTAATTAACAAAAGGATAGTGAACCGAATTATCAAAGAAAACTAACAAAGCAAAAACTAGATGAAAGCCATCGTGAATGAGAAACATACACAGCAAACAGCAAAAGCAAACAAAAGAGAATAAGTTAGGGTGTGGTGAGACCACAAAATACTGCACTTCTAGAGTTTGTTTTTTTCTGCGTGTATTCTTCTCTTCTTCCTCCATACAGGTCCTGAATATCGTGACGCGCCCACACGCTGTTACCAGTTCCGGGAGATAGCGAGGAAGATCACGTGGTTTAAATCAGGAGCAGTTCGTATCAAAGTGAAGGAGCCTCCTACGTAGGTATGAAAAATCTTCACTTTAATATTGCATTTGATTATTACTGTACAAATGGGTTAGTTTAATGATTGCATTAAAAATTTTAAAACCTTCCGCTGCGCAATCTGTAACCCTAGGCTCCAACAGTTGGTATCAGAGCCAATTTTTTGTACAGTATAATCGAATTCGATTACTCCTGATATGTATGAATATGTAGGCACATATATTTTTGATGAGTGTATGATGTTTTTTAATTAAATTGTTTAATTTAAAAAACATGGTTGATCGTAATTTTTTATGGTGTTGTGGATTTAGAGTGTTTCTGGGTTGTATAATGTTATTTTTTTATTTTTTATTTTACTGTTGTATTATTAAAAAAAATATGTAATCGCACAAGCAAGACCTGGTAGCGCATGAAGATTGCACATGCAGACCTGGTGCGCGCATCGCAGACAAGCAAATGCCCAGCGTGCATGACCAGCGCTGTAGCGCGCAACGCAGCAGACCAGAGTTCAACGTGCGCAGGCAGACCAGCGCGCAACCTCAGCGTAGCTTACCCCACGCTGCCTCCAGCCAGCGCGCCTGCAGCGCACAACATCATTCCAGCGTGCAAACCTCCAGCGCATGCCACCTAGCAGCGTGCATGCATGTTCAGCACATGTTGACCAGTGATGCGTACCAGCGATGCTACCAGTGCACATGACCTGAAGAGATTGGAAGTCTTGGAAATTACAAGAAGACCAAGGGATGCCTTGGAAATATTTTTTTGTAATTAGATTCCAATTTTTATGTTAAATAATCCACAACACTTGGTCAACTCATGTATGTTTTAATTATTTGATGATTAAGCATTGCCATGCATATACATGTCATTTAAATTAGTTGTGCCTACACATATATATATGTTGATATATCATACATGCATTATAGCCATCTATATTATGTGTTTAATTTTTTTTAATTTGATTAAAATGGGTTATTCACATAATTGGCTATTTTTAATGGGATTAGTTTTTAGGAGTAAAAACTTGGTAAATCTCATTAATTACTAATCTTTTTATTAAAGTGTTTAAATACTAAGATTAGTAGGGTCCTTAATATATATTAGGATTAATTTGATTAAGCTCCTAATAATAATTTGACCTAACAATGTGTATTAGTTTTAATAGTTAAAACCTGGTAAATACACATTTAATAATAATTCTAGTCTTAGTAAACAGTTTACATAGATTTTAATTATCACTAATGAACTAGATTTTTAAAGTGTTAAAAATCAATTTAGTTTATTAGTTATTGGAATAGGATTCTAATAATTTTTGATTAATGCACTTGACGCTTAGATTAATATTAGCCGTTTAATCTAGTTTAATCTAGGTGCATTATTATTAATAGAAAACCCTTAATATAAAATAGTGAGTGGGAGAGGGATATATGACATTATATCCCGCGGTCTCCATCATTAGTTTAACACCGTGAGATTCGAGTGGGGCCTCGTGACTGCTTTGTTTTCGTCCTCCCTAAGGAGGGTTTCCATAAGAATCAATACCAAGGTTGACTTCCTAACAGATAGGATTTCGGAGGGGATTTCGGGATTGACCGACCCAAAGGCGGCAATTCTCGAGTTAATCTCTTGAGATCTGAAATGATGGGTTACACTCACAAGGTTTTAATTAAATTGGTTAATTAAAAACCTGACCTAATAAACGATGGTTGAATGATATTGGCATAAGAGTTATTCTGGTATATCTTTTGACTGAGAAGGTCTCGATCCAACATGCAAGAATTTGACCGACCCTAAGGCGGCACTTGCTTGTGGTATGTTGGATTGTCGTGGCATAGAAACATTGTTTTTAGGGTTGTTCTTGTTCATTAAACATTTTCATGCATCATGTTTAATTTTATGCCGAACATTAGCACATGTTTAGAATGTATGACTGAATGAATCTTTAATTTATGTTTTTGCAGCCATGTCATCTGCACTATTACAAATACTTGCAAACGATAAATTAACTGGTGATAACTACACAAAATGGAAACTTAACATTAATGCAATACTGGTCACAAAAGACCTCAAGTTTGTGCTTACAGAGGAATGTCCTCCGGTGCCTACTGCCAATGCCACACGAACTGTTCGTGAGGCATACCAGCGATGGGTCTCATCTGATGAGAAGGCTCAAACATATCTGTTAGCTTCTATGACAGATGTGCTTGTCACAAAGCACGAAGCAATGACTACAGCATTCGAAATTATGGAGTCATTGCAAGCTATGTTCGGGCAACCCTCCGAGCAAAAGCGACACGAAGCTGTTCGTTCCGCTATGCTCGCTCGTATGAAGGAAGGTACATCAGTTCGGGAACATGTCCTGAGCATGATGTCCTACTTCAACACGGCAGAAGTCAATGGCGGGGCCATTGATGAACCCAGTCAAGTGAGCATCATACTGACGACTCTTTCGAAGAGTTTCGATCAGTTTAAGAACAACTACGGGATGAACAAGTTAAGGTTCAGTCTCACACAGTTGCTCAATGAGCTCGCTACTTTTGAGTCGATGACCAAGGACAGCAAAAGTAAGACCGGTGAGGCAAATGTTGCTGAACCATCTTGCTCCAATAATAAGAAGAGGAAGAGGTCTGCTGGAAAGGCGAAGGGTAAGCCCAAACCCAAGAAGGCCCAAAGCAAAAAGAAGGGCACCTCCACCGACCAAGACAAAGGAAAAAGTTTCCACTGTAACAAGGTCGGGCACTGGAAGAGGAACTGTCCTCAGTACCTGGAGGAGGTAGCCAAGAAGAAGAAGAAAGGTAAATATGATTTACTTGTTCTTGAATCTTGTTTAGTGGAAGATGATTCTTCACCTTGGATTGTTGATTCGGGGGCCACTAACCATGTTTGTTCTTCTTTGCAGTGGACTGATTCTTGGACACAGCTAGAGGAGGGAGCCTTCTCCATGCGTGTAGGGTCGGGGGATGTCGTGTCGGCCAAAGCAGTGGGAGCAATAAGATTGCAATTTTGTAATAATAATAGTTTTTTATTATTGAACAATGTTTTTTATATTCCTGGATTTACACGGAATTTGATTTCCGTTTCTAAGTTGTTAGAACAATTGTATTCTATTTCTTTTAATAATAAGTTTGTTATTATTGAAAAGAATGGTCTGAATATTTGTTCAGGAATTAATGAAAACAATTTGTATGTGTTAAGACCGTTAATACATACTACACTGCTTAACATCGAAATGTTTAAGGTTGAAAAACCTAAAACTAAACGACATAAGATTTCTCCAGAAAACGAAACGTATCTCTGGCATCTAAGGCTTGGACATATTAACCTTGACCGGATAAACAGACTAGTAAAAAGCGGATCTTTAAATGAGTTAAAGGTTGGCACCTTACCTGTCTGTGAATCTTGTCTAGAAGGTAAGATGACTAAGAGACCTTTTACTGGAAAAGGGCTTAGAGCTAAACAACCACTAGAGCTTATACATTTAGACGTCTGTGGACCAATGAATGTTAAAGCAAGGGGTGGTTATGAGTATTGTTATATGTAAAAATCATCATTAAGGAAACGTCATTACAGTAAGGGGCCACGTAAGCAAAGTCGAGAAAAGTCAAGCGTTAAAGGGCAGAAATTCCCAAGGGAATTTACTCGGCAAAGAGTAAAGCAACCCGACCACAGTCGAAGAAACCGGCTCGGGCATACTCGGACATACTCGGACATACTCGGGCATACTCGGGATCAGATAATGAAGACAAGTACTTCATAAACATATGGATAGAATCAGAAGCAAGCAACTCCACAATAAGCAACGATACGACTATCATTGTTCAATTGAAAGGCAAATAGATTTCCCGCAGATAAAGGGCGAGGAATCCGACGCAGATTCGGACTCAGCCAAAACAGGAAACAGGATAAACTCCATAAAGAGACAGACTTCAATTAGAACTAAGAAATCACACAAAATACGGGTATCACGACACCAAACCCTAGCACAACCATAAACCCTAGCAAATAACATGTATAAATACCCCAGTAAGAAACATAATGGAGAGAGGTGTGAATTAGCAGGAGAAATCAGAGAGAAATACTTTGTAATTGAATTTTTCATAGTGGATTTGACTTTGTTGCTCAAGCAACAACCCGTGGATTTTTCTCCAGTTAAAGGAGTTTTTACCACGTATTTGTATCTTTTGATTTATTGTTTTCTTGCGGTATTACACTTATCTGTTCTTATTTTCGCTTGATACAAGTTCGTTGATAGTGACGACGAAAAATCACCATCAACAATTGGCGCTAGAAGGAGGGGGATCAAACAAAACTTGTGACAATGGCTGGCGAAGGAGATGGTAGCGATTCCAGGTATAGTCAAGGATTGCCAATCAATGAATTGGAGGATGATGCCACCCTTAACACTGCAGAGGTAACCTTGGCAATGGCAGATCAGTCAACTGCCCTGGCTGGCATTCAGTGTTTTCCTCCAACTAACGAAGAGATTGCGCAACTATTCCGTGCTTCCTTACAGCAACTTATATCTGACGTTGCAAGGCAAGGGGTTGATCTCTCCGCCACGGAAGGCTTGACGTCACCTCACGATCTTTCTGCTCCAAATCAGCAAGCAACGAGGTTGCGCTCCACAGTGATGATACCAACGCCTGATGCACCCATAAAGGCAAGCCGTGATCTGATTGACAGGCCGGTGATTTTTTCTGAAAGGCCAACCAGGGGAAGCGCAGAACGTAGAGAGGAGAATGACTCGGACAGAAGGTATGGTCATGACCAGACGGCAAGGGATAGAGACCGTCCACGGAGGCGTACTCATCGGAGAGATCGATCGTCGTCCTCGGGAGAGAGTGAGCAGAATTATCATCATAAGGGCCAAAGGGGCACAGTTCGGCTGCACGGCTTAAATCGGGATCAAAGAGAATCGAATCCGGAAGAGAGAGGCCAAAAACTGACTATAAGTCAGAATTTCAATGCTGTGGGGGAGCCGGAGGGAGACAGAGATATACTCATACAGAGTTTGACCCGGGAAGTGGAGAATAACCGCCGACAAATGGATGCGTTAGTCAGGCGATACGGGCGTAACGAGTTGTCAGATGATGAATCCAGGAGTCCTTTCACCAATAGGATCCTGAGGACACCATTCCCGGAGAGGTTTAGAATGCCACATGTAGAGCAATTCAAAAAGGACACGGACCCTAAGGAACATTCAGAAGATACAAGAGTGCCATGGCCCAGTATGTTTACAATGATGCCCTACTATGCTTAAATTTCCCTCAAACTCTTGGGGATCTGGGCTCTAGGTGGTTCGGCAGGTTACCAACGGCCAGCATAAGTAACTTCAGCGAGCTGAGTAAGGCTTTCTCAAGGCAGTTCCTCGGGAATGTGCACAGAAAGAAGTTGGTGGCTCACTTGTCTCAACTTAAGCAAGGAAAGGATGAGTCACTTAAGAAATATTTGGGAAGATTCGGTCAAGAAGTGTCTGAGATTGGAAGTGCAAACGACGAGGCTATAATTGCAGCGTTCATCAATAACCTCCAGAATGGTCAGCTGTTATTTGACCTGAGAAGAGCCCGTCTGACCAGTTACGCTGACATGATGGATATGGCTGGGGGCTATGCCTTGGCAGAGGAAGAAGAAATCGCCACGGGAGGATACTTCGTGCATGGCGGACGCCCGGAAGGGTCTAAAGCCAAGGACCAAGCGAAGACGCCCGATGCGAAAGGCGATAAACAAAAGAATAAGACACGGGATAGTCGGGATGGTAGTCGGGCATATGATCCAAAGACGGATCAACCGCGGTAGAAGTTCCAAGGCAGATATACAAACTATACCCCACGGAGGAAGGATCAAGAGGAAATTCTGGCAATCTTGGAGGAGAAGAACATGTCTAAAGAACCTCCTAGGCAGTCATCCTATGCCCGGAGGGACACCACCAAGTATTGCAGGTTCCATAAGGAGAATGGACACGAAACTTCCAAGTGTTTTCAACTTAGGGATCACATAGAGACCCTTATCAGGGAAGGACACTTGAAAGATATCGTCCTGAGGAAAACCGACAAGGTAGACGGACAGATAAATAACCGACAGGATGGTCGGGCAAGAAAACTTAGCCCCAAGAAAGCTGAGGATGAAGGAGCGATCAACACGATTTTTGGTGGACCATCAACGGGCAAAAGTAATAGGGAGAGGACCCAGGAAATTCGGGAATCCGTAGAGGCTAGAAGAGATCTAGGTGTCAATTCCATTGAACCCGACCCAAAAAAGATCAAGGGAGGCTGGGATCCCATCATATTCACAGAGGCTGACTCACATGGAGTAGATGTAAGACCAAACGATGCACTGGTAATCAACGCATATATTGGCCATAGGGAGGTCCATCGGCTTTTGATCGACAATGGAAGCTCAGCGGATATTTTGAGTGCAGAAGTTTATGACCAGCTGAGGCTGGACAGGAAAGACCTGCAGCCTTTTCCTACACCTCTTAGAGGATTTGGCGGGGTGGAGGTAAGGTCGCTCGGCACAGTAAAATGACCGGTGAAGGTTGGGAAGGCTCCTTGCCAAAAGACAGTGTTACTCGACTTTGTAGTCGTCGACACAGAAAATTGGCCGTACAACGCCCTATTGGGCCGACCGTTCTTGAATAAAGCTAAGGCGGTGACGGCGACTTATGCTTTAATGATGAAGTTCCCAACGGAGTTTGGAGTTGGAATGGTCAAAGGATCACAAGAAATGGCTCGAATGGCAAATTTGTCAGTATACAAGGACATGGAAGTAAACCAGGTATATGATGTGACAACCAAGCTGATAACCGATGAGACTGAAGAATCAGAAGTACGGAAGGATTTTGAGTTGGATCCCAGAGAGGAGCCCGAAGCTAAGAAAGATGAGCCGACCGAAGAGGTAGCATTGGACCCAGAAGATCCAGGCAGGACGGTGAAAGTCGGGGCAAATTTGAGTGAATGTATAAAAGCCCAACTTGTCTCACTACTAAGGGATTACAAGGATGTTTTTGCTTGGAGCCACGAAGATATGCCCGGGATAGATCCAAAAGTGATATCACATTGCCTCTCCATCAATCCAGAGTTCCACCCGGTAGTGCAAAAGAGACGGTTGTTCAATCCAGAGAGGAGTGTGGCCATTAAGGATGAAGTAGGCAAGTTGCTTTCTGCAGGATCGATAAGGGAAGTCAAATACCCAGAATGGGTGGCCAATGTGGTGCTGGTTAAGAAGAAAAATAATCAGTGAAGAATGTGTGTAGACTTCACCGATTTGAATAAGGCCTGCCCGAAAGATAGCTTCCCATTGCCTAGAATAGACCAACTGGTGGATGCAACAGCAGGGCATGAATTGTTGAGCTTCATGGATGCTTATTCAGGATACAATCAGATCAGAATAAATAAAGCGGATGAAGAAAAGACAGCCTTCACCACAGATCAGGGTTTGTACTGCTATAAGGTGATGCCTTTCGGCTTGAAAAACGCTGGGGCAACCTACCAGAGACTGGTAAACAGGATTTTTGCCCGGCAAATCGGGAGGAACATGGAAGTTTATGTGGATGATATGTTGACCAAGAGTGTTACAGCGGAGAGGCATTCAGAAGACTTAAGGGAGACCTTCGAAGTGCTGAGGAGATATAAAATGAAGCTTAACCCGAGCAAATGTGTGTTCGGAGTGCCATCAGGAAGATTTCTTGGTTTTCAGGTGCATCAAAGAGGGATTGAGGTGAACCTCAAGAAGATCAAAGCGTTGGAAGATATGGCTTCGCCAAAGATGCTGTGGGATGTACAGAGGCTAACGGGATGTCTTGCATCACTTAACCGATTCATAGCGAAGTCGACAGACAAATGCGCCCCATTCTTCAGAGCAATAAAGAAAGGAAAAGGCCTTGAATGGAGTGAAGAATGCGAAGCTGCTTTTCAGAAATTGAAAGAGTATTTAGGACAAGCACCCATCCTCTCAAAGCCGGTGGTCGGGGAAACGTTGTACTTGTACCTCTCAGTCACAGAGGTAGCGACAAGTTTGGTGTTGATTCGAATGGAGGAAGGAGTGCAAAAACCGGTAAATTACACCAGCAAGGCGTTGCTGCCAGCAGAAACTAGATACTCACCGGCCAAAAAGGTCGCACTCACCCTGGTCGCGGCAGCCAGAAAACTAAGGCCGTACTTCCAAGCGCATGAAATAGAGGTGTACACCGACTGCCCGCTAAAACTCATCCTGCAAAAGCCAGAACTGTCGGGGAAGATTGACTAAATGGGTGGTTGAGTTAAGTGAATTTGACATCAAATATACCCCAAAAGCTACAGTTAAGGGACAAGCGGTGTCCGATTTCATAGCAGAGTTCACCGAGCCAGATATGGAAGTGAAAAGGATGATAGAAGGCGAACAAGTGAGTAAGTTCCAATGGAAGTTGCGTGTGGATAGATCGTCGAATACTCATGGCAGTGGGGCCGGAATAGTCATAACAACACCAGAAGGGGATGCTGTGGAATGCGCCATGAGAGTCGACTTCAAAGCAACTAATAACCAAGCAGAGTATGAAGCTTTGTTGGTTGGTTTGAGAGTTTGCATAGCATTGGGGGCAGATGAGTTGGCGGTATACAGCGATTCCCAGGTTGTGGTTAACCAGGTGCTGGATGAATACCAGGCGAGGGAGGAGCATATGATAGCTTACTTAGACATTGCAAAGAGCTTGCTTAAAAAGTTTAAGGCGTACAGGATCCTTCAAATCCCTCTGGAGGAGAATGAAAAAGCAGATGCTTTGTCTAAATTAGCCTCAGCCACCATGAGTATTAGGTCGAAAGCAATACCAGTGGCGCACCTGACCAAACCAAGTACGGCAGAATCTGAAGAGGTCATGGTGTCAGAAATTCGGCTAGGTCCAAGTAATTGGACGACCCAGCTTAGAGAATATTTGGAGAGAAACATATTACCGGAGGATGCTGTGGAGGCAAAACGCGTCAGGTACAGGTCAACTCGGTACACGATTCTAAGGGGAGAACTATACAGAAGAGGGTTCTCAAAGGTGTTACAAAGATGTGTTGCCGGAGAAGAAACCTACAAGATTCTGAAAGATGTTCACAGTGGGGTGTGTGGAAACCACACTGAGGGTAAGAGCCTAGCACACAAGGTACTTCGGCAAGGTTTTTATAAGCCGACTTTATTTGCCGAAGCGCAACGATTCGCGGAAAGTTGCAAGACATGTCAAAGGATAGCAAACGACATTCGGCAACCTCCGGAGTTACTCAGAAGCTTAACTTCCCCTTGGCCTTTTGCCATGTGGGGCCTCGACCTGATTGGTCCAATGCCCACAGGAACAAGGGGAGGAGCAAAGTACGCAATTGTGGCAGTAGACTACTTTACCAAGTGGGCAGAAGCAGAGGCATTGGTGTACATCACGGAGGCGAACACCACTAGCTTTGTCAGGAAGAACATCATATATAGGTTCGGAATCCCGAGCATCATTATAACAGATAACGGAACTCAGTTTGACAACAACAAGTTCAGGGAAATGTGCGAGGAGTACAAGATTGCAAACTATTATGCGTCACCTGCACATCCTCAAACCAATGGCCAAACTGAAGCTGTGAACAAGGTGATCAAGCACACACTGAAAGCAAAGCTAGAATCAAAGAAAGGCAGTTGGGCAGAAAAACTACCAGAGGTGTTATGGGCATACCGAACGACTGTCAGGTCATCCACAGAGGAGACCCCTTTTGCACTAGCATTCAGAACAGAAGCTGTAATCCCAATGGAAACAACCTTTACGTCACCCATGGTGCAACTATACAGCCCCGAGTATAACGTCAACATGTTACAGCGGAACTTAGATGAGCTTGAAGAAATCAGGGACGCAGCTCAAGTGAGAAACGCAGCGTATCAGCAGAGGGCTGCAAGGTACTATAATTCCCATGTTCGTGTGCGTAGATTCCAGCTCGGAGATTTAGTGCTAAGAAGGGTATCCCCGAACACTAAGGACAAGTCGGCAGGATCTCTCGCCGACAAATGGGAAGGCCCGTATATCATCAAGGGAGTTGCAGGGCATGGAGCCTACCTGATAGCTCACCCAGAAGGCAGCTTAGTACCCCGACCATGCAACGCTCAGTATCTCTAGATTTTCTACCCCTGACAAACTCATTCATGTTTAACGTTATTTTAGCTTTGCTTTAACTTATAGTCAAGTTAAGAGGTTTCTAATTCTTATTGTTATCTAATAAAGTCCGTTTGCTAATAAAGAGGTTATTCATTGAAGACGATAAAATCCACGATATAGAATGTTAAAATAAAGCAAAAACAACAGTGGCCACTTCGTCCGAGAACAAGCAGACTAAATTTAGTCACCTAAAACAAACCGGTCCGAGCAAATCTCATTCAAAAATAATCATGCGCTACGAGGCCGCGGGAGAGCGGACAAGTAGTTCTTGAAGGGCTGAGAAGCTGGAATAGCGCGCCCGCCTGGTTTAAGCAGTGCAAACGCACTTCTCAACCAAAAGGCAAAACTGAGGCACCAGGATAACTGGAAAACTGCTCGGAGTGCCGCCAGGAAGACTGGCGAGATGCGCAGTCGTGTTGGATGGTCAACATAACCACCAACGATTCGACGAAACCTTGCACAGACAAAACCGGGAGACGTCCTAGGTGACTTGTGTAAGGACCTTGACGTATGGTTGTGGTGAGCCTCGACGAAACATTAAGGTAAAATGATCTTCACAAGATCGGAGAAATTAATTGCCAGTTAAATAAGATACTCGGCTTAAAAAAGTTTTCAGTTAAATAAGATACTCGGCTTTAAAGAAAAATTGCCAGTTAAATAAGATACTTGGTCCAATAAATCAACGGCCAGTTTAATGAGATACTCGGCTTAATAAACGAGTTGCCAGTTGAATAAGATACTCGGTTAACTTTGGTGGTCGCCAAGTACTTGGTTGAAATTAAGAGTTCCAAAAATTCTTAAGATCTATGAGCCGAGTATAGGTGACCGAACAAATTATGCTTCATTTGTTTTTCTTTTGTTTATACGTTTATCATGCAGGGAATTGGACAGGCAGAATAGTGAATAGATTTCTTATATATGAGCAAAAGAATATACAACGGTTGTTACAAAAAAGAAAAAGAAAATTAATCAAGAAGATGCCGGCGGTTGGGAACTACTTCCACCAATGCTCGGGTCCGGTTCCATCACGTATTCATTCAGGAGACTGTCATCAGAAGGCCAGACAATCACATCTTCCGGGGCGTTATCATTTATCCAAGCGCTATAATCTACCCCGGGAACGGGCCCAACGTCAGAAGCCTCACCGTCGATCCCCACTTTCCCACAAGCGTGGAAAGTTGAGAAGGAATCAGCAGTGGGAACTTCCAGGTGCATGAGATGTGGCTCTTTTCCCTTACTTCTGCAATATGCTCGCCACGTCTTCATCTGGAGCCGAAGGGATTCCAGAGAGGCATCCACATGCTTTCTGACCGAGAGGTTCCAGTTGGCCCTGGCCCGATCGGTTGCTCTGTTCTTCTTCTTGAAAAACTCTCCGGCTGAGACCATTCCCCTCTGAAATTCTCGGAGAAGTAAAGCATCATAAGCTGGAGATTTTTTGAAGCGATCGACCCCCAGAATCTCCAACTCCAGCCTAGCTTCCTTCGACAGGGACTTGACCGTCAAGGCTTGACCTTCCAAGTCCTGAATCCGGCGCTCGTAGGAGGACTTGGCATCTTCAGCTGTCTGCTCGGCTTGGAGTAGAGCCTCCTGAGTAGATAACAACTGGTTTTTTTTAAGGTTTGGGCCTCTTCAGAAGCGAAAGATGCCTTCTATTCAGCCTCTAGTTGACACGCTAAGCACTGGTCCAGAAGCACCTGACCCGACCTGGCCCCTTCCTGACAAGCCAGTTCGGCCCGAGCACGGCGATCTTCACTCTCCTTCAACTGAGCTTCAAGCCTACTTATTTTCTCCGTTTGACCATCACTAGTCTGGCAGACTTCAGTCATCTCGGCTACCATCTACAACGAGCCAATAACAAGTGACAAAAATGAAGTAAGCAATAAAGGAGATAAATATGAAAGTCTTAAGAGTTAATCACATAAGAAGCGCTGTTGAAGAAATGGCAGAGCCGATCAGATAACTAACCGACCCTGAGATCGCTCCAATGATCCTCCCCTATATATGCTTGGCCCGAAGCCATAGCCTTCAACATGGCCTCGGGGGTAGGTATACCAGACTGGGTTGAAGGGTCAGGGCTGCCAAGATTAGCCTCGGGAACCTAGCAGTAGGTACTGCCTGAGGGGAACTAAGGGGGATGCCAGGTTCGTCCCTCATCTGATCCCGTGGAGGAGAGTTCTCTATTGTTCTCTCATTCTCAGCAGCCTCCGCTACCCCCTCCTCATTCGAGGATGACTCGACTAAAGCAACTACTAGAGGAATCTTGAGGGCCGGACGACCAGGTGAGAACGAGGCTTTTCTTTTTCTGGGTTGCCTCCCACGAGTATTCAGGTCTGCTGTGGGGTCCTCAAAATCCGGATCGGAACGCCCCATTTCAGCACCACTTCCAGACGGCGTAGTGTTTAGTTCGGTAGAAATCAGAATCTCCAGAACTGTCACGTCCAGATGTCCCTGGCAATTTCCGCATCCGGGGAAGTGGTATTCGGCTCGACTACAGCAGGCCGAGGAGATCTAGTTCCGCAGGAGAAGGCAGTTGGCTCGGAAGACTCCCCAACCTTCTCATTCCCCTTTGTCGAAGGACCTGCTTAATTGCCTTCATCAGTTGCGTGGGCGGCCAACTCTTGATCCTGAGTTTCCTCAGGCATGTAATCCGGCACGTCATCTACACCCCCCTCGGGAATGTCTTCGGAAGAATTCCCATCAGAGTCACCTTGAGGAGGGGCTATCCCCGCATCCTGTTGACGTTTAACTTTCCTCCGGCTCGCCTCCACAATGCCTTTCATTCGGCGGGCTTGGGCATCGCACACTACATCTATGTCGTACACTAAAAAAAAAAAAAATTGTTAGGAATCTGTAAGCCAGACAGATAAAGCAGCTAAATAGCAAGGAAGAAATAAAGAACTTACAGCGACGCCGGCGTGCAGAAAGTTGAGGGAAGAGGCGAGCCGTTATCATCTTCTTCTCATCAAAGAGGTAAGGTCTGCCCCTCTTTTCCACGGGACGGAAGGCCGCCCGAGTCATGGTTTTGAGCTCTTCATCTATAAAAGACGAAGTTATGTGGTTCCACTAGGGGTGTGCAGAAGTACCGAGGCACCCGGCGAGTCATCTTGGAACCCTCAATGTCAAAAGAAATTGACCGTCCCCAGTCTCCACCCACGAAGGACCAACTATTCTTCCAGAATTTGTTTGAGGTGGGGAAGCCCTAAACAAACCCTTTCATCTTCTCATCAGCGGTCGGCATCACCCTGTTCTTTACGATCACGTCCTTGGGGTCCCAACTCTCGGGTTGAGTTGAAAGCAGGAAGTAAATCCCAGTCTTTCCCAGAGGCCTCAAAGAATAGAAGTGACTAATTTCCTGAGGGGTTGGGGGTGGTCGTCCCATCCTATGCTACATGTGCCACATGCACATCAAGATCCGATAGCTATTCGGAGTTAGTTGAGCGGGGGCGAGCTGAGCTTCGGCCAAAAACCACGTAATGAAGGGTTGCAGCGGAAGCGTCACCCCGCAAGAAAGCATCGCCCCGTAAATCGTCCACTTGACCGGGCTAGGGGTTCCACGCAGCCCGACCGTTAGCAGGGTTTAATGAGATGGTGTCGCTGTCCAGATCAAAACGGTTCATGTATTTAATGACTTCTTTGGGGCCGACCACAATTGGCTCAACGTCGTAAGCGCAAACTCTCTCAGAAGAGAAGACGATACGAGCCTCCCTATGCTCATCCTCAATGTCTTTATAGACCACCCTTTGGGGCCCGACTCGAATTTGCCGAACAAAGGAACCTTTGTTGATGTCGCGATTGCTTTGTTTCTTCCCCATTCTTTTCCACGGCCGAGAATTATCACAAGCCACAGAAGCAGAACTGGAATCGATTTCAGGCTGATAGGATTCAGGGTGTGACGAACTGGAAGAAGCTGGTGGAACTTCACGACGTAGTCCAGATAAGTTGAGTCCGGAGACGTCAGCGTCTATAAATCAGGGCTGATCGGGAATTGGATCACCAAGCAACCTGTGGACAGCCGCAACAGTACAAGTATCACCTTGCTCAATGGCAATCATAGCAACAGTAAAAAGACGATGTCTAGCAGAGGGATCCATGAGAACTAACCTTAAAGGATTGAAGAAACGTGAGGTACGGCAGGATCTTCGAGAAGGTCGAGAAAAGGTTTGGAAACCGAGAGAAGTAAATCTTCGGAGGACGAGATTACAGGCAGGGAAACGATGGCAGAAATCTAGGAAACAATAGCAGAAATCTGGAAAACGGTGGCTGAAATCTGGGAAGTAATGGTAAAAACTTGAATAGAGGTTTTCCCCTTTGAAGCAATACTCCTATATATAAGCACGCCACCGGTCCCAAGACACGAAACCCTAGAAAAGGTAGGTGAGGAGAAGCGGGAAAGATTGGGATAAGAATCATGACGTGAGCTGTACGGGAACGAACAGAAGGGTCGCGACTCATAAATGCCGCGTACCACGCCCAAACAAAAGAAGACAGGTGGCAGTAAAGAAAGGCACCGAGCCGTCGAAGAGACAGTCAGTCACCATCAAAAGATCTTCAAATAAGAAAAGAATCAAACGCGTGCAGGCGTAATTAAGACACGCCATTAATGTTTCGAAGCGAACGAGGAATTTGAAATCCGACATTGATGAAGAAGACGATAAACGAGAAAAAGTCATGAAAGAGTTAAATATTTATCCCGAGTAAGCAGGATACATTCGGTTCAAATATTTAAGGGGGTATTGTTATATGTAAAAATCATCATTAAGGAAACGTCATTACAGTAAGGGGCCACGTAAGCAAAGTCGAGAAAAGTCAAGCGTTAAAGGGCAGAAATTCCCAAGGGAATTTACTCGGTAAAGAGTAAAGCAACCTGACCATAGTCGAAGAAACCGGCTCGGGCATACTCAGACATACTCGGACATACTCGGGCATACTCGGGATCAGATAATGAAGACAAGTACTTCATAAACATATGGATAGAATCAGAAGCAAGCAACTCCACAATAAGCAACGATACGACTATCAGAGTTCAATTAAAAGGCAAATAGATTTCCCGCAGATAAAGGGCGAGGAATCCGACGCAGATTAGGACTCAGCCAAAACAGGAAACAGGATAAACTCCATAAAGAGACAGACTTCAATTAGAACTAGGAAATCACACAAAATACGGGTATCACGACACCAAACTCTAGCACAACCATAAACCCTAGCAAATAACATGTATAAATACCCCAGTAAGAAACATAATGGAGAGAGGTGTGAATTAGCAGGAGAAGTCAGAGAGAAATACTTTGTAATTGAATTTTTCATAGTGGATTTGACTTTGTTGCTCAAGCAACAACCCGTGGATTTTTCTCCAGTTAAAAGGAGTTTTTACCACGTATTCGTATCTCTTGATTTATTGTTTTCTTACGGTATTACACTTATCTGTTCTTATTTTCGATTGATACAAGTTCGTTGATAGTGACGACGAAAAATCACCATCAACAAGTATTATGTCACCTTTATAGATGACTACTCGAGATACGGATATGTCTACCTAATGCAACGGAAGTCGAAAACATTTGAAAAGTTCAAAGAATTCCGAGCTGAAGTTGAGAACCAGTTAGGAAAGACTATCAAGTCTCTACGATCAAATCGTGGAGGTGAGTACCTTGACCAAGAGTTTGAAGACTTTATGGTCGAGTATGGGATAATGTCCCAACTCACAGCTCCTGGTACACCTCAGCAGAATGGTGTCGCGGAGAGGAGAAATAGAACCCTAATGGAAATGGTGAGATCTATGATTAGTTTCTCATCATTACCAAATTCCTTTTGGGGATATGCGTTACAAACAGCGGCATACATTTTGAATGTAGTGCCATCCAAATCTGTTCCTGAAACTCCCCTAGAGTTGTGGAATGGTCGTAAAGCTAGTTTATGACATTTTCGCATATGGGGGTGTCCAGCACACGTGCTGAAGAACAGAACTGGAAAGCTAGATCCCAAGTCTGTGGTCTGCTTGTTTGTAGGATACTCCAAGGAGACCAGAGGTGGATACTTCTATAGTCCTGAAGATAACAAAGTATTTGTATCGACAAATGCAACGTTTCTTGAGGATAACTATATAAGTGATCATAAACCTCGTTCTAAAATTGTATTAAACGAGTTGGAGCCTGGTGAGACCAGTACTCAGTCAACTAGAGTTGTTAATCCATTAAAATCTGAAAGTCAGATAATTCCTAGTCAGGATACACTACCACGTAGACGTAGTGAGAGGGTTGTGAGACAGCCTGAACGCTATTTGGGTGTAAGTGAGGGACACGATCTTGTCTCTGCTAATAGTGTGGATGATCCATTAACATTTAAGAATGCAATGGAAGATCCTGATAAAGAGGAATGGCTTAAAGCCATGAATCTCGAGATGGAGTCTATGTACTCTAACTCAGTCTGGGAACTTGTAGACTTACTGAATGGGGTAAAACCCATAGGATGTAAGTGGATCTACAAGAGGAAGAGAGGAGTAGATGGGAAGGTAGAGACCTTCAAGGCAAGGCTAGTGGCCAAGGGTTATACCCAGAAAGAGGGGGTCGATTATGAAGAGACCTTCTCGCCAGTAGCTATGTTTAAGTCTATTAGGATTCTCTTATCCATTGCTGCCTATTTCGATTATGAAATTTGGCAAATGGACGTCAAGACTGCATTCTTGAATGGCAATCTTGACGAGAGCATCTATATGATGCAACCAGAGGGATTCGTGTCTCCAGATCAAGAGCAAAAGGTTTGCAAGTTGCAAAGGTCCATCTATGGACTTAAGCAAGCATCTAGATCTTGGAACATCAGGTTTGATGATGTGATCAAAACCTATGGCTTTGAACAGAACGTTGATGAGCCTTGTGTCTACAAGCGCATCATTGACAAGAAAGTAGTTTTCTTGGTCCTATACGTAGATGACATCCTACTCATTGGGAATGATGTAAGAGTGTTGTTTGATGTAAAGGGCTGGCTGGCTAGCCAATTCCAAATGAAAGATTTGGGAGAGGCGAGTTATGTTCTAGGGATCCAACTTATAAGGGATCGTAAGAACAAACTCATAGCATTGTCTCAGGCATCATATATCGACAAGATTCTTATGCGATTTTTGATGCAGAACTTCAAGAAAGGTAATTTACCTTCTAGACATGGGTTTCATTTGTCTAAGGAACAGTGTCCTAAGACACCTCAAGAAGTTGAGGATATGAGACGTGTGCCATATGCATCAGCAGTAGGTAGTCTCATGTAGTCTCAAGAAGTTGAGGATATGAGACGTGTGCCATATGCATCAGCAGTGGGAGTAGTCAGCAGGTACCAGTCCAACCCAGGATTAGATCATTGGGTTGCTGTCAAGACTATTCTCAAGTATCTTCGGAGAACGAGAAACTATATGCTAGTGTATTCCGGACAGGATTTGATCCCGTTAGGATATACAGATTCTGATTTTCAGTCAGACAGGGATTCTAGAAAATCCACGTTTGGATCAGTATTCACCCTAGGTGGTGGAGCCATTGTGTGGATAAGTATAAAGCAATCTTGCATTGCTGACTCCACCATGAAAGCCGAATATGTAGCCGCTTGTGAAGCTGCTAAAGAGGCTGTTTGGCTCCGTAAGTTCTTGAGTGATCTGGAAGTTGTTCCAGATCTGGAAAAGCCCATCACACTTTATTGTGATAATAGTGGTGCTGTGGCTAATTCCAAAGAACCAAGAAGCCACAAGAGAGGGAAGCATATAGAGAGAAAGTATCATCTCATTAGAGAGATAGTGCAGAGAGGAGATGTGATCGTCACCAAGATAGCCTCACAAGATAATCATGCTGATCCATTTACAAAGACCTTACCGGCTAAAGTGTTTGAAGGTCACCTAGAAGGTCTAGGGTTACGAGACATGACTCACATGCTTTAGTGCAAGTGGGAGATTGTTGGGGTTTTTGCCCTAAAGCTTGTAATATGTAAATGTAATTTGAACATAAATAAAAGAAGTAGTATATTCATTCATTTTGTGTCATACTTTATATAACATGTGCACTTAACATCCAAAATTGCCGGATGTAATTTCGAACTGAGTATATGAGTGTCATATATAGATGGATTCAGTTTGAAACGAGCAATTTAAAGAGTCCGTAGATAGCAAATAAAGCTGGGTACTTTATTTGTGGTTAGTCTACAGCTGCGGTCCATTTCGTAGTGTACGGTGATCCTATCCTGGATCATTCATATGTAGATATGAGAATGGAGGCACCTTGTATGATGTGATCATATAGGACTGGGCCATGATCTATATGAATCTCTCACTAAGATCCGTTTAACGATGAGATTCACATATATCAGCTTATGATGGCTATATGTGGGTGATCTTAATCCTGAGTGTCTTATCGACTCCTTCAGGTTAGATTGTGGTCTTTGATATACCATGGGTGAGGTCGGAGTTGCATTCCCGATCAATATACTCCGTATGTTGGGATCGCGGTTTGGCTTGTGGCTGGGAAGGTTTGTACACAATAGTGGAATCCACTCCTTCTTGTGAGAAGTAGATGGTAGTTCCCTTAAGGGTTGATTCGGGGCTTGAACAATATGAGCGCTCTCCTAATTCCGTAAGGAATGTAGGATTTATTGTTCATTAGAGAATCAATGGTACTTAATGGAAAGATATGATTAGAGGGGTATAACGGACATTATGACCCAGCTCTAATTATGAACTACTTGTGGAGGATTATACCATATGTAATAGCTATATCGATGGACACCGAGAGTTATTGGTTTGTGTAAAAACGTCTACAGGTGAGAGAGTGCAGCTTCGGGTTTTTAGTGGAATAACACCGAAGTTAATAATCATGAAATATTAATTAAAGAGTTTAATTAATCATTTCTAAGGATTATTGGAGCTCAAAATACTGTGGGTCCATTAGGTCCCCTTGCTAGCCCGATCGATTTAGGTAACAAGGGTCACAGTTAATTAATTGGATTGTCCAATTAATTGTGTTACGAAAGTGACACGTATTTATTCGGGAATTAATTGAATAATGGGATTATTTAATTAATGAATAATGATGATTAAATAAATTAAATAATAAGATTATTTAATTATGTTGTTAATCACTAAATGGAGGGTGTTAGTTGATATTTGATTTTGAATAAAATAAGATAATATGATTATTTTATTTTATTAAATTAAATATTTGAATTTGAATTTAAAATGTTTGAATTCAAAAATAAATATTTAATTAATTTTAAAAGGATATGAGATATTTTTTTGAAAAGTTTTAAAAATCAAATAAGATTTTGGTTTGTTTTTGAATATATATGAGATATATATTTTTAATTAAAAACATAATAACCGAATGTCGGTTTATATATATGAGATATATATATATATATATATTTTTAATTAACAAAAGGAGAGTGAACCGAATTATCAAAGAAAACTAACAAAGCAAAAACTAGATGAAAGTCATCGTGAATGAGAAACATACACAGCAAACAGCAAAAGCAAACAAAAGAGAATAAGTTAGGGTGTGGTGAGACCATAAAATACTGCACTTCTAGAGTTTGTTTTTTTCTGTGTGTATTCTTCTCTTCTTCCTCCATACAGGTCCTGAATATCGTGACGCGCCCACACGCTGTTACCAGTTCCGGGAGATAGCGAGGAAGATCACGTGGTTCAAATCAGGAGCAGTTCGTATCAAAGTGAAGGAGCCTCCTACGTAGGTATGAAAAATCTTCACTTTAATATTGCATTTGATTATTACTGTACAAATGGGTTAATTTAATGATTGCATTAAAAATTTTAAAACCTTCCGCTGCGCAATCTGTAACCCTAGGTTCCAACAGGAAGCTCATTTGCTTATCTCATGACAAAAAGGGGGAGAAGTCTTGAGAGATATAGGGGGAGTGAGAGATATAAGGGGAGCATTGTTTATGCTTTAGGGGGAAAAGCCTCATGAGAGAGAGTAACCTTTTAGGGGGAGCATTGCACATTCATTCTTTGTATTGCTTTATTTGTGTTTAAGTGCAATGCTTGTTTTTATTTGTTCACCTCACATGCACTTGTTCTTGGAAAGTGCTTCTTGCTATTGTGTGTAGGCACATTGATGATTCTACAAAGAGACTGAAGATATTGAAGATTTAGATTCTAGGTATCTCTTTTGTAATGTAGAAGTGATTATGGACAATAGCTTTGTTTTATTTTGTGAGGATTGTTTGTGAGTGGTTGTTTTTTCATGAAATAGCCAAAGGAGGAGATTGTAAGGACCTCGATTTTATGATTGGCTTATTTCATGACAAACCACACCACTGTGGGGATGATTGTGTAATGGGTAGCTTAGGTCCGTATTGGCAAGCTTCCAAGCATCTCCATGACTTCAAGAGCGAAAGGTATACTCACTTGACTTTGTCTCTTGAAGAGTTCAGGTGCACACACACTTCATGCATGTTTTGTTTATCTTGCATTTGTGTTCCTTATTTTTTGTATGTGTGTGCATCCTTTTCAAAAACACTCACTAGCTTGCATTAGATATCATATCTTGCATTGTATCTCATTTGATAACATGTTTGACATGTTAATTGTGCTTCATTGTGTGCATCTCACTCACTTCACACTTGCACAACATTCATGTAAGATAGACATTTTTCTTGAGTGTTAAAAAGGGATTTTTCCCTTTAGCGCGGCCTAGACCGCTCGGCAGGCTCTGCTTGCACCGCGGCGCACGGAGCGGTATTCTCCAGTGCTGTCATGCGCGACGTGGACTACGACCTGTGCACTTGCTCGCACAACGGTCCCAACCGCGGTGTTGTCCAGACGGTGCACTGCTGTATGTACCGCGGTCTGGATACTTACCTGTGCCGCGGTCTAGCAAGCGGTTTTGACGGGATTCTGTTTTCCAAGTTCAAAACGATGTAGTTTTAACTAGGGCTTCATATATATTCTCTCTCTTCTCTTCTTGGCCGACCAAGAGCTCAGAAAATCATTTTTAGAGAGAGGTTCGAGCTCCTAGAGAGAGAAAGCTTCAAGAAAGCATCTTTGCCTCTCCAAACCCAAAACCCATCTCCATCTTGCATCATTCAACATCATATGAGCATGGGTCTTCATTGTTTCATGACTAGGTAAGAAAGAACTTCTTTGAATATCATTTATTGTTCTTCTTACTCTAGATTAGGTATTTATTGCATGATTAAATACCTAGACTCTACTTTATTGCATATTTATGAGTCTTGATAACATGATTGGGTTTGTATTTTGATAGCTAAATTGATTAGGTCAATTTTGCCTAAAAGCTAGGTTATAAATATTCATGTGTGATTTATTGATAACTAGGTTGAGAAATTGTGTTTTAATCAACTAGTTAATGTTCATGAATATTTGATTGGGTTTGTTTGTGATAGCTTGCATTATTAGGTCATATATGCCTAAATAGCTAATCCATAAATGTTCATGTATGCTTAATTGATGATTAGGTTGACTTTGTGCATCTAGTCAAGTTTATGAATGTTTATGTGAATTTAATTGACAATTAGGTTGTTAGAATTTCTCTACAACTAATTGAGACCTCATGTGTGTACATGTAGGCATTGTTTGATAACTAGGGTGTTCAATTGCATTATAACATCTAGTTAAGCTTTTTGTGTTTAGTCTTGCACATTATTGCATTGAGTATATTGTCATATATACACTTAGACTTTTATACTCTTCTTGAGTCAAAGTCTTGTGGCTTCGAGGTGAAGTTGCACAAGCATTGAAGTCTTGCAACCAAGGTGTGGTTGGCAAGCGTCGGTCAAGAGCCGCTATAAAAGGCCCGCTGGGTAGAGTAGGAGGTGCTCACGCCAAGAGTAGTGTATCAGGGGATATCACTAGGGACTGAACCAAGAGTGGCGAGTGGTAGTGTCCATAGCCTGAGGTTGTCGAGAGTGAGATTCCGAGTATCACTTGAGGGTGTAGCATTTTACTCATATAGTGGATTTCTGTGATCGTGTATGGCTAGAAGGATAGCCCGTGGTTTTTCCCTAGTTGAAGGGTTTCCACGTAAAAATCAAGTGTTCTTTATATTTCTGCACTTTTACTTGATTTTGTATGTTTGTTTTAATTGGGTTATATGTTTAATATTGTCTAATCGAAAAAGTTGGTAATAATAGATTAACAACCCATTCACCCCCCCTCTAGGTTGTAGACACACGCTTAGAGCTGTATTTTCAGCATGGATATCACAATACACTCTCATTTTCTCTCGTTCTATACAGGGAGGTGGTGGAGAACAGGTTTATGTCGATAAGTGGCTATATGTTCTCCCAATGATTATTTTAAACTCTCACTGGCTTCAGAGACTGCAAGAATCATTTTTCTGGGATGAAAAATCCCTTTCTCTAGCGTTCCTCTCCCCCCTTCTTCATCTTTCATGTCCGTATTTATAGACATCCAACATTCCTGAAAATCTAGTTATATTAATGAGGATTTATTTGGAGTCCTTTTTTAGACGTTGAGTGAGGCAAAAGGACCGGGATTTGGTTGACCGACTGGTCTTATTTATGGCGCTTTAAATGGTGAAGGAGTAAACTTTCCCTGCCTGCGTTGCTTGGAGAGGTACATTAACGTATCAGTCCCCTCTTGTTGGCGTGGCACTTATTTTAGCATGCTGGTATCTTCACAGCGACATTCTTCTTGGCAGGCAAGCAGGATACCGATCAGAGGTGGATTTTAGGTTGATGTAGAGGTACCCCGGGGTACCAGGTACATGTCGCGGCATCTGGGTGTTAGGCAAGAGGTTCCGGATACATGCGAGGTGCTGGGTACGCGGTATGACGGTACCGGCTTCACCAGGTGTCAGAATAGACACATAGCGTGGTAGCCGCTCTTCTTGTTTGTGTCTCAGGTGCCTTATCTGGGTAGATAGATAGTCGAGGTTCTGGCCTCACCAGGTGTTGATCCCTTCAAAGTCACAGTATCGATCCCGCTAGGTATGTGGGAGCTGGGATGGGGTCCTGCCAAGTAGTAACTTATTGGAAAATTCTCCTTTAGACCCTTGCCAAAAAAACTCTATTAACAAAAGTCCCCCTGACTTGAACACCGGTGCCATGTTAGGGTTGGAGTCAGGATTTGTAATCACTTGAAGAATTTTCTTTAACCGCTTCGTAGAATGAAATCTTCCCCTCACACATTGTAATTAATGTTCCTTCTACGTGGCTAACTGGGATAGGCCAAATTCAAAAAAGGAAAAAATTTAGAGGCGCTCGTTTTTTGAAACCGTTCATCCTACGTTTCCGATTATCTCACGCTATTAATCACCCTCTCTTCCTGTTGCAAGTAACTGTTTCTTCCTCTATTTATACCTCGACCCATCTCACTTTTCTTCACTTTTCATTCTAGTTGCTCTTTTCTGCTTTCGAAACCTTTGCAAACCCTAATTTCTTCTTCTTCTTTCTTCGGCCTTCAATCTTTTCTTCTTTCCAGAAAAGTTTCGATTTTGCTAACTTGTCTTCCTCTAGCAGTTTGGACCAGATTTTCATTGACATTTCTATGAGTCTTGCTTATGGGAAGAGGGCTCATCGAGCTAACGACGGCGGCGAGGCCGCCCCGGCTTCCCAACATCATCGATCGAATCAGAATGTCACCATTGGGTCGGGATTCACGAATAACCCGGATGCCCCAGTTGATTTTGATAAGGAATCAAGTGGGGATTCATGTAGGTGCCAGGTTTTGGATTGCGCAACGGAATGGGATTTAAAAAAAACTATGCAATCATCAAGTAAACTTATTTGTATAGTAATAATTGAAAACAATAAGAAGGAGATTAAACTATTTCATACCAGCATTTGAAGGCTGTTTCTTTCTTTTTCGATCTGCTTCCTGATTTGAACCACAAGATCTTCCCGGCTATGTCTCGCGATTAGCAACAGCGTGTGGGCGCGTCACGGGTTTCTAGGTGTGGAATTCAGCCACCCTCAGATCAAAATAAAAAATATATATATATATATATGTTAACAGAAATCTTACTCGGGGCAACAAATCTCACTTAGCACCCTCAAGATCATTACCACGTAGGTGATGACCAATGGTAGAATATATATGTGTATTAAACAATGCCTAATAAAATGATATGGAGATAACAATTTCGTTAGGTACTCAAAAGGAATAAAAATCTCTCTTTATTGATAACATATGATATACATTTCTCTATCTCTCTTTCAAATTGCTCTCACTTTTTTTCTGGGTGATCGTTGGGTGTTTGTTGTATGCTTGTCGAATAGTAGTCCCTTCTTTTCGAAGGAGGAAGTCCCTCCTTTATACAGTGTCTACATAGGGTTAAACTCATTGATTTCCCCTTGATTTTCTCATCCCTCCCCTCCTTATCGGACGTGATTTTTACCTTTAAATGTCGTTGACTTTGAGTTAATTGCTCAGTTTAGGATATCTCGGTGGAAATCAATTTGTTTCCCATTTAGATTCTATTACTTGTTCTGCACGTGTATAATGTCTATAGATGTGATACTGTGTATCTTCGGGTCTAGCATGATTCCCATAGGGGTCGTAGAATGTATTAAGGTGTGGTGCATCAGTTAGTGAGGTCGATCATTGTCCCGGCCCTGATATTGAGAAGTTTCATCCAGCTAGGAGCTAGGTCTGGCCTCCCTTGACTTTTCGAGGCTAGGTGCGACCTCCTATGGACACCTCCCTGTATCAATGAGGTATAAGCAAGCTTTTGGAGGAATTACGAGGTAACCTCAACTTCTGGAGGATTTGGTGATGCGGGCTTGATCTGACCATTCCGGGCTCTATTCCGGATGTTTATGGATCCTGTCCTTGTTCCTGTGGGGCGGTATCGTAGCTCTGCTTTAGGTAGAATGGTCTCCTGGTGGAAACTTTCGGGCATGGAGCCAGGTCTGGAAGGTGGAAAATTTCCCTTTGGTTCTTAGCCAATTTTGGCTATTAACAGAAGTCCCCTCTGACTTGAACACCAGACGTCGAGCTCGGGGTTGGGGTCAGCTTTTTAATTTATTTGGGAAATCTTCCCTTTTTTACCGTTACCAGAATATTGGGAAAATCTTCTCTTTTAACTGCGTGAGTGACGTGGCGTATATTGACCGATTTACTTCTGAATTAATCCGGTTGCGTTACGGCAGTCCCCGAGGCTCTTTACCGTTACCAGAATCTTGGAGAGATCTCCTCATTAACTGCGCAAGTGACGTGGCATGAGCTGACTAGCTTGTTTCCGGGTTAATCCGGTTACGTTACGGCAGTCCCCGAGATTTTTTACGATCTCAACCAAAAATCTCGTCAGCTCGTGCTGCTGCCCTCTTGCCTATATAAATATCTATTTATCTCAATGACTTCCTCACCTCTTTAAAACTCAAATTTGTCCCAAGATATACTTTCTCTCATAACCCTTCTCTCAAGCTTGTCTTTTTCTTCATTTTTATCTTTCTCTTCCTTCTTATTGATTTCACCATGTCGAAAACTAGTTATGATTCAGTTGACTCCATAGTTGACGGCGAGGAGGTCGTTAGTCTTGCCTTGGGGAAACGAGCTAAAAGGAGTTTAGACAGTGACGATTCCCCGTCCAACCCGCAATGCCGGTGGTCAAATAGGAATGTGTCTATTGGGACTATGTTTTCCAACTATCCTAACCATCCTTTGGATATCACTGACGAAGATTCTGACAAATGAAGTGGGCGGTGACTCCGTGGGAGAACATCGGGTCCCAGCTTCTGGCCCCCTTTTGGAGAGGCTCCCTCCTTATGACTTCAGGGTTGTCCCTGATTCCATCGTCGATCCAGTCTCGATTGACCGCTTGAGGTCGAAGTATGGCATCTCCGACAGTGTATCCATCTCGGTGCCTCCCAAGGGTTACGAGTTCTTTAACCCCCTAAGGGCGTGCTCCCTGATTCATATGGCGGCTCTCGAGAACGGGGTCAGGCTTCCCCTTCATTCGACCCTTCGGCGGGCTCTTAACGCCATCCAGTTTGCTCCCCTTCAGTTGACGCCTAGCTTCTGGAGGCATCTGATTGGCTTCCTCGTACTATAGAGGGAACAGTGTTAGTTGAGCAAGGTGACGAGATAACCGGGAGCAGAGGAGTTGGCTTATCTTTTCCAAATTGGGAGCCTGTCCAGCGCTCCTCGAGGCCAGTTTTATGCTAAGGCCAAGAACAAGCTTAACTTCGTTATTCCTGGCATTTCAAAGAATGACCCCGCCTGGAAGGAAGAATGGATTCTTGCGGGGAAAGACTGGGGGAGCTCGATTTTCATTGGAGGGCATGAATTCGAGGTTCCCACAGCTTTCAGTGACAAACCCTAGTGGGATCGGGACTTCTTACCTTATGAGTCTGAAGCCATTTTGAAGGCTATTTTAGCTCGGAATTATTTGAACCTGAAGTTCCCCACTGCTGAAGCCTTCGATCCTCGTAGGGTAAACCAATACTTGCGGATCTCAGACGCTACTCCTCGTAAGTGTCATTGAATTGCCTTGCCTTGTCTTGTTACTCAGCTTGGTTCTGATATTTTCCTTTTTAATTTGCTTATTCACAGTTTTTGTCGTTGAACCAGCTACTCTCCACGCCTCACGCTCTCCTTCAGCTAGAATTTCTCTTCCCTTCGCTGGGGTCGAACCTGCTCTTGCTCCATCTACCTCCCCAGCTGGGTCCAAGATGGCCAATCTTGCTTCGCGGGCTTTCAGGGTTTGGGTAAAGCTCCCCAGGTTGTTGGTCCGACTGCTTCTATCCATTATGCTGTGGTCACTAAAGTTGCTACCCCCTCGATTTGACCTCCTGATTCTGCTGCGCTTCCAACTCCCCAAGCTTCGGAGGATTCTGGGAAGGGTGTCGCAGGGATTCCTTCCAGCCGTTCCCGACCTCAGTCGAGCTCGATGGGGCAGGACAAAGTCCTGGAACAATTCATCGCTTCTTGTCCGTGCGGTGGGATCTCCAGGATAGCTTCCATGCTTGTGGATGTCCTGATTACCAAGGGGTCTGCTATCTCAGTTGGGGTAATTGCATTTCCTTCGCACTACTCTTGCTAATTTGTTCAGTTCCTAACTCTGGTTCTATATTTTATAGGCCTTCAAATTTAATGTAGTGATGGGCTAGCAAGAAGCCCTCCATCGCAAATGGGCTGCAAAAGCCGAAGCCGAAGCCGAGAAAGCCTGGGAATTGCTCAAGCAGGCTCAGTCTTTAGTGGAAGAGATAGCCTCCAACCAGGGAAAGTTGAGATCGAGTTGGCTAAGCTTCGCTGTGACCATGAGAGGACGAAGCAATATTATGATCAAGAGCATCTTCAGTCTATCCGGCTGGCTAGACAGAGGGATTCTTGGAGATCTGAGGCTAAAAAGTTGGACTTCCAGAATCAGTCTTTGATTGCTCAGGTAACCAAGCTGCAAGCTGACGCGGAGATCTTCTTCAGCGATGGATATTTCTACGCTTCCTTTCAGGCCGTAGAAGCTCTCCCTCTTCCCTTTGACTTGTCATCTATTGCCGGCTGGGATAGATAGGAAATAATGAATAAGGCTGCTGAGCTATCTCGCCCTGATGGCGATGAGGTGGTTCCTTCGGGTCAAGCAGGAGCTGGAAAACACCTCGGCTAGACAGATCCTCCATTTCCTCCTCCTATATTTACTACCTTAGGTCCCGGGGAGTCTTCCAATAAAGTTTTGTCTTCTCCATCCGAGGAGGACCAGTTAGGAGCTGGGGAAGAGGTCAGGAGCCCGCCCGAGGAACCCCCCACAATGGAGATAGAGGTTGACAGGAGTCAGACGGGGTCCATGGCTGCCTTTCTCGATACGGCTATCCCGCCTGAGGTTATGGAGGTGATTAAAGAAGTCCTGGAGGAAGACCCTGCTGATGATCAGATGGAGCCTCTAAATGGAGGGGCGGTTGGCGAGGCTAACCGAGGTGGACAACTACCTGAAGGGGGGGTCGATGGTGAAGATCAGCATGAGGGAGGAGGACCGACGGAGGAAACCCAAGAGAGTCCCAAAGCTTGAAGTAGTTTGTTCATGGCTTGTTTCGATTGCCCGGAAAAAAGGGGGTGGGCACCTCGTTTTACTCTTATTTAGCTTAGCTTTGATTTTTTTTTATATAGCCCGAGCTCGGTGGTTGGGCTCCCCGTTGGATGGATGTAGCCTTACCGGGGGATAGGCTCTTCTTATCTTTAATGAGAAATTGAATCGCTTTTGAGAACTCTTGTTTCATTTCTGGTCTGGAATAGGAACTAGAGTTGCATCCGCAACAACAATTTGTTCATACTTTATTAAAACTTTAGTAGGGAATTATGATGATCTTGATCCTGCACACGAAAACAAATATTTGTTTTAAAAATTCACCTTGAAGGTGGTAGCCCGACTAAGGCATCAGGAGGGCTATTTAGCTATTTCCTGATCTCGAGATCTAGATAGCAACTATGCTTTTACACTCAGATCCTTATTGGGGGTGGAAACCCGACCAAGGCATCAAGAGGGCTATTTAGCTATTTACTGGTCTCGAGATCTGGATGGCAACTATGCTCTTATACTCAGACCCTTCTTGGTGGTGATAGCCCGACCAAGGCATCAGGAGGGCTATTTAGCTATTTCCCGGTCTCGAGATCTGGATGGCAACTATGCTCTTACACTCAGACCCTTCTTAGGGGTGGTAGCCCGACCAAGGCATCATGAGGGTTATTTAGCTATTTCCTGGTCTCGAGATCTGGATGGCAACTATGCTCTTACACTCAGACCCTTCTTGGGAGTGGTAGCCCGACCAAGGCATCAGGAGGGCTATTTAGCTATTTCCTGGTCTCGAGATCAGGATGGCAACTATGCTCTTACACGCAGACCCTTCCTGGGGGTGGTAGGCCGACCAAGGCATCAAGAGGGCTATTTAGCTATTTCCTGGTCTCGAGATCTGGATGGCAATTATGCTCTTACACTTTGACCCTTTTTGGGGGTGGTAGCCCAACCAAGGCATCAGGAGTGCTATTTAGCTATTTCATGGTCTCGAGATCTGGATGGCAACTATGCTCTTACACTCCGACCCTTCTTGGGGTGGTAGCCCGACCAAGGCATCATGAGGGCTATTTAGCTATTTCCTAGTCTCGAAGTGTTCACGTTGAGTTTCCCAATCTAGGATGTAGTCATTAATGTTTAATATAGCTGGAGATAATGATGGAAGAGAAAAAATGACTTTATTGATGATCGAGATGGAGTATATCTTTATTAGGGGTTCTAATGAAAACTAAATGGGGGTATTCTGCTTGAGAACCCCCAATTCAAGGGTAGAATTTCCTCAAATGATCTGCATTCCAAGTGTGGTCGATGGATCGTCCGTCCATGTCTTCGAGTTTGTAAGCTCCATAGCGAACAACCAGCTTTATCAAATATGGCCCCTCCCAATTGGGACTTAAGACTCTAATCGGGCCAAATATGTAGTACATTTAGGCCCTCAGATACTTACCTTATTTTCTGTTTTCGTGCGTTTTTGTATCTTTGATGAGTTGTTTTGTGCGTATTTGTAGGAAATTATGCAAAGATAGGTTTGGAAGCATATTGCAATGATTTCGGCAGAAAAGGGGCGAAAGTAAAGGCAAAGGAGTACAAACAGCTCTACAGTGCGGGTCCAGTGCGGGTCAAGTGCGGGTGGCAACTGCACTCTGACCGCACTCCAACCGCACTCATATTCATAGCCGGGACAAGATGCAAGTGAAAAGATAAAGTGCGGGTACAGTGAGGGTCATCCAACCGCACTTAACCCGCACTAATGCCAAACCAGAGAAATTGATGTTGCACCTGACGATAAAGTACGGGTACTATACGGGTCATCCAACCGCACTCTACCCGCACTAATACCAAACCAGAGAAGTTGAAGATGCACCTGACGTTAGAGTACGGGTACTGTACGGGTCATCAAACCGCACTCCACCTGCACTGTCACCAAGAACAGAAGAGCAGAGTTGTACCTGACATTAGAGTGCAGGCACTGTGCGGGTCATCCAACCGCACTCTACCCGCACTGTTGCTCAAGACAAAAGGTAGATTTTGCACTTGACAGGGAAGTTCGATTCAAGTGCGATCACAGTGCGATTCCAAGTGCGGGTCAAGTGCGGGTAATTCAACCGCACTCCACCCGCACTATTGCCCTGATTCGAGAACTGAAGATGAAGGCAACCCATACAGTGCGGGTACAGTGGGGGTAATTCACCGGCACTCCATCCGCACTCCCAGCGCGTCAGTTTGATTTTCAAAGCTTAAGTGACCTATTTTTGTATCTTGTATAAATAAAAAAGTATAGAAGCATTTAAGAGAGCCTTTGACTCCGTTTTGCAGAGGTTAAACACTTTTAGACCTAGAATCTCTCTCTCTCTCTCATTCTTACATTCTATACTCAACTTCAAGGAAGTTAGGAGATTGGAGCCACTTCAAGGAAGGAGATGTTCTCCAAGGGTTCTTTCTCTTTCCTTTCTCTTAGTTTCCTAGTTGTAATGAGTAGCTAAATCCCCTCTAAGGGGTTGATGGAGTAGTTAGTTGAATATTGGGCTTGTACATAAACTTGATATTATATTGATATTCATGTCTATCTTTCATTAATCTATTCTTGTTGTGAATGTGTATCATTGATTTCTTGTGTAGATACATCCTCTTTGCAAGATGTCTTTGTATTATGTATGAGTATTGCATCTAGATATACATTCTATTTAGTTGTTTAAAGCTCTAAAGAATGGACGGAAAGTCATGAATTCCAACTCTTAAACCGCGATTTTAATCTAACCTCGATCGAGTTTCCGGCACTATGCATCCTAGGTCGGAACCCGTGAGAGAGTTAGAAGTTATCACTATACATCCTAGGGTGACTATCTGTAATCGGTTGAGTCATTGTTAGGTAGACGAGCTTCATGTCTAGAATCCGATAAACATTCAACTCTATACATCCTAGGTTGGTAGGTTACGACGGATTAACCCCTAATAGGTGGTCCGCACTATACATCCTAGGTTGGCCACCTTCTAAGGATAAAACACAGACTCTATACATCCTAGGTCGGTTACGTTGAATAGCCATGCTATTGACAAGTTTGTTGCATTGCCCAATATTTACTTTCGTATCCATTAACTCCTTAGTTTCCATCATCTATATATATCCCTTATTCCATTTCCCCTTCATTTAGTTTGCATAATTAATTTAGTGTTTTTTTTAGTGTAATTCACCATCTACATTTTGACCAACTCATGTTTCGAAAAGATTTATATACATATCATTACTTTAGCAATAACTAATTTAGCTAACTCCGCTCCCTATGGACGACACCCCACTTGCCACTATATTTATGTTTTCAAACTAATTTAGGCTTGTGAGGTTTTATCAAATATTGTTGACGGATTGATCTTTTAAAACGACACTAAGAAAAATGTCTTGTCAAATGGCGCCGCTGCCGGGGAGCGGCATGTTTAGTATGATTAGTTTTGCATAGACAATAGTTAGTCTAGTAACATTTCTGATCTACCCTATTTGTTTCTCGTTTACGTTGTGCATTATTTGTTGTGAAATTTCAGGATTCTAGGTATATGCACGGAAGAAGATCGTTAAGAGGAACAGTGTTGCCAGTTATCGATAACATCAATCAGTTGGGTAGAAGGACCGGTCAGTTAGAGGGAAACATGGACGCCGGTGTTCCTATGGATTACCCTAGGCAGAATAGGGAAGACAGGAACGATCAGAATCAGAATGAGCAGCAGGCTCAAGAGCATGAGGGAAGTGTACATGGGAATGAACAGCTAGGTCTCACCATGGGCGAGTACACTCTCCCGTTTGTAGGTAATGTGCCCACTGCCATAGTACTGGATGATGTAACAAGGCAGTATGAGTTGAAGACTATGCACATTAGCTTCCTACCATCATTTAGTGGGCGGATTACCGAGGATTGCCTCCAATTTATGAAGTAGTATGGAGCCACCCTAGAAACCTTCCCGGTAATGGCTCGCCAAGCAGTATTGACAAGAGAGCAGCTTCATCTCAGGTGTTTCCAGTATTGTCTGAAAGATGCCGCCATGACATGGTACATGAACTTGAGGCCAGGATCGCTGGTGACATGGAGTCAGGTGTGCAAGGTCTTTTTCAACAAGTATTTTCCGTCGCAGAAAGCAAAGGACCTAAGGTTGAAGATAGCATCATTTGTTGAGGAGGACGGTGAACCATTCCATGAGGCATGGGAGAGGTTCAACTTGTTGTTAGCACAAATGCCACCGCATACATACCACCCTGAGTTGAAGGTTAATTCCTTCTATAATGGACTTTCACCGATAACACAAATGCTAGTAGACAATGCGTGCGAAGGTACAATAGCAGACAAGAGGGCAGTTGAGGCGTATGACATCTTGGAGAAGATTGCCCAGAACTCACAGCAGAGGATATCACACGTGAGAAGGGTGGAAGAATATAAGGGGGTCAGGATACCTAAGTTCAAATTCAGATGTCCAGACTGAACAAAGAACTCCAATCGATCAAGGAGCTTATAACCGGAAAACCAGGGTCCTCCCAAGGAGTGAGTCAAGTTATGGGGGAGATAGAAGGAGGAGAAGGGTATTTCGAGAAAGAAGAGCAAGCCCAAGCCCTTGGGGATTTCCCAAGGCCAAGGAATGACCCATATTCAAACACATATAATCCAAGGTTGAGAAACCACCCAAACTTGTCTTGGTCCAACAACAACCACCTAGGAGCAACAACCACCTAGGAGCAACAACTTACCAAGGTGGCAACAACACTTACCAAGGTGGCAACAACAATTTCCAAGGTGGAAATAATAATCAAGGGTACCAAAACCGTGGGTACAATAGATACAATCAAGGATAGGCAAACAATAACAATCAATGGGGAAGTTTAAGTAGTAACCCACCACCCAACTTTAATTACCAAGCTTCCGCTAGCCAACCAAAGGACAAGTCTCTAGAGGACATAGTGAGCACAGTGATCAAAATGGTTGGTATCGGGTCAGAAGCTCTCAAGAACACCTTGCATGCCTCTGAGCAACGAATGTCAGCTTACATGCAGTCCAATGATCAGAGAGCAAATAGTCATGGAGCGTCACTGAAGAAGATGGAAACTCAATTTGCACAGATTTTTGATGCATTGATCAAGAACAAGGAGAAGGCATCAAGCTCCGATGAACATGTTAACGTGTTAGAGGTTGTCCAGCTGGGAGTTGATGAAACTGAGGGAAGCGTGGTAGAGGTCACAGTTAATAAAGATAGGGGAAGTGGCATAAACTTACCCATTAAACTTGAGGACCCCGGAAGTTTCGTCATAGAGGTACAAATTGAGAGTTCACCAAAGATGGGAGCAGTGCTTGATATGGGGGGGTAGCATCAATATGATGCCATTAGAGGTATACGAACAGCTGAAGATTCACTCGATCAAGTCTACCCCCCAGACTCTCATTATGGCTGACAATTCTTCCATCACCCTAATTGGTACTGTGGAGGAAGTTTACGTGAATGTGCATGGATTGATGGTGCCGGTAGAATTTGTCGTGTTGAATTGAATACGAGGAGAATCCAGGGTAGGGACTGGAAACTACTTTTAGGGAGGTCATTCATGGCCACAGCGGGTATGGTAGTTGATATTTGTTCTAGGGACATTTCCTTCAGCTGTGGAGGCAAAAGTGTTAACTTCATGGTAACATCCCCCGGAACAAGCCAAGTCAGAGATTGTTTCGTCTTGGAGGCACCGAATTCCAGAAAGAAAAGAAGCCGGGTGCTCACCCTTGTGCAAGCTTTTGAGGGAGTTAAGGAGATGGAATTGGCAAACCAAGACTGCATTAAGGAAAGGCAAGAGTCAGAATTTGAAGAGGAGGAATCAAGTACTCAAATCTTCGAACAATTAGGCGAGCTTGAGCAAGACAACACAAAACTCAAACTGGAGGTTTATTTGCTTAAGACCGAAAATGGACAGTTGAAGAAGAAATTGCATGATCTCTCATCAGTGAACAAAGAGGGTTTAAAGGACCAGGTAGTGGAGCTCGCCACCAAAGAGGAGTTAGTCTCCAAGAACCTAGAAGGGTTGGCAAAACTCTCCGAAGAATTTGAGGAAGACAATGGGAGAAGGACAAGGAAACTTCAACTAGGTGTGGAGGAGTCCGCAAAAGCGGTAAGGGAATTGCAAGAACGGTTGAGCACAAAAGAAGATGAGTTGAAGCGGGCCAAGGTCAAGGAGTGCGATTTGATTGAGCAACTCGTTGTGATGGAAAACAATGTCAAATCCCTCAGATACGGACAACAAAAAGGGGCCCACGCCAACAATCGAACAGGGAGTTTCCCTAACCGTCCTGTTGCTTGTTACTTTTGTGCCAAAAGAGGGGACACTAAGGCTTATTGCTTTAGTTTCCAAAAGTTCAAAGCAAGTAGAGTAGGGTCTAGGATGAACCCACTGAGGGTTAAACAAATATGGGATCGAAAGGACCTAGTTGGACAAATGAGGAAAGTGGAGAAAGATGCAGTGCATAGGCAGTTGGCACCAGTTTGGGTGGCCAAGTTGAATGTGCTCCCCATTCTGGTCAAACCTCATTTGGTTGACCGGGTCCCACTTTGAGTGCATTGCACTCACTTTTGAATTAATTTTAGTATTTTTAATTTTACTTTTCGGATGGTTAGTTTTTGTCTTTGGAAACTTTTGGTACATAATGCTTGACAATGTGTAAAAGTTTAAGTGTTGGTGCATATACAGTTGCAGGGCAGAGTCCAGGAGTCAGTCCAAGGGAACAGTGCAGGTACAGTGCGGGTCAGTCACCCGCACTTTGGTCGCGCAGTATATATACTGCCTGTCGTTCTCTAGGGCTCCACTTTGCCACAAAAGCAAAACAAAACAGAAAATTTCAAATTTTTCCCTCATCTCAACTGAAAGGTATTCCGTGTGTGCCACGTTTTCGATTTTTCGGCAACCAAGGTATGAATTCTTTCTCTAAATTCATTACATATCTCTCTAATCCAAAACCCTAACCCTTTTTATCAAAATTCTTTCTCCTCTTATGCATGAACTTCATGATTCAAGGTTTTGAACTTTTGATTTTGCTTTTGCTAGTGTCTAACTACCTATTGACTGTCTAAGAGGATGGAATGATGGGTGTTGTCTGATTATGCATGTGATGTGTTCATTGTTACATTGATTTTCTATTGCAATTGGATATTCAAATTATGAATTTGGGTTTATATGGGTTGAATGGAATCCTATACATGAGTTAGAGTCATATTGGTGTTATTTCGGTCGATGATGTGCTGAGATTACGAAATGAAACATGAATGGCAATTCTGCATATGCTGGTATCTGGAAACGAGTTAGAGTGCGGGTACAGTGCGGGTACAGTGCGGGTCATTCACCCGCACTTCACCTGCACTTTATCCTCCTGGCAGAATATGTGTCATTTCAAATTCCTTCATCATAACCTCATGGTTTTTTTATCTGAGTATTCCCTTAAAACTATTGTTTATTGTGCAGATGTCAGGAAGAACCAGGCAATCAACTAGGCAAGGCAGTCAGGGTTCCGAACGGAGACAAATGAAGGGACCCCAAGTTCCACCACCATGAATCAGACACCCAGATTTCGAGGACCGTTTAGAATATTTCAGGGAACGAGACGTCGTGGTGGAAAAGGGGATAGCAGTTGAAGAGCTGGAGGGCACCTCACTTCCTCTAATGGTTGAAACAAGGGGATGGGAAACCTTTGTTAGCCCCCCCCCCGATGTATACTCGATTTGTGGTCGAGGAATTCTTTGATGGAATGGTACCTGAAACTTTTCAGCGCACTTCTTCGGTTCTGGTCCGCCGGGTAGAATTCCGGATGACATTAACAGGTACTATAGGACTGAGCTTCCAGTTGATCCCGAAGCAGTCGGACGTCTAAAGCAGGGGGTGACTTGGAGTGAATTTTTTTTTGACACAAAATGTGGATTTTGCAAATCAATTAGTGATCCGTCCAATGGATTTTTGGGTTGCGCCTGATCACTGCATGAAGCACACCAACTTAAAGAGTGAGTTGAGTTTCTGGCATGTGTTCATCTCCCATTCGCTGATCCCCAGAAAGCATAGGACTTCAGTGAACTTTAATGCAGCAATGTTCCTGTACTGTATACTGCAGAATCAGTTGGTTGACATAGGCTTTCTAGTCAAGAGGGAGATACTTGAGTTGGGAGGAGTCAGAGTGGACAAGCAGCCACTCATCTTCCCTAGCCTCATCACCGCATTTTGCAGGACTGCAGGGGTGGATTTTTGATCCGATCATTTCGAACGTGGTTGGGGGCTAGTTGGGCGTTTCACATGGAATGACCAAGTCAGAGAGCGAGACCCCTCTGGTGTCAGGGTCCGAACAGGGAGGAGGAAACCTGCTCGAGGGGGCAGCACGAGCAGACATGCTAAAGACATCCCGGAACAACCACATTTAGAGCCGGTTTACCTTGAATATGGTGATTATAGGCCCGCTACTTCCCCACCCACACAGGAGACGTTTGGAGAGGTCCCTTGGCAGACCCTGCTTACAGGATTGGAGAACCTCAGGACCGAGGTCGTCGAAAATAGGAGGCAGATTACTAAGAGCAGGGCGGAAGACAATGAGTATTTTACTGACCTTTGGGGCAACCTCACTGACATGAGGGAGGCACTTAGTCTTCCAAGTTATCCGCAGAAGAAGAAGAGGCCAGCTGCTTTCTCACCTCCTTCAGGGGGCCCAGACATTGACCCATATGGGGGAGAGCTCCGAGATGCAATGGAGAGATCCAGGAGGGAGCATGAAGAGCGGATCAGATCAGAGATCGACCCCAAGGGAAAAGGGATCGCCAGTGAACCAGAGAGGGAGTTTTCCGACGAAGATTGACCATCCATTCCTTTTTGTTTATTGTTATTATTCTAGGACTACTTACTATTATCGCTTGCATTTGTATTTTCTTTTAAACGGCTTAGACTTATTTTTCTTTTCTTTTCGCATTTGATATTCGTTTGGTAGAGTTGTTGTGTGGTTTTAAGCTGGGTTGTGCATCTTTTGGGAAGCTCACAACAACACGCATGGACATCGAACGATCTTCTTTCTAAAGGGAGTTTTCTACCTTCGGTTTTGTACTTAAGCTTTCAATGAATGCGATTTAGTTTTGATATTATGAATGAGCATGGTCGAATGTATGTCTAGAGTCAGTAAGCTTGTTATTTCCTACAATGGGGACATTGTTGAGTTTTGGTTTGGGGGTGTATTACGCCTACGCCTTGTATAGTTTTGTGTCCAAATTTTCAATTTTGTCGCTTGTCCATTTTTCAAACTGTATCCAGTATGGGTATGATGCTCCTAGAGTGTGCTTTTGACGAGTTCCTTATATGCGCTTTAACCTTGTGTTATAGTTTGGTGCCACTTGAGGTTCGCTTGCACCATCATGGGTTCATCCCACCCGTTGTTGTTAAGTATTGGGGACTCATTGTTCCCATGTCTTGTTCTAATAGTGGTGATATCCGTGAGATCACAAACACAAGCATGAAAGTGCATTTTCTGAGTGCATTATTGATTATTCTTAAACACGCCTCTCGTCATTTATGTCATGTGCCATAGGACTTACATATCATTTTGTGAATTGCGTGATGGATACTTTCTTTCCCTTTTTAGATGGTTTTGGAAGTGATATTCGGGAATGTATGTGTATTGAATTACCTCTATAGCCTAAACACCACATACCATATTGTGTGCTCCAAAGCCAAGTTGAGGCCAAACACTTACTCTTTCATTTGGTACCACATTCAAACCATAAACCCAATAGCCTAAACACATGCCTACCCTTGTACTAATCATGTTAGGATGGGAAATGGTAGTGATGAACAGAGTTAAAATGGTCCTACAGCGGGTAAAATGAAATAATTGTTGAAAAATATGCAAGGAAGGGGTAAGAACCTTAGTTATGTGCCCTAAATGCCTAAGAAAGGGAAATTGTAACAACTCAAATGGAGTACAACATTGTGATTAGGAAATTGTTAAAAGAAAAAAATTAAAAGAAAGATTGTACTTGAAGTGCCATATTGGGGATTGTATTATGTTAAAAATGCTCAAACGGAATGTAACGTTGAAGGCACAAATGTGGGTTAAATGATTTCCTAGAGGGTTGCATTTAAGCGATAAAAGAACATTGTGTGGTAATAGGGATATATTCTAGCATGATTGGTGAGTTTGAACTCCAAATGTCCATATTCTTTGTGTAACCTCATTCAACCCCGCGGCCACACTATAACCGGTTGAAAGACCCTAGTTGATCCATATAAGTCTAGTTTGGGAATGTCGGTTGAAGCACGATCTTTCACATCCATGGCATGGTGACTCGTTCCTAGGATAGTTCATTGCTTAAATCTTATGCAGAATCTTCTTTGCATACTTGTTTGTATGGAACTTAGGACTCTTGAGGAAAGAAAAGAGAGAATCCATGTGAGTTTTCGAATTGAAGCGAAGTATGCTCAAGGTATGGGAGTAAGTTGTCCCTAATTCATGAATGCCTGTAGGTGTGGGATTCGTGTTCGTACGAGCCTCCCTTGGTTATATCCAAATTGCTATTGATCTTGCGCATATGTTTTTCTCCTCTCTATCACACCTATTTGTATCATATCACACATTGGACTTGCGGCATTGTTGAGGTATTGTTTAGGTATCTAGAAATCAAAATCAGTTGGCGTCTTACTGTTTCGATTAGATTTTCTCGAGGACGATCAAAGGTTTGGTTTGGGGGTGTTTGATCGGGCCAAATATGTAGTACATTTAGGCCCTCAGATCCTTACCTTATGTTATGTTTTCGTGCGTTTTTGTATCTTTGATGGGTTGTTTTGTGCGTATTTGTAGGAAATGATGCAAAGACAGGTTTGGAAGCATATTGCAGTGATTCAGACAGAAAATGGGCGAAAGTAAAGGCAAAGGAGTACAAACAGCTCTACAGTGAGGGTCCAGTGCGGGTCCAGTACAGGTGGCAACCACACTCTGACCGCCTTCCAGCCGCACTCATATTCATAGCCGGGACAGGATGCAAGTGAAGAGATAAAGTGCAGGTACAGTGCGGGTCATCCAACCGTACTAAACCAGCACTAATGCCAAACCAGAGAAACTGATGTTGCACCTGACGATAAAGTGTGGGTACTGTGCGGGTCATCCAACCGCACTCTACCCGCACTAATGCCAAACCAGAGAAGTTGAAGATGCACCTGAAGTTAGAGTGCGGGTACTGTGCGGGTCATCAAACGGCACTCCACCCGCACTGTCACCAAGAACAGAAGAGCAGAGTTGTACCTAACATTAGAGTGCGGGCACTGTACGGGTCATCCAACCGCACTCTACCCGCACTGTTGCTCAAGACAAAAGGTAGATTTTGCACTTGACAGGGAAGTTCGATTCAAGTGCGATCACAGTGCGATTCCAAGTGCGGGTCAAGTGCGGGTAATTCAACCGCACTCCACCCGCACTATTGCCCTGATCAGAGAACTGAAGATGAAGGCAACCCATACAGTGCGGGTACAGTGCGGGTAATTCACCCGTACTCCACCGGCACTCCGAGCTCGCCAGTTTGATTTTCAAAGCTTAAGTTACCTATTTTTGTATCTTGTATAAATAGAAAAGTATAGAAGCGTTTTAGAGAGCCTTTGAGTCCGTTTTGCAGAGGTTAAACACTTTTAGACCTAGAATCTCTCTCTCTCTCTCATCCTTACATTCTCTACTCAACTTCAAGGAAGTTAGGAGATTGGAGCCACTTCAAGGAAGGAGATGTTCTCCAAGGGTTCTTTCTCTTTCCTTTCTCTTAGTTTCCTAGTTGTAATGAGTAGCTAAATCCCCTCTAAGGGGTTGATGGAGTAGTTAGTTGAATATTGGGCTTGTACATAAATTTGATATTATATTGATATTCATGTCTATCTTTCATTGATCTATTATTGTTGTGAATATGTATCATTGATTTCTTGTGTAGATACATCCTCTTTGCAAGATGTCTTTGTATTATGTATAAGTATTGCATCTAGATATACATCATATTTAGTTGTTTAAAGCTCTAAAGAATGGACGGAAAGTCATGAATTCTGACTCTTAAACCGCGGTTTTAATCTAACCTCGATCGAGTTTCCGGCATTATACATCCTAGGTCGGAACCCATGAGAGAGTTAGAAGTCATCACTATACATCCTAGGGTGACTATTTGTAATCGGTTGAGTCATTGTTAGGTAGACGAGCTTCATGTCTAGAATCCGATAAACAACCAACTCTATACATCCTAGGTTGGTAGCTTACGACGGATTAATCCCTAATAGGTGGTCCGCACTATACATCCCAGGTTGGCCACCTTCTAGGGATAAAACACCGACTCTATACATCCTAGGTCGGTTACCTTGAATAGCCGTGCTATTGACAAGTTTGTTGCATTGCCAAGTATTTACTTTTGTATCCATTAACTCCTTAGTTTCCATCATCTATATATATCCCTCATTCCATTTCCCCTTCATTTAGTTTGCATACTTAATTTAGTGTTATTTTTAGTGTAATTCACCACCTACATTTTCACCAACTCATGTTTCGATATTATATATATACATATCATTACTTTAGCAATAACTAATTAAGCTAACTCCGCTCCCTGTGGACGACACCCCACTTGCCACTATATTTATGTTTTCAAACTAATTTAGGCTTGTGAGGTTTTATCAAATATTGTTGACGGATTGATCTTTTAAAATGAAACTAAGAAAAACGTCTTGTCAGACTCCATCCGACCTTTTTCGAGTATTCAGGGTCATTTTCCTAAGTACCAGATCTCCTTTTTTGAATTTCCGGGCCTTTCGGTAGAAGTATCTAGCGATCTTGCTCTGGTAGATCGCTACTTTCTCCGCTACCCGGTCTTGTTTTTCTTCTAAGAGGTCCAGATTAGCCCGGAGCTTGACTTCGTTACTTTCGGGCTCAAAGTGTTGTACATTGAATGAGGTCAATTTATGCTCGATGGGGAGGACCGCTTCAACCCCGAAAACTAGGGAGTACGATGTCTCCCCGGTAGCTGTCCTCTTTGTAGTCCGGTATGACCAGAGGACTTCTGGTAGCTCTTCGGCCCATTTGCCTTTTTTATGTTGTAGCTTCTTCTTTAGAAGTTTCTTGATAGTCTTGTTGGTGGATTCCACCAGCCCGTTAGTCTGGGGATGAGCCACAGAGGCTAGCCTGAGGTTGATCCCCAATACCTTGTAGAAATCTTTGAATCGAGCGTTGTCGAACTGCTTCCCTAGGTTTGCTATAATGTTGAGAGGGGTCCCAAATCTGCATATCATGTTGGTTTTGATGAACTTGGTCGTATTCTTTTCTGATATCTGAGAAAGAGGCCATGCCTCGACCCATCTTATGAAGTAGTTGATAGCCACTATAGCATGTTTCATCTGTCCGGGAGTGGTAGGAAGTGGCCCAATTAGGTCGATTCCCCACATGGCAAAGGGATATGGCGAGCTAAGAAATGATAGTCGCTGGGGTGGCTGGTGGGTCAAGTTTGAAGTTCTTTGACATGGCTCGCAAGATTGCATAAAACTCCTTGTGTCTTGGTGGATGGTCGGCCAATAGTACCCCATATGAAGAACCTGATATGCTAGAGCTTCCCCACCTATGTGGTTCCCACAGTCCCTAGAGTGGACCTCTCTCAATGCCTATTTAGCATCATCAGGATGTAAGCACCTAAGTAAGGGGAGGGATCTACCCCTTCTGTAGAGGTACCCGTCTACCATACAGTATTGGATTGAGAGTCTTTTAATTCTTCGGGCTTGGTTGGGCTCTTCGGAAAGCTCTCCTTCAAGGAGGTAGGCAACAATTGGGTCCATCCAGCTAGGCAGGCGATCTAGGAAGCAGATTTCTCTATTTGTGGCTATGCTTGGTTGGGTGATCACTTGGAGGGAAATTCCCTGTGGTAGGGATTGGCCTCCATTCGCCGCTATTTTAGCCAGAATATCTGCGCGATGGTTTTGGTGTCGAGGTACCTGATCGATCTTGAACCCCTTAAACTTATTTCTTAGCAACTGGGCTAGCTTTAGATAAGCAACCATATTATCTCCCTTTGCCTAATACATCCCAGTCACCCGATTGACAACAAGCAATGAGGTCGCTCTTGATTTTAAGGTAATCGGCTTTTAGTTCGATGGCTACCTTCATCCCGGCTAGAAGGGCTTCATACTCTACTTCATTATTGGTGGCTTTAAACTCGAATCTGAAACAGTGACAGAATTCAGTCACATCCGGATCTATTAAAACTATGCCAGCTCCTCCCCCAGCTGGCCCGGATGCTCCATCTGTAAAGAGGGTCCAGGGCTTGCAGCCTTCCGGCCAATTGTCGACCTCGGATGTCTTTTCAGAGATCTCATTTGGTATTGAGGGATCCTTTTGATCTGGGATCGCTGAAAATTCTGCCACGAAGTCGGCCAAAGCCTGTGCCTTAATCTTGGTATGGGGCTTGTACTTTAAATCGAACAGAGTGAGCTCTAGGGCCCATAAGACTAGCCTTCCAGACATGTCTGGTCTTTGTAAGAATTGGCGGAGAGGTTGGTTCGTTACCACTGCTATTGTGTGAGCTTGAAAATAGGGACGAAGCTTCCTCGCTGAGATCACTAGAGCATAAGTGAGCTTTTCCAGGAGGATGTAATTCCTTTCTGATTTGGTTAAAGCATAACTCACGTAGTATATGGGTCTTTGAAAACCATCGCCACACTCCTTGGCCAAAGGCCCGCTTACTGTAGTTTCTGATACGGCCAGGTAGATCTGTAACTCATCTCCGAGAACTTTCTTGACTAACAACGGTGGGCTTGTTAGGTATTCTTTCAAAGCCTGGAAAGCCCGTTCGCTCTCCTGGTTCCGCTTCATGTTTCTCCCTTGTTTGATGGCTTTGAAGAAAGGGAGGCATTTATCGGTGGAGCGAGAGATAAACCTGTTGAGCGCCGCTACACGTCCAGTCAGAATATGTACCTGTTTGAGTGAGGTTGGGGATTCCAGGTCCAAGATAGCTTTGATTTTTTCTGGGTTGGCTTCTATGCCTCTCTCATGAACCATGCCTCTCTGGGTGAGTTTATGTTCAACAGGAAGGACAGCTTCTACCCTGAAAGCTAACGAGTAGGGGGTTTCTCTAGTGGCAGTCCTTCTGGTAGTGCGATAGGCCCATAACACATCTGGGATTCTTCTACCCATCAACCCTTCTCCTATTGAAGCTTCCTCTTTAGGATCCTCTTGATAGTCTTGTTCGTGGCCTCTATAAGACCATTAGTCTGAGGATGTGCTACTAAGGCGAAACAAAGCTCGATTCACAGATTTTGGCAGAAATCCTGGAATCTAGCATTGTCAAACTGTTTACCCAAATCCATGATAATGATCATAGGGGTACCAAACCGGCAGACCACATTCTTCTTGATGAACTCAATCGTGTTTGCCTCAGTGATTTTGGAGAGGGGCTTGGCTTCCACGCACCTGGTAAAATAATCAACGACCACTATTGCATGTTTCTGTTGACTAGGAACGGTTGGGAAAGGCCCAATTAAGTCTAATCCCCCGGAGGCAAATGGATATGTCGAGCTCATAGAGGACAGTCGTTCTGAAGGAAGGTGGTGCAAGTTGGCTTTCTTTTGGCATGGTTCACAAGACTGCACGAACTGCCTCGCATCATGATGTAGAGTTAGCCAGTAATATCCCATGCGAAGTACCTGGTAAGCCAGTGCTTCTCCTCCGTTATGGTTCCCACATTCCCCTGAATGTATCACTCTGAGTAGACATCTGAGTAAGGGGAGAGATTTTCCTTTACAGTACTGGTGTCCCTCCACCAGGTAGTACTAGACTGAGGTTCTTTTGATCATGCGAGCTTGATCAGGATTTTAAGGGAGTCTTTCTTCTTGGAGATAGTCTACTATCGGATCCATCCAGCATAGAAGGTGATCCACAAGGCTAACTTCCTCTCCTTGCGCTATGCTTGATTAGGTTATTATCTGGAGTTGTAATCCTCAGGGTAGCACCTATCCTCCGCCTGCTGCTATCTTAGCTGTAAGTTCCTCATGTTTTGATTAGCTCATTTCGTTGACAAACCACATGAGGATTTTCTTGTAAAGGTAGTTAGGTCTTATCGTTCTTGATCAAGCTTTGATAACATCCTCAAGCTTAAGAGCACTTCAAAGGTATATCTCTTGCTTAACTCTCCTTGAAGAGACTAGTAGCATATACACACTCCTCATGCATGCCCCTGACTTCTTGCTTTTGTGCTCATTACATGTATGCATTGTCTACACTTCACACGTGCACCACCTTGTTACATTTTGTGTTTGCATATGCTTGTTGTGTCAGTGCACGGGTCATTGTGCGCGGGTATATACCCGCGCAGTGACCAGTGCACTTGACCTGGTGCGATGTTGATCCCCGGTTCGCTGGTAACTTCCCAGGTTGAACCAGTAAAGTTTTGATGTGTGCGGGTCCTTGAGCGGGTGCATACCCGTGTAGTTGACCAGTGCAATTGGGGTAAAGTTTTTTCCATCCCTGGTTCACTGGTGTGTTTACTGGTTTCAAACTAGCGAAGCCCATGTGTGCGGGTAGGTACCCACAGCAGTGTCACCCCGCACTACGTCAGTTTTGCTTTGTCTTTTTGCAAACTTTTCCAAAACGACGTAGCTTCATTTTGACCTCATATATATATATGTCATCTTCTTTCCATTTCGTGCTAGGGAGTTCAGATTGGTGTTTTAGTGAGAGAAATTGTTTTTCTAGAGAGAGAGACTCCCAAGAAGCCATTTTTACTCAACCAAACTCATACCTATATGCATCTAACCTCATTCTTGCATTATTCTTCAAGGTCTTCATGCTCTTCTTGACTAGGTAATTAACTATAACTTAAAACTTCTTGTTAAATCTTTATGTTCTTGTTTTACATAAGGTTAGCAATTATTTGTTGATTAATTGCATGTTTCTTTTGTTGAGCATGATTTGAGTATATTTGTGATTGTGTTTATTGGTTGAGATTGCATGTTTAATGATAGCTAACATATAGGACCATTTCCCTCTAGCTAAATCTATTTGCCTTGCATTTAGATATTGATATCTAGGATTTGCACTTATTGACATCTTTAAATCCCTAGATAAGCATTTAGTGTAGCCTAGCATTAATTGCATGATAGAATATTTTTACATATTCACATAGGTTGCTTTATCTCTTCACGGATTGTTAAGCTTTGTGACTAAGTGGATTAGTGCATAAGCTTGTTGGTCAAGAATCACTATTAAAGGCCTGTTGGGTAGAGTGACCAAGTATGGTGTGACTTGAGGTCATCCTAGGTTGTAAACTTTCATTCAATTAATGGATTTGAGGACCGTATGTGGCTAGAAGGATTGCCCGTAAGTTTTGCCCAGTTGGAGGGTTTCTCACGTAAATCAATCCTTGTGTTTTTATTGTTTTCCACATGTTTATTTTGGATTGGTTGATATGGGGTATGGGGTAGCATTATTAAAATTGATTAAGTCAAAAAGTTGGTAATAAATCAACTAAAACCTATTCACCCCCCCCCCCCCCCTCCCCCCTCTACGTTAGTAGACACACACTTTATAGTTGTTAATAGACAAATTTGGTTAGGGACCAAAGGGAAATTCTCCACCCTTCTAGCCCAAATCCAGACCCAAGATTACCCACCATGGAATCGTGGGTCTGGGGGTCGGACTGCGGAGCCACCCAGCAGAAACGAGGAAAGGTCGTCGAGCTCTGGAAACATCCAGGATGGAGCCCGACATGATTGGATCGAACTCCTAACACTGAAGCAAGAATTCAGGGGCAAGAATTCAGGGAAAGCCAGATGCATAACGATCCTGGCTCCCCGAAGCCCGCCATTCTCTCCAAGCTCAGAGAGAAGCCTATTAGGCACCAAGCTCACACTACAGTACTGCTCCACCTCACCTAAGAAAGGTTCGGACCTATTTGGACAAGTAGGAGGAAGCTTGTCGAAACCCGGCTGCGACCGAGGAGCGCCCACAAGGGGGCATTTAAAGCTGCAACGAACCTGGAAAAGTTAGACCAAGCTCATAGTACTAAGACCAGGGCATGAATCTACTTCGCTCTATGAAACAGTAAAAGCCATACGCGATGACCTCTATGAGGAATCATACCATGAAGGTACACGGGATCATATCTCCGACAAACATTGAAATGCTATGTACGTGTAGAACAAGTAATTGAATCCAAAAAGGAAACAAACTTATCTCCACCTAAGATATTCTCGAATCCACTATTTTATCCAGAGTCAATGACTTTTATAAAGGATTCTGCCCGATAAGGAGGGAGGGGATTCAGAAAATCAAGGCGGGAGGGTTATGAATTTAACCTATCTAGACTGTGCATAAATAGAGGGTTGGACTCCTGCCAAAAAAGTGTGGACTTGGTCATTATCAACTTTTTGATAGGCACGAGACTATCACCCTACCGTACCCTAGAGAGATTGAGAGTATTTGAGAGACTTTTGTACATCATACGTGATTTATAATAAAGCCATTATATTCTCCTTCACCTCCGGTTAGCATTAGCTTTTATTATCCATCATCGTTCGAACAAATTAGGTACCAAAGGTACCTACCCCTGGCCACCACCTCAGTGGTAGTGGTCTCAAGGTGTTAATTGGGATTTCTCACCCCGAGTAAATTTTTTGTTAACACAAGTATTTTCATTAGCAAGGACATTGGCCCGATGATTCTGTTGTCTAGGTATCTGCTCAGTCTTGAACCCTTTGAAACGAGTCATAAGTTCTTGGAGTTTTCCACGGTAAGCTGCCATGTTATCTCCTTTAGCCTGGTACAAACCTGTCACCTTGTTGACTACCAGTTGTGAATCATATTTAGCTAAGAGGTAATTGGCCCTAAGGTCCACGACCACTTTCATTCCTGCTAACAAATCCTCATACTCAGCTTCGTTGTCGGTGGTGTTAAACTCGAAGCTGAAACAATGACATCATTCAATTTTCTTTGGATCGGTTAGGACAATTCCTCTCCCGCTTCCTGTCTGATTGGAGGCTCCATCTGTATATATGGCCCATGTCTGATGATTAGAGGGCCAATCTGCAAGTTCTTGCTGTTTCTGAGGATAGGTATTTCTTCTAATTTATCTGCATGGTGGCCACTAGCCCACCTTCTGTCTTGCCCTTCCCTATCCTCCACATCTGGGACCTTTGCCACGGGTTCCTCCTCCACTGCCTCCGTTGTGGCTTTAGCGACTGTACTCTCGGGGTTCTCCCTAGGTAATTCCTGATTCTGTTGGGTAGTTACTTGCGTACATTGCTTAGCAAGTGCCGCTGGATTAGCGAACACAGCGTAACACTTGCGTGCTACCTACTGGTCTCCTCGTACCTCGCCTACTTTATCCCCTACCAGGAATTTTAGTACATTATGGTAGATCGATAGGACACCGTTGAGGGCAGATAGGAAAGGTCTACCCATAATGGCATTGTAGGCTGAAGGGGTGTCGACCACAACAAAGTCTGTCATGAGATTCTGTTAGAGTGGTGTTGTTCCTACTATTACAGGTAAAATCATGGACCCTACTGGTATCAGTAAGTCTCCAGTGAACCCATAAAGCGGAGTGTTGCAGCTATTATAACAAGGATTCTTCAAGTTGAACTGTTCTAAAGCTCCTTTGAATAGGATTTCCACGCTGCTACCGGTATCGATCAGGACAAGGTGGACCAGACAATTTGCGACCTGCACAGTGACAACCATGGGGTCATCATGGGGCTGCATAGTGTTGTACACATCCTCCTCAGTGAAGATGATCTGGGATGAACGCGGGAGTCCTGGTGGTCTGTGGCAACGCGGAGGACATCCTGGCCCGCATCCAACCTGGGTACCTTTTTGTAGGGAAAAATTAACTAAAACCGCAGTGGAAGGCGAAAAGTAGATTTTCATATAGTTTAAAATTTTTCTAAAGATTTGAACCTTAACCCTTTAATTAATTAAACACAAATATACGGTTATAGTTAAATACCTCTTGTCGCGTGATCCAATTGACTTACGTCGATGGTAATCCGCAAGATCTTTAATCCTAGCACGTACGTGAATCACCTAGGAGCGTGGTCTCCCTTTTTTCTTTGAATTGCTTACCTGAGAATGGATGTATGGAACTTCTGATCCTGATCTTCAATCCCAAAACACCAAGAGCCTAGAAAAATAGTTCCGGTCACTTTTGAATTCACAATCGATATGATTGGAACTCGCGTAACCCTAAATCAAAAGTGTGCACAAAACCTTTTAATGTTAAAGGCTTGCAAGTGCACTATCGAATGAGAACTTATTTTTCTATTTCTGTCTTGGCTGAAATTCTATTAGTATTGAGTAAGATTTTTATTTTTCAAAGCAAAAAAAAATCTCTCTCACTCAAGCTTCTAGGTGGCCAAAATTTATCACCTTATATTTATAAGGTGACCGAAATTTCTCCTTCTCAAAATAGGGTTGGCCGAATTCTTTGTGTAGGAAATCTAGGGTTGGCCAATTTCCTTACTCCTTACTTGAAAAGGAAATGTGCTTTTCCCTAATTCCTATCAATTTAAGAATCCTAACTCTTATAGGACTAGGGTGGCCGAATTCTTTGTGTGGTATGGAGTGTATGTGGACTTAATCCTTACCACATTAGGACTCCTATCACGTAAAAGAATTCTAACCCTAATCCAACACATAGTATTTTATTTACTGATTAGGAAAAGATTTTGATTTAAACTATTAATTAATTAAATAATTAATTAATTTCCATTTAATCAAAACAATAAAATAAAATAATATCTTGGGCTATTTTATTAGCCTTGCCGCCCACACCATATAAACATGGGCCTAATATTCTTTTTCTTATTTTATTTAATCCATTAGACTTTAAATAAAAGCCCACATGTGAACCAGACTTATTCTTACTAAAAGAAACAAGCCCACATGTCTCCTTTTAATATATTAATATAATAGAGCAGCCCATTAAATAAATAATAGACATATTATATTCTTAATATATTAAATGCAATTCTAGATGGACCCATAAATTGGTCCGGTAGAATATATCAAGTGATCCATGCAAGTACGTGTGGATTGTGGATCTTGGCGGGCTATCAAAATTTAAGTTTCAATAGACATAACCTAATCACAATCAACAAATGATTTACTTAGGTCCGATCTATTAATTTTAACTCATTCCACTAAAGAGCTAAAATTGAACTCTTAAATAAAGATAGAATAAGGAGATTTTTCTCATTCATACCCTAGAAAATCTTATAGGAGATGGTGTATCCTCGTGAATAACATCAGTAATCGCCAAGAGCTCATAGACCGCCTATAGCTCTCCAAGTTACCATATTTCCTCATATAACCACATTTTGAACTTGGATATTTTGACTTGTCCAGAAGCCATGTCTTCAATAATCATTATTGAAAACTCAACGTTGAGATTTAATATCCAATACCTCAAAAAATCCATATGATGATATTATACTCTCATTTAATAAATGGAGCCACGATGTCCATATCTGTAAATGAAGTCCTCTATCGATTAACAAATGAATACCACCAAACTATCAAGGATAGACTATGCTATATAATCGTACTCATTGATAGCTCAAATGATAACACTTGCAACCATAAGTCCATCATTTATCTCAGGATTAAGATCGACTCTCCAATTGTCCTAATAATGAAAAGACTTATATCTAGTGACGGTTCTAGATAAAGTATTTCATTGTGATCCTGTTCAATGCACCCAGTGCACTAGATTCTTTTACTCGAAAACCTTTCGATGATTTTGGACTCATCATAACTCATTTGATCCCACTCAAATACTAGTAAAAGAATTCTACAACTTTATCAAGATAGAGGTGCCCAACCTTTAACTTAAGTTGTGAACGTTATTCAAGACTAACTAAAGAATTGTGTCTACCTCACACATATCCGGATGTATGAACAATTCTTCATTTTTCATAGTCTTTTGACCTTATGATTATTTACCTTGACAATTATAATAATAAATGCTATAAGTATTTGTAAGAATCACAAAACACTTTATTAATATGAAAAGATTGTCAATTACAATATTACACTCTTGCAATTGAGCATAATCCTAACATTTTCTGGCATGATTCTTTCAGGAATTGTTAGAGGTTTCTACCAGGATGGGACCTCCACTGATGGTATGGACTATGTGGATTTGCTCAATCCGATCCTTTCCTTTTGTTTTCCTCCTTTCTTACGATTGCTCTAATGTCTGCTTGCACCTCCTTCCCAGTCTGGGTGTTATTTCTCACCTGCTGGAAAAAGTCTACCAGGAAACCTCCCCTTACCAATTCCTCAATCTGGTTGCACAGACTATAGCATTCTGAGGTATTGTGCCCCACATCTTTATAGAATTCCTAGTATTTGTAAAGATTCCGCTGATCTGCTGGCGCTTTCATCGAGTTAGGTTTCCTGAGTAGCCATTTGTCACGGATGGCGAGGTAGATAGTCTCGCAAGATGCATTAAGGGGGGTGTAATGTGTGTACCCCTCTTCCTCCCTAGCTATCAGCGCAACTTCCCTGGGTGGAGGTGTCGCTATATGAGGAGTCTGCCTAGCTAGGTATCGGTTCCGCTGAGGCTGGTAAGGTGGTAACAGGTATGTAGACTTGTTGGGAGGTTTGCTCTGGTTCTTTTGTACTAGAGCGGGTTTGGGCGCTTCTTTCTTTTGGCGCTTGGCAGATCTCATATCGTTATGCTCCATCTTGACTCTGAGCTGCTCATCTATCTCTACCTGTTCAAAGGCCCTATTATAGGCCTCCCGGTATGTCTCTGGGGATGCTTGGCGAAGGATCGGAACAATCTGCCAGCCCATAGCTTCCTTCTCAAATTGGCTAGGGTCTGTTTCTCAGTGAAGACTCCCATCTAAATTACCTCCTTGTGGAATCTCTTCATGTAGGCTCTGAGTGATTCACCCAGCTCTTGGATCACGTATTGAGGATGAATAGGATCCTTGGGGTGAGGTTTGATGGCCTTGAATTGGGTGCAGAAATCGGTAGTCAATTTGGTGAATAAGTCTACACTCCCTGCAGGCAGCTTTCTAAACTGTGTCTTAGCATAATCAGTTAGCATGGTAGGGAAAATCCTGCACATGGCAGCCCTGGTAGCATTCTGGACCTCCATCTGTTGGATGAAACTCTCCAGGTGACTCAAGGGGTCATCTGTCCCGGAGTATTTGTCTGTTGGCATTTTGAATTTAGGAGATAGCTCTGCTTCCTGATCCGTCTCAAGAATGAAGCGTTCATCTTTTCCAAGGGATCTGTCCGGTTCTCTCGGTGTTTGCCCTTCTTCAGCTCCTGGATTTCTCTAGCCATTCTGGCTACCTGGTCCCGGAGGCGCTTGTTGCCATCATTCCCGGACTCTACCTTTAAGCCCTCATCATCAAACCCCTCTGGTGCCACTAAGGTTGCGTCTCAGTTCTCCTCATGGGAAGGGTTCTCTCGGGCGCTTCTATTGCTACCTCCTACCATTGATCGAGGTTACCTCCTGGTGGTTTCTAGTCGGGGCTGTTTAAAAGATGTTTCCATCTGGACCGGGTAGAAGCACTCTCTATGTGGGAGGTCAATGGCGGACTTCAGTTGTCGAGGTTGATACCCTGTAAGTTGCCCTAAAACCGGGGGCATAGGTCCGAGTCGGTCGTGGACCCACGGTATCGGGGGCATGGACTTGAGCCTATCATGGACCGGTACTATAGGTGGTGGTCCCAACCTATCAAAGGGGGGTACCCTGGTACCTTGTCGACTTGTGTCTCCCCTGGTATTTGGTATCGCAGGCTGACTGGTACCACCTTCCGTGATAATTCGGAGGGGAATGCTCTCTATGAAGATCGCAACTTGTTGGTCCAAACTAGCAGGGTTAACTGCAGGGGTGGCAGGTATATGGGGGGTAGCCCACGCGGTAGATGATGGTTTTGGAGCAGGGTTGTGACTCTTCCTCCCTTTCTTTTGCTTTTGGCCCTTCCGTGTTGAAGCGTTTGATTGGTGCCCTGACGGATCAAGATGATCCTGGGAAGACCGGAGTCTTATACTAGTAATTCTACAAGAAAACGATATTCACAGGCTTTTTTTTGGGTTGTGGAAATATTCCCACATACGGCGCTAAAAAGTGTTAACGGGAAAATCCACTTGGGGAGCAAAATTCCATTTAGCACCCTCATCCACTACTGGTAGGTGGCAGCTGGGTAAGTACCTTCGGTACCGAGATATTTTTATGCAAGAGATCGAAATAGGAAAATACAAGAGATTGAAAAACAAGAGTGCAAAAGATAAAAGGAGTGAGATGGACACTGTTTTATTGAATATTTGTTTGCATGGATATCACAATACACTCTCCTTTTCTCTCGGTTTATACAGAGAGGTGGTGGAGAACATGCTTATGTCGATAAGTGGCTATATGTTCTCCCAGTGATTGTCTTTAAACTCTCACTGGCTTTAGAGACTGCAAGAGTCTTTTTTCTCTGGCGTTCCTGTCCCCCTTTCTTCGTCTTTCATGGCCGTATTTATAGACATCCAACATTCCTGAAAATTTGGTTGTATTAATGAGGATTTATTTGGAGTCCTTTTTTAGGTGTTGAAAGATGTTGAGTGAGGCTAAAGGCGCTGGATTTGATCCCTTTAATCACTGTCATATTTAAACTCTGATTTGGTTGACCGACTAGTCTCATTTATGGCGCTTTAAATGGCGAAGGAGTCAACTTTCCCTGCTTGTGTTGCTTGGAGAGGTACACTAACGTATCAGTCCCCTCTTGCTAGCATGGGGCTTGTTTTAACATGCTGGTATTTTCACAGTGACATTCTTCTTGGCAGGCAGGATACCGGTCTGAAGTGGATTTGATGTCGAGGAACCCCGGGGTACCGGGTTCATGTCGCGGCATCTAGGTGTTAGGCTGGAGGTTCCGGATACATTCGAGGTGCTGGGTATGTGGTATCAGTAGTACCGGCTTTACCAGGTGTCAGAATAGACAAATAGCGTGGTACCCGCTCTTCTTGGTTTGTGTCTCTGTGCCTTATCTGGGTAGATAGATAGTTGGTTCTAGCCTCACCAGGTGTTGATCCCTTCAATGTCGCGGTATCGATCCCTCTAAGTACGTGGGAGCTAGGACGGGTTCCTGCCAAGTAGTAACTTGGTGGAAAATTCTCCTTTGGACCCTTGCCAAAAAACTCTATTAACAGAAACTAAAAATGCAACTACGATAAAACTAAAGCTAAAACTAGACTAAGCTAGTGAAAATGTAAATGATAGAATGTAAATGATATACCAACTACTAAAGCTAAAAATATGATGTGAAATATAGTGAAATATGTGAAATATGTGAAATACTTGAATGGTGGGTAATCTGTTTCTTAAGGCTTGTTTGATTCTATATAGGGCTTATCTTCCTAACTTGATTTTCCGAGATGGCTTAGATTGGAGAGCTCACAATCCACCCATTTCACACTAGCTGGGATATGTTAGATTGGAGAGCTCACAACATATCCCTTCTGATTCAAATGAGCTTGTTTTAACACCTTTAGTGTGGATGGTTAAAAGCATAACTTGATGTCAAATATGGGTTACGAGTTGGAGAGCCTACGTATCCCACAAAGACATCACAATTCAACCTCTACGATGAATTAGGAGTTGGTGAGCCTACCCAACCCAAGGTGAGTTACAAATGCTTTAAGAACAAATTCAACCTCTAAGTGAAATGAGAGTTGGAGAGCCTGCCCAATTCATAAAGAATATCAATTAAAGATCAATTACTCAAATAAGTTCAATCAATCAACAAGAATCAAGAGTTGGAGAGCCTAATGATCGCGCAAAATTTGTTATATATTTTGGCCCTCATCCCTTGTCTTTTGTCTTGGTTTCGAGCGTGTTTTCGTGTCTTACGAGCTCTTTTATTATGTTTGCAGACAATAGGTGCAATCCCGGTCTTGCAGAAGAAAGTGGAAAATTCGGGCGAAAAACAAGCTAAAAGAAGCAAGAATGAAGGCTCCAGTGCGCTGGTATGTGCTCGAGTACCTACCCGGGCACTACCCGCCAACTCCCAAGCTTCAAAACTTTGCTAGTCCATACCAGCGCATCAACCCACGAACCGGAGATCTGAAATCCTCCAGAAAAGACCAAACTGCTCAGATCGCTAGTACTGTGCGGGTCCTACCAGCGTAGTTACCAACGAATAGAAAAATGAAGCAACTAAAGTGTTAGTGAGCGGGACACTGAGCAGGTACCTTACCCGTGCCACTACGCGGGCATTGTGTGTCCAGACTCGCCACGTCAGCACGTTTCAAACCTACTTTTGGCACTCTATAAATATATCTTGTTCTGATTTTATAAGGAGAGCTAGTCACGACCAAAAACACTCTTTCACACCCTTTTGACATCACTAACCACTAACCTAGATATAAGAATCTTTCCGCACCAAATTTTAACCATCTTACATCATCTTCATACTCCTCTTACTCTCATCTCTTATATTTATTTTGTATTTATCATGAGTACTTGAACCATATGGGGAGTTGCTGTAATTAATTCATAGATTGTGGGATTTCCACTATTTTGATTTGATTAATATAGTTCCATTCATTGTGCTTAATTGTGTTTAATTATCTCATGAATTAAATATGCACTCCAACTCTTGATTCTTGTTTATTGATTGAACTTATTTTAGTAACTAAGCTTTAATTGAAATATTTGTGAAGTGGGTAGGCACACAAACTCTCATTTAACTTAGTGGTTGAATTTGTTCTTTATTGATTTAGCATTCACCTTGGGTTGGGTAGGCACTCTAACTCCCAACTCATTGTAGAGATTGAATTGTGGGTTCTTTGTGAGCCAAGTAGGCACTGCAACTCTTGGTTTGCACTAGTTATCAATTTATGTTCTTAACCATCCACACCTAAGGTGTTTTAACCAAGCTCAATTGAATTGGAAGGGGTATGTTTTGAGCACTCCAATCCAACATATTCCGGCTAGGTAAAAGGGGTGGATTGTGAGCACTCCAATCCAAGCCATCTCAGAAAATCTAGCTAGGAGGATTAGCACTATATAGATATCGAATCGGTCTTAAGAGACGGATTTCCCACTATTTGTGTATGAATTGCATTAACTCCCACATTCACATCTCATTATCTTATCACTCCACATTCTTGCTAATTGTTAGTTTAACTTTAGATTAATTAATATAATTGTAGTTTGCATTTTAGATTTAGTTTTCAAAACCCAACCATTGATATTTATTCTTTCATGTTGTGTTGTAGTTTAGTATTAGTTAACTAGTTTTAGCCATTTAGTTTCCATTTCCCTTTGGACGATACCCTAGTTTATCGCTATACTTGTTTAGAGAAATTGCAAGCACTTAGCTAAGGTCTTTTATAAATATTTTTGACGGACATTTTCTAACGAAAAAAACGTACTCGTCAAATGGCGTCACTGCAGGGGAAAGGTGCTAATTAGGTGACTAATCCTAGTTTTCTACCTAGTTTCTTAGTTATTTTTAGTTTTTCTTGTTCTTTTTTATGCTTTGGTGGTTTTTGTTTTTTTTTTTTGTTTTAGGTTCTATGGATTTTGTTAATAACCAAATTTGGCTGGAGACTAAAGGAAAATACTCCACCCTCTTAGCCCGAGTCCAGGCCCAAGATTATCCACCATGGAACCACGGATCCCGAGGTCGAGCTGCGGAGCCACCCCGTAGAAGCCAAGAATGGTCGTCGACCTCTGGAAACATCCGAGATGGAGCCTGACACGATCGGATCAAGCTCCTAACAACGAGGTTGAAATTATCTCGCAACCTCCCCAGAAGCCCCCTATCCTCTCCAAACTCAGAGAGAAACTTATTAGGCTCCAAGCTTGCACTATAATATCGCTCCACCTCATTGAAGGAAGGTTCAGACCGGTTTGGACAAGTAGGGGGAAGCTCGTCGAAGCCCCACTGCCATCAAAGAGCACCCACATTTAAAGCTCTAAGGGACCTGGAAAAGTCAGACCAAGCTCCTTGCACCATGACAAGGGCACTTCACTCAACGAAACAGTAAGTGCCATACTCGTCGATCTCTATGAGGAATCAGACCATGAAGATACACGGGATCATACCTACAACAAACATTGAAATGCTACGTGTAGAACAATTGATTGAATCCAAAAAGGAAACAAACTTATCTCCACCTAAGATATTCTCGAATCGGTTACTAAACCAAAGTCAATGACTTTTAAATAAAAGATCCCGCTCGATAAGGAGGGAGAGGATTGAGAAAATCAAGGTGGGAAATCATGAATTTAACCTATCTAGACTATGCATAAAAGGAAGATTCGAGGGTGAGAGAGATGGGGCTGGATCATTTTCTGCTTCTCGACAGGCACGAGATTGCCATTCTACTATATCTCAAAGAGATTGATATTATTTGAGAGATTTTTGTACATTATAGACGATGGATAATAAAGGCATTATACTCCATTTCATCTTGTGATTAACATCATTTTTTTTTACATCCATCGCAAACCAGGTACCAAAGGTACTTACCCCCGGCCACCACCTCCGTGGTAGTTGTCTTGAGGGTGTTAACTGAGATTTCTCACCTCGAGCACATTTTTTCGTTAACACTTTCTGGCTCCGTCTGTGGGAAGAACTACACCCAGTTAATCTAATCATCAGTTTATATTTTTGCTGTTTAATAGGAATCATGAGGCTCCACTCCTCCCAATAACAGCCCGTGGCTTTGGAACGACCCTCAGTTGCATCAACGAGAAAGGCCCCAAGAATGGGGAGAAAATCTGGGCACCGCAGCCAAGTTCTGATCCATACAGCCACTGTACGGGCTATCGACCCTTCTATGATAAGCCAGGCCGCCCTCGACCAACAAGCGGTGGCCTTAGTGGAAAACGTCCGCCTCCGCTTGATCGCTGAGGGCATCATGGTCCAGCCAGAAAATCCTAACACTCAGGGAGAGCCGAGCAGGCCCGGAGCCAGGCAACCCGCTTTTGATCCCCTAGGACCTCTTCCTCCAAAGCCAGCCCATGATTGGACTGGGCCTCAATCCTCGATCCTGGATAGGCTAAGGCTGATGCCTCAAGTTCCTAGAAGACCATCACAATACCAGCCAAGGAGAGTTAAATCCGTAACAGACGCTCTGACCCGGGAGCAACGAGAGGCTCTTCGCCCGGCGGCTTCAATGAGGGAATCCCGCGCTCGAGAGGAGGGTAGCTGGTGAATTCCTCAGGTAGATCCCGCTCATAAAGAAGACCGAGCTGAGGTTGCCAATTCATCGGAGGGATCTGACAACGAAAAATCTGAGGTCGACTCAAAGAAACCCGGGAACAAGCGACTGAGAGTCCAGTTGGCAAAGCTACAGAAAGAGGTCCAGCAGATAAGAAGGGGAAAAAATAAGGAGGATAAAAATGACCCTTTTAGCGAGATGAACGCTCCCTTCACCAAAAGGATCCGGGAAGCTGAGCTCCCGCCGAAGTTTAAAATGCCAACAGATAAGTTCTCCGGAACAGAAGACCCTTTGAGTCACCTGGAGAGCTTCATCCAGCAAATGGATGTCCAGAATACCACCAGAGCTGCCATGTGCAGGATGTTCCCTACAAACCTGACCGAAGACGTAAAAACTTGGTTTAGGAAGCTGCCCGCTGGTAGTGTGGATTCTTTCACAAAGTTGTTGACGGATTTCTGTTCACAATTCCAAGGGGTCAAACCGCATCTGGAGGATCCCATACATCTTCAGAATGTGGTTCAGGAGCAAGGCGAGACACTTCGGACATAGTGGAACGCTTTCACAAAGAAGTCATCCAGATGGGAGTCTTCGCCCAGAAAGAGACCCTCGCCAACTTCAGGCAAAACCTGTGGGCAGGAAAGCTTTTCTGGTCCTTTACCAAGCGACCTCTAGAGACCTATCAGGAAGCCTATGACCGGGATCTTGAGCAGGTCAAAATTGACAAACAGCTCAATGTGAAGATGGAATATGACGATATAAGAACGACAAAGCGCCAGAAAAAGGAAGCTCCCAGTCCTGAGCCAGCTTATAAAAATCAGAAAAAAGCTCCCTATAGATCGACATACCGTTTCCCCCCTGTTTCTCTGCCCAGGCAAGAAAGGTATCCAGCAAGACGAACCCCTCTGTGAGTTTTGTCTCCTCCTAAGACTGTAACCTTTATAATGCGAGATGAAAAAGGGTATGATTACTACACTCCCTTAAATGACTCCCGGGAAAAAATCTACCTCGCTATACGGGACAAGGGGCTACTTCAGAAGCTTGCAACCATGAAAGCCTCAGTCGATAGGAGGAACCAGTACAAGTATTGTGACTTCCATGACGACATGGGCCACAACACTTCAGAGTGTTATAACTTGCGTAACCAGATAGAAGCTCTGATAAAGGGAGGATGTTTGATTGAGTTCTTGCAACAGGTCAGAGACAATATTTAGAATGGAAGAGAGGTACAAGCCGAGATCCGTGAGCATGCCGAGAAGAGAAAGGGAGAACAGACTGATCTAATGCAACAAATCCAGGTGATACATACCATCAGCGGAGGGCCCACACTGGCTGGCACCTCCAATAATTCCAGAAAAAACCATGCAAGGAAGATTCTCTGTATAGATGAAGGTCGGGGTATCTTCAAGGTCAGCCAAAGCCTGGCTGAACCCTCATAGTCAGCTCAGATTATTTTCACCGAGGCAGATGTTTTCAACACCAGGCAATCGCATGATGATCCCATGGTGATCACAGTACAAATTACCAACTACGTGGTCCACCGTGTGCTAGTTGATACGAGCAGCAGTGTAGATATCCTCTTCAAGGACACCTTGGAAAGGCTGAATTTGAAGCAATGGTATTACAATAGTTGCATAACTTCACTCTATGGATTCACTGGGATTCAATTATACCAGTGGGATTAAAGATCCTCCCAGTGATCGCTAGAACCGCACCTCTCCAACAAAACGTTATGACGGACTTCGTTGTGGTCGACATCCTATCGGCCTATAATGCCATACTAGGGACACCATTCCTATCCTCCTTCAAGGGTGTCCTATCTATCCACCATAATGTCCTGAAATTCCAGGTGGGGACCCAGGTAGGAGATGTACGTGAGGACCATCAAGCAGCTAGGAAATGCTACGTAGTGTCTTCCAATCCAACAGCTTTAGGAAAACAATTTGTACAAGTTGAAATGATCCGGAATGTGGAAGCACCCTGGATTACCCAAGAAAAAACATGGAGCCCGCAGATCATCTAGAGAACAAGCCCATAATACCCGATAAGGAAGAACAGAGCAAGGAATGGACCAGCGGGCAACCCGTGGATAAAATAGAGGAGATACCCATCAGAAATGATGATCCCTCAAAGATTGAGTTTCTTAGAGAATTCAACGACATCTTCGCTTGTAGTCATGACGAGATGCCCAGGATCCCAATATCATTGGCCGCTCACCAATTAGCAGTGGATCCAACTTTCAAGCCCGTCAATCAGAAAAGGCATCACTTTAATGCCGAAAGAAACGATGTGGTTCAGGAGGAAGTGGACAAATTGATTAGGGCAGGTTCATCAGAGAGGTGCGCTACCCTGAATGGATCGCCATTGTGGTCATGGTCATGAAGGCGAATGGGAAATGGCGTTTGTGCGTCGACTACACCGACTTCAATAGGGCATGTCCAAAGATTTCCTCTACCAAATATTTCCTCAACCGGGCATGTCCAAAGTTTCCCTTTACCGAAGATCGATCAGTTGGTCCAGTCTACATCCGGGAAGAAACTCCTGAGCTTCATGGTTGCGTTCTCATGGTACAACCAGATTAGGATGCATCCAACTGACTCGGATAAGACCAGCTTCATTACTGGACAATGCTTGTACTGCTACAAGGTGATGTTGTTTGGCCTTAAGAATGCGGGAGCTACATACCAGCGACTAGTTAATAGATTGTTCAGGCTAGAAATTGGAAGGTCGATGGAGGTATACATCGACGACATGATCATAAAATCACCAACCGCAGAAGGACATCAGGATGACCTTCGCAGGACTTTTCTAATCCTAAGGGAAAACTAGATGCAATTGAACCCCTCAAAATGTGCCTTCGGCGTAACTGTGGGGACGTTTCTAGGCTTCATGTTTCATGAGAGAGGCATAGAGGCCAACCTAGAAAAGATCAAGGCTATCTTGGACCTGGAATCCCCCACATCATTCGAACAGGTACAAGTCTTGATAGGGTGTGTAGCAGCGCTCAACAGGTTCATTTCTCGCTCCACCGATAAATGCCTCCCTTTCTTCAAAGCTATCAAGCAATGGAGAAACATGAAATGGAACCAGGAGAGCAAGCAAGCCTTTCAAGCCTTGAAGAAGTACCTCACAAGCCCTCCATTGCTAGTTAAGCGAATTCTTGGAGAAGAACTGCGAATCTACTTAGCTGTCTCAGAAACTGTAGTAAGTGGAGCTTTGATCAAGGAATATTGAGACAGGGTTCAACGGCCCATATACTATGTAAGTCATGCTCTAACCAAGCGAGAGAAAAATTTTACCCTCTTGAAGAAGCTTGCCTATGCTCCGGTGACCTCCGTAAGAAAGCTTTGTCCCTACTTTCAGGCTCACTCAATAGCAGTGGTGACGGACCAGCTTCTTCGTTAATTTTTGCAGAGGCCGGATGTATCCGGAGGGCTAGTTTTATGGGCCCTAGAGCTCACCTAGTTTGACTTGAAGTATAAACCCATGACCACAATCAAGGCCCATGCTTTGGCGGACTTTGTGGCAGAGTTCTCAACGCTCCCAGGCCAAGCGACCTCCTCAGTGACACATATAGCTCCTAAGAGGATTTTAGAGATCGATAGCTGGCCAGAAGGTAGCAAGTCCTGGATCCTCTACACAGATGGAGCGTTCAGGCAAGCTGGGGAGGAGTTGGCATAGTTTTAATAGACCTAGAGGTGACCGAATTCTGTCACTGCTTCAAATTCGAGTTTAAGGCTACTAATAATGAAGCGAAATATGAAGCCCTCCTAGCCGGGATGAAGGCAGCCATTGAGCTTAGGCCAACTACCTGCAGATCAAGAGTGACTCGTTGCTCGTAGTCAATTAGGTTTCTGGGATTTACCAGGCAAAAGGGGATAACATGGTCCCCTACCTGAAGTTAGTTCAGTTGCTTAAGAATAAATTTAAGGGATTCAAGATCGAGTAGGTGCCTCGACACCAGAACCATCGTGCAGATGTCCTAGCAAAGATAGCTACAAATGGAGGCCAAGCCTTACCACGGGGAATTCACCTCCAAGTGATCTCCCAACCAAGCATAACAGTTAGCAAAAAAATCTGCCCCCTAGATCGTCAGCCTTGTTGGATGGATCCAATCATTGCCTATCTCCAAGAGGGAAAGCTTCCTGAGGAGCTTGATCAAGCTCGAAGATTTAGAAGGCTCTTTGTCCGATATTCCCTAATATACGGATACCTTTATAGGAGGGGAAGGTCCCTCTCTTTGCTTCGGTGTTTGCATCCTGATGATGCCAAATGGGCGTTGAGAGAGGTTCATTCTGGGGACTCGGGAATCCCATCGGTGGTGAAGCTTTAGCATATCAAGTGCTCCGTATGGGGTATTACTGGCCAACTATCCACCAAGACGCAAGAAGCTTTGTACAATCTTGTGAACCGTGCCAAAGAACCTCGAACTTGAGTTACCTCCCACCGTGTCATCTCTCAGTTCGCCCTACCCCTTTGCCATGTGGGGGATCAACCTAATCGGACCGCTTCCTACCGCTCATAGATAAGCTAAGTATGCTATTGTGGCCATCGATTATTTTACTAGGTGGGTCGAGGCAGGGCCTCTTTCCTGAATATCAAAACAGAATACGACTAGGTTTATTAAAACCAACTTGGTTTGCAGATTTGGGACCCCCCTCATCATCGTAGCCGACCTAGGCAAGCAGTTCGACAACGCCCGATTCAAAAACTTTTACGAAAGTTTGGAAATCAACCTCAGGTTCGCTTCAGTAGCCCATCCTCAGACCAACGGGCTGGTGGAATCCACCAACAAGACTATCAAGAAGCTGCTGAAGAAGAAATTACCACAGAAGATAGGCAAATGGGCCGAGGAACTACCCGAGGTCCTCTAGGCATACCGGACTACAAAGAGGACAGCTACCTGGGAGACACCCTACTCTCTAGCCTTCAGAGTTGAAGCGGTCCTTCCCATCGAGCATAAATTGACCTCCTTCAGCAAGCAGCACTTTGAACCTAAAAGCAACGAGGTCAAGCTCCGAGCTAATCTAGATCTCTTGGAAGAGAAACAAGATCGGGTAGCTGAGAAAGTGGCGAGTTACCATAGTAAGATCGCTATGTATTTCAACAGAAAGGTCAGAGCCCAGAACTTCAAAGAAGGGGATTTGGTGCTCAGAAAAGTGACCTCGAATACTCGGAAAAGGTCGGACGGAGTCTTAGGTTCCAATTAGGAAGGGCCATACTTGGTGAATATAGTGGCTCGCAATGGGGCATACAAGCTTGAAGACATGGATGGTCGACCCATCGACCACACCTGGAATGCAAATCACTTGAGGAAGTTTTACCCCTAAGTAGGGGACTCTTGAGCAGATTACCCCCATTTAGGTTTCAATAAAATCCCTAACAAAAATGTACTACATTTCGGTCATCAATAAAGTCTGCTATTTCATTATCTCCGATTAAGTTCTACATTTATAATACTAGGTTCTCCAAGAGTAAGTTTGCCATAATCGTCTCAAGACTAGGGATTAGCCGGGGAAGCCCCCTCGCTACCCCTGATGCCTTGGCCTGGAACAACCCCCACCAAGAAGGGTCCGAGTGTAAGAGCATAGTTGCCAGCAGGATCTCGAGACTAGGGATTTGCCAGGGAATCCCCTTCGCTACCCCTGATGCCTTGGTCTGGCTACCACCCCCAAGAAGGGTCTGAGTTTAAGAGCATAGTTGCCATCCAAATCTCAATACCAGGAAATAGCTAGACAGTCCTCCTGATGCCTTGGTCGGGCTACCACCCCTAAGAAGGGTCTGAGTGTAAGAGCATAGTCGCCATCCAGATCTCGAGACGAGGAAATAGCTAGACAGCCCTCCTGATGCCTTGGTTGGGCTACCACCCAAGAAAGGTCTGAGTGTAAGAGTATATTTACCATCTAGACGTCGAGACCAGGAAACAACTAGATAGCCCTCCTGATTCCTCGATCGGGCTATTTCCCCCAGAAAGGATTCAAACATAAATAATTGTTTCGCTTATGGGATTGAGGTCGCCATGATAAGGATCTCCTACATCGCCAGTTTAATGTTTGAACAAGGGATCATCAAAGATGTAGGATACAATATGACCCTTTCCCAAAGATAGGAATTCCTGTCAAGTGCTGAAAATTGGAAGCTGGGTGACCAGCCAACTAGCGGGTGTACGCTGAGTGGATTTTGAGTTTCTCCTTTCCAAATTTCATTAAGTAAAAGTTATTTCGGAGGTCGCATCATGGTTGAGATCACGAATGAAGCAAGGAGTTCTCAGTCAAGTTGGAAGCTTATAATCAAGATTAGTCAAAACAAGTACGAAGTAAATCGTAGCAGATTGTCATTAATGATGAGGGAGCCTATCCCCAAGTAAGGCTACTATCATCAAGCAAGGAGCCAAACCCCCGGTTCTGGGCTACATAAAAAAAATACATAAAGATTGACTAAATTGATCATGAGTAAAACAGGGTGCCCACCCCCTTTTTTCGGGCAATCGAAGCAAGTCATGAATAGATCGCTTTAAGCTCTGGCACCCTCCTGATTCCCCCCTGCTACTCCTCCTTCATGATGATCCTTGCCCCCAGCTCCTCCTTTAGGTGGTGGCCCGTTTTTGTCGCCCTCGCCAACTACCTCTTCCTCTAGAGGTTCATCGATAGCCTGCTGCCCAGCTAGGTCCTCTTCCAAGACCTCACTGACCACATTCATAACCTCAGAAGGAATGGCCGCAACAAGATGGCAACTATGGATTCAGTCCTGCTTCGGTCAAGCCCCCAACTCTACCCTAGAGGGTTCTTCCAGGCAGCCTCTTGCCCCCTCCCGGGCTTCTTGTTGACCTCCCTCGGGCTACGCGGGTGGAACTCCACTTGAGGATTCTCCAAGAGCTGATTCAGGGAAGATAAGAGGAGGAAGGGAAGGATCTGCCTCGATAGGTGGCCTCACGGCTCCAGACAAGCTAGAAGAAACTGCTTCATCACCCTCAAGGCGACACATTTCTATGACCCTGGCCAGTATCTCCTCTCTATCCCAACCGGCGATAGTGGATAGGTTAAAGGGAAGAGGGAGAGCTTCTGTAACCTGGAAAGAGGCATAAAAATACCCATTGCTGAAAGAGGCATCCGCCTCAGCTTACAGCTTAGCCACCTGAGCATGCAGGTCCTGATTCTTGAGGTCCAACTTCTTAGCCTCAGCTTTCCAAGAATCCCTCTACCTAGCCCGTTTTTAGAATAAAGGATTTCTTGATCAAAGGATAGCTTCATCCTCTCGTAATAGCAGCGGAGCTAGTTTAGCTCATCCTCCATTCCTTTTTGACAGGAGGTCATCTCCTGTACTAGTATCTGAGCTCGCGTGAGGAATCCCATGGCCTTCTCAGCTTCGGCCTTAGCCTTCGTGGCCGAATCACGGAGGAAGGCTACCTGATGACCCATAGCTACGTTTAATTTGAATGCCTACAGGATGCAAAGCCAGAATTAGGAACCGATCAATCTAGCAGTTGCAGAAAAAGCATAAAGGAAAAATAATTACCTCAGCCAAGACAGCGGACCGCTTGATGAGCAAAATTTCGTCGGGCATTGAAGCCATCACGGAGAGCCCACCACCTGGACAAGACGTAATAAATTGCTCTAGGACTTCGTCCTGGCCCGTCGAGCTCAACTGATGACGGGAGCGGGCAGGAAGAATTTCTGCAACACCTGCCTCGAGGTCCTCCGAAGCTCGAGGAGTTGGAAGCGTAGAGACATCGAGTGGGTTAGCCGTGGGAGCAACAGTAGTAGCAATAACAGCGGAGGGGGTAGTGGCAATTGTATCGGCAGCCTGGGAAGCAGAGGTTCCCCTATTTAATGCCCTGGAAGCCTGTGATCGAGCCTAAATTGTTGTATATTTCGGCCCTCATTTCTATTCCTTTGTCTCGTTCTTGTGTGTATTTTCTATATATTTTATGTCTAATAGGCTCGTTGGTGCCAATTACAGGTAATAAATGTAATTCTGGTGTTAGAAGCTAATTGTTGTGGTTCCGGCAGAAAAAGGGCAAAAGGAAAGACAAAGGATCATAAGGAGCTCTACAGTGCGGGTCAAGTGAGGGTCGCAACCGCACTCCAACCGCACTCCTTCCCACAGTCGGGACCTGAATCATGAAGGAAAGATAAAGTGCGAGTCAAGTGTGGGTCATCCAACCGCACTCCACCCGAACTGTTGCTCAAGACAGAGAGTTGGATTTGCACCTGACGTTAAAGTACGGGTAGAGTGCGGGTCATCCAATCGCACTCCACCCGCACTGCTTCCAAAGCCAGAGAAGCTGATTCGTACCTGACAAATAAAATGCGGGTCAAGTACGGGTCAAGACATAGTTGGATTCATTAAAGTACGGGTTAGCCAACCGCATTCCACCCGCACTACACCCTCACTCCACCAGCACTCTACGTGCGACAGCTTCTATTTTCAAGCTTAAGTGACCTATTTTTCCATCCCCTATAAATAGAAAAGCATGGGAACGAACCAAAGACTCCCTTATCTCCTAACACTTGTAGTCTAAGCTAGAAATACATCTCCCCTATCATCCAAACCATCTCCACTCAATCAAAGGCAACTAGGAGACTTGGATTCAAGCTTCAAGGAAGGAGATCAATCTTCAAGGGTTTTCTCTTTACACTCTCTCTTAGTGTATTGGTTTGTAATAGAACATGAGTAGCTAAAATACCCCACTATGGGGTTGACGTTATTTGTTTGATGGATATTTGGGCTTTGTAAATAAACTCTATGTGTTATATTTATTCTATCTCTATGTTTTATTCCATTGCTTGAATTGATTTCCATTATTGATTTGCTTGGATAGACCCTCTTTGCATGATTGATTTGGATTACTTGAGTGAGCAATTAGGTTGTCTAATGCTCCATTGAATGGAAGGATTTCGGAAATCCGGCTCTACAACCATGCGAATAATCTAATCTTGAATTAGTGGCTTTCACTATACACTCTAGGTTAGCCACTTGTGAGAGAATTAGAAGCCTCCACTATACACCCTAGGTTGGCTACTTTAGTGATTTTATGAGAACTAATCTTTGAGTAGAATTCGGTTGATAACCTCGAGCCTCATCCAATCTCAACCGGGTGGCCTTCACTATACATTCTAGGTCGGCCACTTGTGAGGGAATTGGAAGCCATCACTATACACCCTAGGATGGCTACATTAGTAATAGGTTGAGCCATAGATAGATAGATGAGCATTCATGGAAAAAGTCCTGATTGAGTAACTAGCCATTGTTGGTTGCTTAGGAGGGATTAATCGCTAGTAGGAGGTCTTCGCTATACACCCTAGGTTGACCGCTTGCTAGAGATATATGCCAACACTATACACCCTAGGTTGGTTACATTTGTCAAAACGTGCTTAATTGAGAGTTTGTTGCAATTGCCCCAATATTCACTTACGAGTCCATCAACTCCGTAGTTCCATCATCATACATTCATCACTCCATTTTCATCCCATTTTATTTGCTTCATAGTTTAGTTTATATTGTATTTTCATTCACCATCACTTTTACTTTCATGCATACTAGTTATATTAATCCTAATCTTATCACCGCTACCCCGATCTCAGTGGACGACACCCGTGCTTACCGCTTTACTCGTATTTATACTTGTGAACGCATCACATAGGTTTTATAAATTATTTTGACGGACGGTTTTCTAACGGCACAAACCTTCTCATCAGCCTGCGATGCGAGGTTGGCCATCCTAGACCTACTTGGGGAAAGGGACAAAGCATGAGCTTGCGCGATCCCGGCAGAGACAGTCAGCCCTTCCCTCTCCGAAGCAATAAAAGAAACCCCTCGCGTCAATCTGGCAGAGGGAAGATGAGTATGATCTTGCCGGGATCATTTGGCTTCGCGAGAAGCTAGTTCAACGACATAAACTGCTAATAAAAATAAAAATAAAAATAAAATAAAAAAAGAGGGAAAACGTCAAGACTAAGCTAGTCAACAAAACAAAGCAAGACGATTCAGTGTTACTTACGAGGAATAGCATCGGAGATCCGTAGGTATTGATTCACCCTGTGAGAATCGAAGGAATCAGCGGTTGGGAACTTCAGGTTCAAGTAGTTCCTTGTAAGGATCGTCTTCAAAAAAGTTTCAGACTCAGTTGGCAGGGAATCCTGGTCCCACGATGGTTTGTCATTTAAAGCTGTGGGGACCACGAACTCGTGCCCGCTAATGAAGATCGAGCTTCCCCAATCACCCCCTGCCAGGATCCACTCCTCTTTCTAGGTTGGGTCTTTCTTCGAGGCACCGAAAATGATGAAGTTGAGCTTGTTCTTAGCTTTCGCATAGAACTGACCTCGGGGAGCACCAGATAGGCTTCCGATTTGAAAAAGATAAGCCAACTCCTCTGTATCGGGCTCCCTCGTCACCTTGCTCAGCTAGAACTGTTACCTCCACAGCACGAGGAAGTCGATTAAATGCCTCCTGAAGCTGGGCGTCAACTGGAGAGGAGCTAGTTGTAGGGCGTTGAGAGCTAGTCGAAGGGTAGGATGAAGGGCAAGCCTAACCCCATTCTCGAGAGTAGCCACATAAATCGGAAGCACGCCGTCGGAAGGATTGAAGACGTCATAGCCTTTGGGAGGAACCAAGATAAAAATACTATCAGGGATGTCGTACTTGGACCTCAAGCGATCAATCGAATTATGGTCGATGATAGAGTCGGGGATAACCCTGAAGTCATAGGGAGGAAGCCCCTCTAGAGAAGGACAAACAACCGCGACTTGGCCCTTCTTGGCAGCGTCATCCTTATTCTCCTTGTCAGAGCCTTCGTCGACCAAATCTAGGGGGTTGTCAGGTCGGTTAGAGAACCCGGTCACAATGGCCACGTTTCTGTTCGACTGCCGGCGTTGGGGGCTTGGTGGAGACTCATTGCTGTCAAAGCTCTTGCGTGCCCACTTCTCGTGGGCGAGGCTGACGACCTCCTCGCCATCGACAATGGAATCGACGAAGTTGCGGCTGGTTTTCAACATGGAAGAGCGAGGTTTGCTAGGCCAACGAAAATAAGAGGAACTTTTTCTCTGCAGAAAGTTTGAAATTTGAAGGAAAAAAACAAGTATGAAGAAAGTGGTGAAATAGCTGGGTTTAAATAGGAGTGGATAGAGCAATGAAGTCGGCGACACAAAAAACAAAATCTTCAGTGAGATTGCCTCGAATCCCCAAATGGCCGTAACGCAGCCAGATTATTTTGGGAATACACCGGTCTACACTCGCCACGTCACTTAGGCAATCAATGAGAAGATTTCCACCAAGATTCTGGTAACGGTAATAGAGGGAAAATTTCCCAATTAGAATAGGGAATCTGACTCCAACCCCTAACTCAATCACCGGTGTTCAAGTCAGAGGGGACTTCTGTTAATAGCCAAATTTGGTTGGGGACTAAAGAGAAATTCTCCACCCTCCTAGCTCGAGTCCAGGCCCAAGATTATCCACCATGGAACCACGGATCTCGAGGTCGAGCTGCAGAGCCACCCCGCAGAAGTGAGGAATGGTCGTCGAGCTCTGGAAACATCCGAGATGGAGCCCGACATGATCGAATCAAGCTCCTAACACAGAGGTGGAAATTATCTCGCAACCTCCTCAGAAGCCCGACATCCTCTCCAAACTCAAAGAGAAACCCATCAGGCTCCAAGCTTGCACTATAATATCGCTCCACCTCATTGAAGGAAGGTTCAGACCGGTTTGGACAAGTAGGGGGAAGCTCATCGAAGCCCCGCTGCCATCAAAGAGCACCCACATTTAAAGCTCCAAGGGACCTGGAAAAGTCAGACCAAGCTCCTAGCACCAAGACCAGGGCACTTCGCTCAACGAAACAGTAAGTGCCATACTCGACGATCTCTAAGAGGAATCAGACCATGAAGATACACGGGATCATACCTACAACAAACATTGAAACGCTACGTGTAGAACAAGTGATTGAATCCAAAAAGGAAACAAACTTATCTCCACCTAAGATATTCTCGAATCCATTACTAAACCAAAGTCAATGACTTTTAAATAAAAGATCCCGCCCGATAAGGAGGGAGAGGATTTAGAAAATCAAGGTGGGAAATCATGAATTTAACCTATCTAGACTATGCATAAAACGAGGATTCGAGGGTTAGAGAGAGGGGGCTGGATCATTTTCTACTTCTCGACAGGCACGAGATTGCCATCCTACTGTATCTCAAAGAGATTGATATTATTTGAGAGATTTTTGTACATTATAGACGATGGATAATAAAGCCATTATATTCCCTTTCATCTTGTGATTAACATCAGTTTTTTTTTTTACATCCATCGCAAATCAGATACCAAGGGTACTTAGCCCCGGCCACCACCTCCATGGTAGTGGTCTTGAGGGTGTTAACTGAGATTTCTCGCCTCGAGTAAATTTTCCGTTAACAGATTTCTTAAGACAATATACAAGATGTATGAGTAGACCATGTGGATATTTTGACAATTCGGAGTCAAGCTACACACCTTATGAGAATATGTGCAACATGGATTGGAGTACTAACCAAGACTCTGTCTCATCATACCAATCAAAATCCTTGGAAGATAAGATGATAGAGCTGATCAAGATTAATCTTCGAGGAAACGAGGAAATTCAAGCTTCTCAGCGGAGAACCATGCAAATACTCAATCCGCTCAACATACATGTGAGTAGAAGATCAATAACCATGTGTTACCTAGCTGGCCAAACCAATCAATAGAGTCCGTATTAAAAAAGTATCCCAACAACTCAACCAATGACCATTACGACCAGTTCAAAGTGAACAAACCGATGGAATCCTCAAATTGCCCAGATGAAAGACATGGTCATGAGAGTTGTTTAGCGGTAAACAATCCCACTCAAGGAAAGACAAGTGATGAGAATGCCAAATGTCATATTTTTCTCCTTTAATATTTAATCTTTTATACTTATTTGGTACCTAAATGTACTCATTATTCTTATATTTTGATTCAGGATGCAAATGGAGGCGTTAAGTGCAAACGAAGCTAATTGGGCGATTTTGGACAGTTTCGTCATCGATTCGTAATCTGGGCATAACTCTCTCTTCCGAGATCCGATTGAGATGATTCAAAAATGCTATGGAACACCAATAAAGAGTTCTACAACTTTCATGTTTTGAGTTTTGAGAGAGTCCGGCTGCATCAAGGTTGAAATCAGGCTTAAAGTTGCTGCATCTGCACTGCCGACGTTCTGGAACATTCCTTAGCTTAAAATTCTAATTCGCGGATCTTACGCGGTTATTTTTGAAAGTTTCCAAGATCAGGTGCACGATGATTCCGGCTG